>JASPKZ010004577.1:0-67500 GCA_030220185.1 Diploptera punctata | reverse complement strand
GACACAGCATTGAGAATGTCACAAATGATGTGACGAAACCTGGGTCTGCAAGGAGTTATGAAGTATGAGGCGAGTGAAAGAAAACATAAACAATATTATGGATATGTAAGGATATGAATTAACTCCATGATGTGACAGGCCTAGAAGGGCCTTGGATTACTAGATGGCTGCTGGCATCACGTTTACATGTGCCATTTACAGTGGAGGTGTGACATGTGATCAGCATATTGAGTCTGCCGGCTGTTATAATTAGTATTTTCAAACTGCAGCTATCCAAATTCCTCGTGATGCTAGGTGAGAAATGGTTTCCTACTGGTCAAAATTCTGAAAATTTCATTCCCCAAGGGACTCAAACCAGCAGATTTCTTGTATATCTGTGCCAAGATATACTACCTTAGACTACTTGACTATGGCATTGAATTAAGAATATGAATACTTACTTACTCACTGGCACTATCGAACCCATAAGTTCATGGCCACGCGGACATAAGCTCTCCATACATCCCTATCCTGAGCTAATGCCTTCCAATCATTCCCTGTATAATCCACTTCCCTCAAATCATAGTTAATGTTGTTCTCCCACCTCATTCTTGGTCTACCAAGTTTTACCTCTGGCTTTCCTACAAGAAGCTTCCATGCATGTCTTTCATTCCCCAAATGCTCAATGCAGTCTATGAGACTTAACTGTTCTTATTATATCTGGCTTCCTATAAAGACCATGTAGTTCATTGTTATGTAAGTATTCTCCATTCACCTGTCTGTTCATCTCTCTTTGGTCCAAAAATTTTCCTAAGAACTTTATTCTCAAAAACTTGTAATCTCATTTCCTCCCTTAAAGTAAGAGTCCATTAAGTTATGTAGATAGGAAATAACACTATGAGGTTCTTTAATATTGTTTATTTTTTATCATTTCACTCACCTCATACTTCATAATTTATAGCAGACCCAGGGTTTCTTCACGTAATTCGTGACATTGTCAATGCTGCGTCATGTTCACAACTGACGTCCAACGGCCTTCTATCCTGCAGACTGACCTCCGCGCCATCTGGTGGCCGACCGAAGAATTTCCAAATCAGGCCTCTTTCTTTATAACCGGGTATTTCAAAATTCATAGTTGTATTTTCATTCTTGCATATGTAAATTTTTTCCCAAATTGTGAGTTCCTTCGGTTTTTCCAATTGTTTAAGTAATTTTGTTTTGGTTTCTATTCTATGTTTTTCTGACCAGGCATGTGCAGCTATTGCAGATTTTTCGGTTTCTCCATTTTTAAAAATGGAGAAACCGAAAAATCTGCAATAGCTGCACATGCCTGGTCAGAAAAACATAGAATAGAAACCAAAACAAAATTACTTAAACAATTGGAAAAACCGAAGGAACTCACAATTTGGGAAAAAATTTACATATGCAAGAATGAAAATACAACTATGAATTTTGAAATACCCGGTTATAAAGAAAGAGGCCTGATTTGGAAATTCTTCGGTCGGCCACCAGATGGCGCGGAGGTCAGCTGCAGGATAGAAGGCCGTTGGACGTCAGTTGTGAACATGACGCAGCATTGACAATGTCACGAATTACGTGAAGAAACCCTGGGTCTGCTATAAATTATGAAGTATGAGGTGAGTGAAATGATAAAAAATAAACAATAAGAGTCCATGTTTCGCACCCATATAATATAACTGGTAGAATAATAGTTTTATATATTTTTCAGTTAAACTTTTTTGAAAGGAGTTGGGACATCAAAAGTGTCTGTGCAATGGATAATAGCACACATTTCCAGAATTGAGCCTATGTTTAATTTCTTTGTGCATCTCATTCCTATTTGTGATTATTGTTCCTAGGTATTTGAATTCAGCCACTTTCTCAATATTTTCCTCATTTGTCATTAGCTGTCCATTTCCATTATATAATGTATTTCTACATGTGACCATATATTTTGTTTTATTGATATTTATTTCCAGTCCTAATTCCTTAGTGTTACTCAATAGTGTGTGCGTGTTGGCCTTTAGTATCTCCTCGCTATCGGCCAGTAGTACTACATCATCAGCATAGACTAACAGCTTATTAATACCATTGAGTTGTAAGCCTTCCTCATTCTCTAAAGATTTAATGGCATGCTCTAGTACAAAGAATATGAATAATATGAATAATAATAGAAAATCAAAGTAAAAGTAAAGATATTCCATATTTTATGTAGAACCTTATTTCTACTGTACTACACTAACATAAATAGATACAATAATAGCTTTTATATTAACTATGATTTGAGGGAAGTAGATTATACAGGGAATGATTGGAAAGCATTAGCTCAGGATAGGGATGTACGGAGAGCTTATGTCCGTGTGGCCATGAACCTATGAGTTCGATAGTGGCAGTGAGTAAGTAAGTAATAGCTTTTATATTTTGTCGTGATAGCCTTGATTTGTCTTCTAGGTTATTTATCCATAAATAAGCACAATGAATTTATTAAAAATTTCACAAAACACTTTATTAAATTCATCAATTATCAACAAACTTCTATTCACAAATACAATTCCTGAAATAATCTTCTTTTAATTGTTATCTCAGAACACTTTTCCACTCACTGATAAATAAATTCTCCACAACTTATTGTCACACTGTTCACCATAAGACTGTCCATTGCAAACTGACTGCGGTCTCATGCCTCTGCCCTTATATAAGGTGCAAGGAAATATCCAGAAACAGCTTCTAGGCAGTTCGATGCCCAGAATCCTCTAGCATGGATCTTTCTCCAAAGAAGAGAGAGGCATTGGTAGAACCGTCTGGCAACACACTCCAGATAATTCTGCCGGCTTGCGGGTAATCTCACTCGCCAGGGGCGACTCACCCATGCAATTCAAACGTTGCTATGTGTGACAGCTAACAATATATTAGCTTTTGCTTCCTTATGAAGTATTTTAGGAGAAACTTATTCCAGCACTAGGATCTGTACAGCAGCTTTCCAACTTTGTGCTGTCTTTTTAGTATAGGTTACTGATTTGAATCATAATTTGAAGGTGTGATATAAATTTTCTGTAAATTCACTATTCTATTCTATAGTAATTCTGTCCAAGGGCAGGTCTTTCATTACAATCATAGCATTTTTCATGCTATACTTTCCAGCTTTACTAGGGAATCATAAGTGTGGTAGCTTTCCACACCGGTGGATGATAATGATAAGGATGATGATGATGGCTGGATGATTTTCGGGGACCATTGGGTCCTAAGCTTCCTGACATTTGTCTAACAGGTGAGGAAAAACGCCAAAAAAAAAAAACCTCTCCCAGGAGCCTGTCTCAACCAGGAATTGAACCTGGGCCCGCTGCATGACAGGGCAGCATGCTACCTTGAGACCGCAGCAGTGGACTATAAGACTCTAAAATAAATAATGAAATTCTCTGAAATAAAGAATAAAGTTAAGGCCTACTTGCAACATACCCTTATTTGTGTAGATACTAGTTTTACAGTCCACAAAATATCTTAGGAAATTAGAACACTTGAGAAAGGTTTATTACTGATCAGCATATGTATTTCATATAGTTTAATCAAAATCAAAGTGAGAGGTAACACTTTGAGGTATTTACATTAATGAATGAGTTGGAAAAAATGTTTTTAATATCTCATCTCATAAAGTTGCATGTTTATGAGGTGAGATATTAAAAACATTTTCTCCAACTCATTCACAAAAAAAAATTCATATAATTTATTCATAGAATGCTAGTGCATGAAACTGGAGATATGTTATTAAAATCGAGTGTAGGTGGAAATTTCTCATAAAATGTTTATTAGGTTTAATTGGGACTATATAATTTGGATTGATTTTAGGGACCAAGAAGGGTAGCAAAACTGTTTTGAACCCAACTTCTACTCCAGTCTTCTTTCACTCTATCAAAAAAATTATCTCAAATAAATATATCAATAAACTTAGAGAAGAATACACCACCAAAACATCTGGAAAGGAATGGGAAAATCTACAGCTTATGACATTACTACATTACAAAGAAAATCTGCAGTAGCAATATTCAGACTGCTAACGAGACATGACTGCCTGAATAAACACCTACACAGACTTGGCATAACAGATTCATCTAAATGCCCTTTTTTGCAATTTAAATGAAGATATGGAAAGAAACCATCTCCTCCGTTGTCCAGCTTTTGTAAAAGAGACCAGCCTTTCTGCTAAATATTGGAGTGCAAGAGAGTGAATTATTTCATTATCAAGTGCTCGACATTAGATACCAACCAACCAACCAACCATTTTAGGGAACTGGATATCAAAGATATAAACTGGATTTGTTGACTGAGGTGAAGATTACCTTAGGAGTGAATCAGTGTTACTAGTTTCATAAGCTATAGTTAGTGAGTTAGCAAGTTAGTTAGTGACTTAGTTAAATTAATCCCTCAACTCGTATCCTGCATATTACTGGGTCCATGGATGAGATGAGATGGGATGAAGGCCCTATTACACTGGTCATCATGATTTTTGTCTCATGAGTACCAATAGTTGTACTTAATGCAGATTATCATGTTTTCAAATGTGTATTTGGAATTTCTCCATCACCCACAGTTTTTTTTTATTTCAATTTCAATTAATGGATTTAAATAATTATTTTTTTTAATAAACATTTTTCCATTTGTGTATTGTAAAGTAAAACCAAATGAGCTAACTAAGGAGATTTCAGCTATGGAAAAGAGACATCAAGGCAAATGGAATCATAATATGCTGGCCAATTATTGTTGGACCATCAAGAGGGTGCTCCACAGACAAAATATATCAGAAAATCGTCATTTCTTACTTTCTAGGTGAGTCCGAATGTTTGAATATTGTGTAGTTACAAATGTTTTTTTTTTTTCAAAATGCCCAAGGTTTGTCTTTCGACATTCCTGATTTCTCTCCTGGCATGGCGTACTTGTAACCCACTTCTGAGGTTGGGGTGCCTGGAAGGCGGGGTTATGTTGCCCCGATGATATGATGGGTGGTGATGATGATAATGGTGTGCCAGGAGAGTCCCTAATCCTAAGCTTAACCTAAGATGAATATGAATTATGATGATTGCGGGGACCGTTTGGGCCTTAAAGTTTTCCTGACATTTGTCTTACAGGTGAGGAAAAACCCCGATAAAAACCTCACCCAGAAAAACTGTCCCGACCGGGGATTGAACCCGGGCCCGTTGCGTGACAAGGCAGCACACTACCCTGAGACCACAGCGGTGGTAGAAAATATTAAAGTGTTTGAAATTTAAAATATCTGTTTCTCAGAAACCTTGCATGATGGAGAAAAACTGATATATTTGAATTCAGGAGAAAAAAATACTATCAGAATCACGTATTTTTCTTTCTGAGACAAAAAAAAAGTTACTTTTTTGTTGCTGTGTTACTGAAGGTGATATACAAGGATGTCAGCAGGCCAAGTCTATTGCATTAGTTATTTCTCTGGTATACATTTCTATCACATCCTTAATAAATAATTGTAAGGTATCATGCATATTTATTCAAGAAAGATTATGTATAATTTTGAATTACTTTCTCAATGGTCTTTGTAGTTCATTAAATTTAAAAAGTATTCTTTTTGTTTCAGATTCTGTAGTTCCTGTTGTTCTATGTCTTCTGATAGAGAAAGGTTTGTCAGTGGTAAGCAAATTAGAATGTTTGTATTGAAATTATGTCCAAGCTATAGCTTGGCAGCGAACAAAATTCAGTCATACTGCTCATACACTAGAATTCTATGACATAATGTTCCTCTTCCTGATACCGTTTGTTGATCCTCTTGATCTCTTGATGCGTGTGTTGATGTTGATTGGTGAAACAAGTAAAAGAGAACATGGGTCTGATTAATGTGAGATGCACAGTCAAGATAGGAATGTATTAGGAGTGTATTTTGTTTGCTGCTGAACTATAATAGAATGCAAATGTTATGTATGAAAACTTCATAGAAAGAGAAAAAAAAATGTTCTAATGCACCTAATGCATTTTTTTGTGCTGAAGGTTAAAGAAAGAAAATATTGATTGGTTTCCATTATATAGAACATTTTATAACTAAGTAATTTCATAAACTTGATATTTGGTAAACTATTCATACATTTTAGCTCATAAATAGGATATGTTCACTGAACTCAATAATCTCATTGATCTGTTCTTATTATTCATTTTTAAATATCTTTAATGATGGACAAATTATATTTGAAAAGAAAAATATACGCCTAGACTGGGGTTTGAACCCAGGACCATTGACATAGAGAGTCAAAGGTCCTGGGTTCAAACTCCAGTCTAGGCGTATATATTTTTTTTCAAATATAATCTCATTGGATCTGTTCAATTTAGCAAACAGTTTGTCTTAAACTGAAAGTCTAACATCTATGCATATCACTATTTTTCTTTGACTCTCATTAAAATCAAGGTAGAAAAATAATTACAGTTTTAGGTGTTAGCTTTTCTAATTTACTTTAATGTTTATGAACAGAAGTTGAAGATAAGAATTAAATGAATCGTGATTTCTTCTTACCTCATACTTCTATGTTTTTTTAAACACAGCATAGAAACATAGAAGTATGAGGTAAGAAGAAATCACAGTTCATTTAATTCTTATTAATTGAACCTCATAATGTTAAAAATTCCCAAATTTAATATATATAAAAAAAAGAAGTTTAAGAGTTAAACTAGTTCATAACTTAATAACTAATAAATAGTGAGTTATGAAATCTCACCTCATGAACTCTATGATCTTAAAGTACGGGACTGCAGTTTCAAGAGGAATCCCTCTTATCTTCAACAATCTTTATGACTCACTTTCCATAATTAATTTATGAAATAGTTCACAACTACTTGTAAAAAATGAACTAAAAGATTGAAATAGTTTGGCGGAGTTGGTTTCTAAGATATTGCAGTAATTTCATGTGAATAATATTTTTTGTCAAAGTATATTATATTCAGTCACAAAATTGGTAGCAAATAACACTATAAGGTATATTATAAAACAAATTCAATAAGTTATTTACATCACATCTCATATTTTGCCCTTTCATCTGGACATGTTTTGAAAGAAATTTTCCTTAATCCTTAGCTAAAGACTGACTTATATTTTTGGGTGTGATTATATTTCTTCTTCTTTTTTTGATCAGCCTCATGGGCTAGTGGTCTTTGTTTCTGACTACTGTCCACGAGGTCCTGAGTTCGATTCCTGGTCAAACCATAGGAATTTTTCTTTAAAGGGTCTGGAATTTAGGTTAAGTTTAGGTTAAGAACTCTCCTGGTGCTTCATTATCATTTATCACCTATCATAGCATCGGGGTAACGTAATTCTGCCTTCTAGGCACCCAACTTCAAAAGTGGGTTACAATTAGCAAGTACCTGGACAGAAACCAGAAATGTCAAAATGACAACCTGGGCCATTGAATAAAAAAAATTCTTTTAGATTAATCTTTTTGAGATTATGAATTTGTTGAGAACTTCATAAAGAAATTTAATTGGATATTTATTTTTCACCTCATATTTTCTTTTGGTTTTTGGCTGAGGAAAAAAAAAATTATATGAAAATTTTCTGATGAGAACAAAATTTGAGTGGAGTGTAAATAAGATTCAATTTAAATTTGAAGAGAAAAATTTTCGCCTAGACCGGGACTCGAACCCGGGACCCTTGGCTTTCCGGGCCAAGTGCTCTACCAACTGAGCTACCGAGGCGAGTTACGATCTAGATGCAAATTTTTCTCTTATATACGTTGTAATTCCCTATCGCCAAATGCTTTTGAAACCATTGTTTCTATCTTTGCAAATGGCGGCTTCTTAGTTAAGAAGACATTTATTGGAAATTTAACATTACTTTAAAAGCCAGTAAGGCCTCTAATGATGTTTTTATTATTAATTTAACATTTCTCAATGAAAGATAAATTAAATTTGAAGAGAAAAATTTTCGCCTAGACCGGGACTCGAACCCGGGACCCTTGGCTTTCCGGGCCAAGTGCTCTACCAACTGAGCTACCGAGGCGAGTTACGATCTAGACGCAAATTTTTCTCTTATATACGTTGTAATTCCCTATCGCCAAATGCTTTTGAAACCATTGTTTCTATCTTTGCAAATGGCGGCTTCTTAGTTAAGAAGACATTTATTGGAAATTTAACATTACTTTAAAAGCCAGTAAGGCCTCTAATGATGTTTTTATTATTAATGTTAAATTAATAATAAAAACATCAAGATTCAATTTCTTTGATATATTATATTCTGTTATCAACACTTAACTTGTCTTCATTGTGAGTACTGCACTGCATTGGATGGTCGGCATTCATGATATCTTCCTTGCATATCATTTATCATATTTGATGTTACAACCCAGGTCGAGTCATCAAGTTCCCTAAAAATTCTCCTCCAGACCTCTCTATTCTTGGCAACTGTTCCCCAATTTCAAATTTTTATTCTTTGGAAATCTTCCAAAACTTCATCTATATACATTTCTTCTTCCATCTGGATGGTCCACCATTATCTTTTTAACTTTCTTAATATTTTAAACTTATATAGGAAAAAAATCACTATGAGGTTTAATTTAAGAATTAAATTAAAGTGTTTAATACCTCACCTCATATCCAGTCTTCTAATTAAACTGGTTTCAAAGCTTGGACAGCTTCATCTTCAGTAATTTCTTGTCAACTGATATGTCGATCAGGAGAGCTGCTTTAAACAGGTACCAGGTTCGATATTTGGCAGGATTGAAAATTTTGGGGATTCTACATCACATTACCACCTACATAAATTCAAATAAAAAAACAGAATAGCATGCAATTTGTTGCAGTGTGTAAATAATTACCTAAGAGAAATGTGTATGTTGACATTTTTCCCCCCAAAAAAATATGAGAAATGCCTTAATGAGTAGTTAAGCTGAAAGTAACCAAAAATCACCATGTTTTATGTAAAATATGTATTATTCATTGCTCAAACAGTATAGCCAACTTATTACAAAAAAAACATGCTAACAAACAAGTGAATGCTAAACTAATCTGATGTATACTAACTTTCATGAATGAATGAATCAATGACTCATTTTTTAATATCTTATATATATTATGAGTCATAATGTCGGTTGAAAATGGGAGATAAACTGCAGTTCCCATGTTTAAGAAAAACATAAACTATGAGGTAAGATATAAAAAATGACTCATTCATTCATGAATTAAGAACTTCATAATATGATTTCCCATATTTAACTACTAGTATATTAACTTGCCCATTTTCTCGCCATAACTTGCTCAGAGTAATCTGGTGTACACTAACTTGCCCATTTTTTCACAACTTGTCCACTAATATAAGTGGTCTCCTTGGATAGAATCCCTTTATATGTGAGTAAACATGTTGGCAATTGACTCTAGTGGGAATGTGTGTTATCATGATTGCCAATATGATGCTAGCAGTCAGTTGTTCTCCGATCGAATATTCATATTTGGCATAGAACAGCCAACATTTTAATTGTAAGATTTTCGTTCCCAAGGTAGAAGGTGTGGTAGTGTACAATTGCTAATTGCTAGATTGTGCAACAGGGGAATTAAATAAAAAAATTCTCCAAGTATGGAAATGGAGAAGGCATTTTGATAGCACTTTGTTAAGTCTAATAGTCCCATTAGAGCTTTTTGATAGTAGGCTATGTGCCAGCACCAAGTTTAATCTTCTTCCTTATCACCCCTCTTACAGCACAATTACACTAAACACAGACACTTCTTCTTCTTCCTCTTCTTCCTTCCAAGTATTAGGCCAAGGCCTGTTACGATCCTATAGAAAATTTTCCCTCCAGCATTTCATAGGATGGCCCAGTGATCTTCGTCCTCTTGGTATATAATTATAAACAGCTTTGGGGATCCGATTTGAACTCATTCTTTCTAGATGGTGTTTCCAATTTAGTTGGTACTGTTTAATATATTCCAAAATTGGCGTAGTCTTCAATTCTTTTAAGATATCGGTGTTTCTTTTCCGATCCCATCTGGTGTAACCTGCTGTCTGCGCATGAATCTCATTTCACAAGCAGTTATTCTACTTTCATGTTGTCTTTTTAGTGTCCATGCTTCACTACCATAGGTCAACACTGGTCTAGCCAAAGTGTTATATAAACATAATCTGGTGTTTTTTTGTACAAGGGATGGTTTCATAACTTGATTAATAATTCCCAAACTTTTATTATAACTAGTAATTTTTTCAGGGATATCCTTTTCATCCCAGATAGAGAGATAATATCCAAGATATTTAAATTGATTAGATCTCTCTAAAATTTTATTTTGGAGACAGATTTTACTTTGTATGGGGTCCTTCCCATGAAATGCCATAATTTTAGTTTTGTTAATTGATATTTCCACATTAAATTTGGCACCTATTTTTTGTAAATTATAAATTGACACTTTACTCATTTTACACTCCTCTTTATACACAAATCAAGTATGCATTACCTATATGAAGTGATGCATAGACCACATTAATAACATATATTTTATTAAGTTATGTAGGTAGGAAATAACACTATGAGGTTTGTTTTAATTTATGTTGAGTTGTTTTTGACTTGCCTCATACTTCTTAACTCCCTCACAGACTCGAGTTTCATCACTGCATTTGTAACATTCTCAATGCTATATCACAATCACAACTGACGTCCAACGGCCTTCTTTCCTGCAGACTGACCTCTGCGCCCTCTGATGGCTGACCAACGAACCTCCAAATCAATCCCCTTTCCTTTGGTAGAAAATTTACATATGCAAGAATAAAAACAGAACTATGAATTTTGAAATACCCGAAGAAAAGGACAGGGGTTTGATTTGGAGGTTCGTCGTTCAGCCATCAGAGGGCGCAGAGGTCAGTTTACAGGAGAGAAGGCTGTTGGACATCAGTTGTGATCATGATATAGCATTGAGAATGTCACAAATGCTGTGACAAAACTAGAGTCTGCAAGGGAGTTAAAAAGTATGAGGTAGTCAAAAACAACTCGACATAAAAAAAATATTTTCTTAGTGTAGAGTCCAAAGCACAAAAAGTGCAGTTGATGGGATTGGAACACATATTTAACTAATAAAGCAATAGTTGAACTTTTATAGGAAAAATCACTAAGGTTTAATTTAAGCTCTAAATACCTCACCTCATCCAGTCTTCTAATTATACCAGTTTCAAAACCTAGGTAGTTTCATCTTTAGACCAACAGGGGTAAGAAGCAGTTTTCCTGAATGACGTAACATTGGGTGAGATATTCCTGAAGATAAAACCACCTGGAAACCAATATAATTAAAAGACTGGATATGAGGTGAGGTATAAAGAATTTTAATTTAGATATTAAAGTAATAGTATTTAATTTATTGACACTTCAACTATTCAGATCTCTTGCATCTCAATTCAAAACTGGGATGTTTTTATTATTCATTTCATACATCTAAATGATGGATAAAAACTGGGAGCTTTAAATGACCAACAAATTTTGTTCAGAGTCCTTTTATTTGATGTTTGGTGTTCTTTTATGTGGCATAAATCTAAGATATGGGATCTACATGTTTACTTCTCTTCCAAAAGAAGTTTTAATTTTGTCTTAAAAACATTAATCAATCCGGGCTGGGTTTGAACCTGCAGACTTTGGAGCCAGAGAAGAGTTTGGTAAATCACTAGTACCTTAGGTTTGATCAATAGATGTTGCAAAAATATTTATAAAACAATGCCTGTTGAGAAGGTGAGAATATTAAACTTTTATAGAAAAAAATCACTATGAGGTTTACTTTAAGATTAAGGACCGCATCCAAATACATTAGTCTCTACTCAAATTACTTCCAATCACCGGTGAGCTGACTTTCCGTGAGCAAGTGCAAAGATCGAATTAGCAGCCCACTGTCTGGTCATGCATGAAAGTCATATTTTTCATAATATTGGCAAGAAATTACTCAGAATTCTCAGTGATAAAACCACTTCTGTTATTTTTGTCTGCTAGAGTAACACATTTAAGCTTGCATCCCGCAAATAATACCATATACGACATCTGAATCGCACAATATTACGTTGATTCTCCTGTTCTTCCAGTTGAATTTTTTGGTACTCTATCAAATTCCTCTTCTCTGCATATACCGAAAACATGATCAAGGTCTTTAAGGTCCGACATCTTGGATAAAGCAGCAAGGTTTGAAAGTACATCGGTTCCCATCAGGTTGCTCACGATTTGTTTCTCTACTAAGTCACCTCGCCAGGTAGCTTAGGAATTTCAACAATCATTATCACATGAACAGATTTTGGAGTACACAAAAACGTCTTTGGATGCAACTTTCTCAGCTGAGTACAGGCAGAGAACAACTTTTACGGTCTAATGCATTCATAGATTTGAGCCAAAATTTAAATGTTTCATATCTCACCTCATATCCAGTCTTCTAATTGAGGTGAGAATATCTCTCAATTAGCTTTCTTGTCTTTAACAATTTATGTTAATGAGATATATGAATATGGGAATTACATATAACCAAATTAATACAATATGTATGGTGTAGATTTAACACTATTTTATTTTATGTTTCAGGATATAATTGGATACGTACCTGGAATGATAGCTCACATTGTTAATCTGCTTGTATTAGTGATGATTCCCATGGTAGTGATCCATGTTAAATCATCAGGTTTCAGTTTAAGTAAGTACTATTAAAAAAATTTAAGTCTTAATGGAATAAGAGTCTAATTCAATTTAACCAAGTTTTAAGAAAAATAAAATAATTATTAGTTCCTACAGAAAATAAATTATACATGCATAATTTTTGACAAATTTCATATAAACTATTTAGTTTTCATTTATCAAAGGGATAGACTAATGGTATATAGTTCATCTTCTTTCTGGATTCCCAGTACATGAACAAACATCCTGCATTTCATTGCAAAATTATTTCTTTTTAGCTTCGAGAAGTGTAGTTTTCTTTCAGTGCTGCTGCTTATTTTGCCTATTTGTGTTACTAGTACATATCTAGCACCAAGTTGTTTCTAGGAGACACCTTGGGAAGGGAATAAAGGGGAAAAAAGTCTGTATGAGTAATTTTTGACAATAGATTGTTATGAGCATTAGTGCCAGTCCTTATTGATCACCCCTTCACATATCCATTATACTTTATCCAGCCATCTGCTCCTGGGTCTTACCAGGCTTCTTCTGCCTTCATTTGCATCTCCATAGCTTTCCTTGGTGTTCTTCTTTCCACCATCCTATTACTTCTGCCTATTTTTGTACTCTCACTGAATCTCTGTTAAGTTCATTTCTGATTTTATCCTTTTTGTTTTGTTTTATTTTCAATGGTCCTAAAACATTTCATTTCATTGGTTGAATTCTATTTTGATCTCTTTTCATTGTGTTCCTGATTTCAGCACCATATGTAGGCTAATATGTGCATACAATAGAATTTATACTGTATTTAATTGACTGGTATATCTGTGCTAGACATGATAGAAACATACAGCCATTATGTTTGTCACTGTTAACCAATTACATTATTGAACACTGTCAAGCCAGTGCACTCTTAAATGTATTATCTGCAGATAATAATGAAACAACGTGAAAGAACAAATTAAATAAATAATTGGGCTTTTGTAATAAAATTGACTGTGAAAACTTTATTATTCCTTTGGAGTTGTGTATTAATTGGGAATATTATATTTTCAGTTGGTGCTACTACAGTATGCATGACATACTCGATCCTATTTCTCAAACTCTGGTCCTATATTCAAGTAAACTTCTGGTGCCGAAACAGCCGTTCAACTACATCAAAGTTACATGTTAGACGACAAAGCCTATCATTAAATAATAAAAGTGAGTATGATATAAAGTCATATCGATATATATTTTAAAGTGAATTTTCTTCATTATGTACTTAAATATATTCAGAAATGAAGAGAGTTGGCCGTAATTCAAGTAAATTTTAATTCAAACTTGCACATTGAAGTAAAATATAAAGAATTTATTCAGGGGACTATTGGATAAATGAAGTCATCACTAGGGAGCGGATTTTTATGTTCTGAAAGTTAAGATTGCAACATAGTATAATGAGAAGTTAGACTTATGACTGTCTTTTGTTTTGGTTCCATACACAAACAGTTGAATAGTATAATGAGAAGTAAGACTTTTGACTGTATTTTATCTTGTTTCACACACAAACAGTTGAATAATAGGTCCTACATACTCTCTGCATTGCAATCTTATCTTCTATTACATAAAAATCCACTCCCTAGTCATCACGCATTCATTACTGAAAGATTAATTAGACAATCTTGTTACAATTAATTAAATTGTGGATTTGGTATTGTCA
The DNA here is from genome assembly GCA_030220185.1 of Diploptera punctata. NCBI lineage: Eukaryota > Metazoa > Arthropoda > Insecta > Blattodea > Blaberidae > Diploptera > Diploptera punctata. Next base: position 53,229 of record JASPKZ010004577.1, on the reverse strand, counting down.
TTTTTCTAGATTCCCAATACTGGTATATGGCATAGTGATGTAAGTCAGATTTAAAAAAAAAATGAGTAAAGTGCACAGTTATAAAGAAGAAACATATTTCAAATACGTCAACAATTGATATGCTCACTTAGGCTAATAAATATCTCCATGATTCATGGTTAAATATGGGAAATAACATTATGAGGTTCTTAATTCAATGAATGAACGAATCATTTCTTACCTTACCTCATAGTTTGTTTTCTTAAACATGGGAACTGCAGTTTTCAAGAGGAACATCCCTCCCATTTGCAACTGATATTATGACTACTGGATTTTCACTGGAATTTCCATCTATGTCGTTGCCATCTGGTGTTGATTTGATGAACTTTGAGATCAGAGAATTTTGAAATACCCAATGAATATGTGAATATGACCTGATCTCAAAGTTCATCAAATCAACACCAGATGGAAACATCATAGTTGGAGATTCCAACAAAAATCCAGTAGGTCCTAATCATAATATTGGTTGAATATGGGAGGGATGTTCCTCTTGAAAACTGCAGTTCCTGTGTTTAAGAAAACATAAACTATGAGGTAAGATAAGAATAACTCTTTCATTCATTGAATCTCCATGATTATCATAAGTAATGCCATGAGTGATTTCCAATTTATCTAGAGAATTTGGAAATCAAGAGTGGCATTTATTAGGACTATTTAACGAATAAAATTAAGCTGTTTACTCACAAATCATTATTTAACTAGAGTTATTTAAAAATATTTATATATTTAATGTAAACGGCGATGTTTGAAAACAAATGAGAAACGATAGGTACGCTTCTTCTGCTTCTTTTGTTTTATCACTGCAACCAGATCATACTATTTATTGCCAAAGGAATGCAATATTGTAAGAATGCTCTCTAGTGGAGAAAAAATGAAACACATCAAACTGTATATTAATTAATTTCTGATGTCGTATGATGTAAATCTGACAATTATATTTTTCTGGATTATTACCTGGGAAAAAATACATTTAAGAAAGTGCAAACAGTGGTTTCTTTTTTTGGTGGTATAATCAATTGCTACAAATGTTTTTATATTAACTCCTGCAAGCGCTACGTGTTGACATTCATGCACTATATATACAATCTGGTAGCCGTATTCTTTATGCAGTCAGTCACTGCAAAATAATGGTCAGACCTGTTCAGAATATTAAAAAGGAGGAGCTTTCTTTAATATGGTAAATTTAACATTGATAAATATTTGGTGAAACACGACTGTGATTGGTTGTAAAACAGAAATCATTGAAACGTGATTGGTCATTGACTCCCATTTGGGGCATGAGTTAAATAGTCAATATTAAGCTAACTTGATTCTTTGTGTAGCCTACTAACAAGACACTATTTTTCTCAAAATTAAAAAAAAAATGACTTGCACCACTATGCCACATACCTCTTCATATATCTCTCTGAATAGCCATTTGTACAAAATTGGTCTATCACCATCACCAAACTGTCCACTCTGCATGTGAGGAGAGAATATGAATATCCTTCTTCTTCTTCCTTCCAAGTATTCATCCATAGTAATTCTGCCTGAGGGCAGGTCTTTCACTGCAATCATAGCATTTCCATGCTATGCTTTGCAGCTTTACTAGGGAATTAGCTAACCTCATAATGTGTTTCCCAATTTTAACTTTGAATTAGCTACCTGTTGCTTTATGGAACACCTAAAATCATTCCAAGTTTTAATGTGCATTTAGGTATTGTTACTAAATATTAGGAAGTTAGAAGGAAAATGGTTTTATAATCAGAGCATTTAAATACATACGTATCTCTCTGTTTGTATGATTGTTTGTTGCAACTTATAATTGTTTCACTGTGGCCAATTCAGCCATGGTCACATATATGAATTACCACTCTTCCTAACTAGATCCATCCAAGTGTTAATGGTATTGTAGCATGTGTTACATTGAAATCAATCTAGTAGTGCATTAATTATCAATGTCATTGTTCCTATTCTGATCTTTGCTAACATATACAGACAATTAATCAATAAGTTTGAGAAAATGCTTTAACATCTGACTTTGTAAAGTTGTGTTTCTTCACAATACCGGTTTCAAAAGTATAGTAATAATTCCATCTTCAGTCAGATTCCAACTCTCCAACTCAGTTGAAATTTGACTGAAGATGGAATTAATACTATACTTTTGAAACTGGTATTGTGAAGACCCTCAACTTTATGAAGTGAGATGTTAAAGCATTTTTTCCAACTCATTCATTAATGTAAATATCTCAGTGTTTCCTCCCACTGTAATTTTAATTAAATATACAAACAAGTTTTTTCTTTTTAGATGGAGTTGCAGGTATAGCAAATGGATCAATAGAGAATGAGGAAAAGAAAGTGGAGACAAATCTAGTCCATTATCCAGATAATCTTAATTTGAAAGATATTTTCTATTATATACTTGCACCCACATTATGTTATGAACTGAATTTTCCTAGAACTACTAGGATTCGTAAGAGGTAAGTGTAAGATATTGTAATATTTTTCAAGAACTTTATCGACTGTATGAATTTGTGTATTTTCTTCTATAAATTAATTTAGTAAACTGAAATATTTTTTAAAATATTATTTTAAAATGTCAGTATATGTTTCATTATATGATGAAACATATATATGATTCAATGTTTTTATTATTAATTTGATACATCTCAGTGATGCATAAATCATATTTGAAGAGAAAAATTATACACTCAGACTGGGACTTGATCCCAAAAAAAGCCGTCCTGGCATTTATAATGTAATGTATAATTCCCAAATATGTCTTCTTAATAAAGGAACCACCATTTGCGAAGATAGAAGCAAAGGCTTTATAGCATTTGGTGGGCAGGAATTACAATGTATATAGAGAAAAATTTGCATTTAGATCAGTATTTGCTCAGGTAGCTCAGGTGGTAGAGCACTTGGTCTAGAGAACCAAGGGTCCTGGGTTCAAGTCCTGGTCTGAGCGTATAATTTTTATCTTCAAATATGATATATATGATTGTTAAAATATAAGGGAACAGTATATGTCCCAGCATTGCCAATATTGCTAGTTTAAGGTTCTTTTAGTAAAATAATCTTTGATGGAACATGAAAATTTCTGTAATAACGTAGGAAAATGCCAAACATTTAACTTTCTTCATAGAAAGAAAAGTAGAAGCAATCAATATAAGAAATAAATCATAATTTTTTAATATTACAGCCTTAAACAAATTGAATCTGTTCTTTGCACCTCGTCTCATATTAGCTCTCTCATCTTTATCTGCTTCATCATCAGTTAAAAACCAACATTATAATTAAATTGTTTTTGGCTGATGTTGGAGATATCTTCTAAACTGTCCAGGTGAGAGGGCTAATTTGAGCTGATATATTCAATTTGTTTGATAAAATACCTCATAATGTATCTTCCTATCAGTTTTGTGTGTAAACTACGAACTATAATCTTAATTTAAATTGTTACATTTTTATTAATTTCAGAAGCTCTTTATAAATTTTATATCTACAAAAGTTGCCATAAAGGAATGATAAAACTCTATTTATCCAAGAAAGTGTTCATCTGAGATTATTCTGGAATGTTCACATCTCAATTGAAGAGCTTATTTCCTAAGTATCTTAAATCCAAAATTCGTGATTTTCGATATTTTTATGTGACAAAAGTCTATTCCATCAAGTATCATGTTAACATGTTATGTTCCTAAGTGTCTTATATTCCCTGTTAAAACGGTTGGTAGATAATGTTTATTTCCAAAGTGTCTTATATCCCAGTTGTTTTTATTTCAAATATGTCTTATATTCATTTGACCAATCCGCTGATTCGGTACAAAGTATGTGACTCAACATGGGCGCTGCTATGGCACTCTTTGTTACATGGCGGTGAACAACAGTCAGCAGTGATTTTCTGTGGTGTTTTTTTCTGTTCATTTGTCAGTGAAAAACAAATGGCTAGTTGTGAAGAAGACGTCAACCATTTAGGACGGACAGCGAGTAAATGGAATGTAAAATGGAGCAAGACTTTTTTGCCAACAGAATACCACAACATTTTCAACACTGTTGAGCGTGTATTCGTTTTAGGGGGAGACTGGTTTTCTTATGACTGGAAACTTGGTATAACTTGACCAGAATGTTATTACCAGTGGTAAAAAAACAAAACTACTTCTGTGTTGCCCTGCAATACATGCACATTACTAGTACAAGCATGAAGAAGAAAACGTGAACAAATTAAGCAGTGTCAACGCTCATTCATTAACACTTTATTCTTAATGTCACTCATTGCCTTACTTTTTGTTGTGGATTCCTTTGTGAGTTGTTCGATTGTATGCTTGTGACAGATCAAGCACTGTGTGGTCTTTTATTTTTTCATTATATTACTATATATGTGCTATTCATCCATGCCCACAATGAAAGATAATGTAGCAATGGCATAGTGGTATATACATGCAACAACTACCTTAAAGCCAGAGGTAATAATATCCATGTTAAATTATATATGTCACTGAAATATAGTGAGAAAGCCATCCTCCAAATATTAGTGATATTCTGATCAAAACCAAAATTTATAAATAGCTTTAGTGGCTGCCATATTTGTTTTCTCATAGCAAAACTGTAGATCCTGTACATAGGGTTTAATTAACCCTCTGTATGCCACTGGTAAAATCTTTTGTGTCAGAGATTTAAATTGCATCTGCCGATGTGACCGGCTTTACAAGTAGTTATTACCTGGCAGGTAATGGACAGAAGCATCAGAGCCGATCTAATCAGCTCTTGGCACCTAAAGGGTTAACAAAATAAAGATATAATAAATAAACTGAGTGTTTTGCATTTTACCTCGTGAAAATTAACTTATAAAAGTAAGATGCAAAACATTTACCTGATTTTTTATAAACAACCTCATAATGTTACTTCCTATTGCAATTTTATAATAAATTTGACTGCTTAAGTCACAGGAAGATAAAACACACAGAATTTGATTTTTACATTAAATAATGGAAAACAAGATGGCATCCTTCTGTTTTCATGACTTCAATAACAACTTTTTGGAATTAAATGGAGAAATTAAAAAGTTTATTCAACTTTTATGAGGTAAGATGTAAAAGACTCGCCTAATTTACTAAGAAGAATCTTATAATTGTTACTTCCTATTGTAATTTTATAATAACTTTTAAAATAAAGATATATTCCATAAACCAGGAAAATCAGACCATAAATTTGACTTGCTGAGGAATTTGCTTACTTTATGCAATTCGTGCCTTACAGACTTCAACTTTATATCTTTTTTGGCTTTTCATTAAAATTAAGTAAATTTAGACTTTGAAAATAGTGAGAACTGAGCAGAAATAGGCTGGAATCACATTGGAAAATTAAGGGGGGGGATGGGTGAAAAATTGACCATTTGAGATCAAAATTTACATTTTTTGTTTTTTGTACTAAAAAATAGCCTGTACTCCAATGTATATGTTGGCAAAGTTTCAGAGGCCTATGACACTTCTAAGTGCCCTAAAGTGCTGATTAGGCCTGTATGTTATATTTTGTATTTAACCTGCATGCAAATCTTTAAATTGTTTTTTCCATACTTTTATTTTCACTGCATTTTTGTACATTCAGAATTGAATGGAATTCACAAATTTTATCCTAGAAGAAACAAATTTTTACTAAAAACAAGTAATAAAGTCGTGTTAAGGTAGATTTTTTATCACTCGCCTCATATTGTTAAAAAATAAATAAAATCTATCTTAATGAATGTACCTCATAGTGAGAATTCCTAAAATAAGTAATAAAGTAGTGCATAGGTTTCATGATTGAAGTAGTATTTTAAGAAATAAAAAATAAAATGCATGCAATTATTAATTTTTTTTTTGTAATTCCACACATGAGGTACATTATTTTTTTCTCCCTTTATATTCACATTATAAGAATTCTAATGCATGATGTTTTTCTAAATATTTGAAGGATCTTGTAAAAAAACACAATTTTACTAAAAAATTGTGGAACCCATTTAATTATAATATATGCAAATTTTTTTAAATATAATATTTAATAACTCATAAAATAAATGTCTCACAAGAATGAAACTTAAACACATCATTATGTGTCATGCATTGAATGTTTGTACGAAAAATCAAGTGTCTAGCTCAAAAAATGTAGAAAATAGAAATTTCACCCATCACCCTCCTTAAGATTTGTAATATTGTAGAGGCAGCATCTTCTGCTTTAGTTTATTTGTTTGCCAGTCTATTTCTTTATGTTAGTAACATATATTAAGAATTGTATTAAATTAATGTGTGTGTGTTGGCCGCGGTGGACTAGTGGCTATGCTCCTTGCCTCTGGTCCCAAGGGTCGCGGGTTCAAACCCGGCTGGGGTCGATGGATTTTTTAGGACGGAAAAATCCAAGGAGCAAGTCCTCCGGGAGGGACTTTAAGCCATGGGTCCCGAGTCTGAAGATTTTCAGGCTCGTAAAAAATCCTTAAGCCTGAATGAAAAAGGCCTCTAAGCAAAATTTATCGAATTTTCCCGTCCTAGTACTACCTTGGTTTCCTAGATGTCAGTATGAGGCAGAACGCTGACCACGTACCACTCAAAATGACATCTATACGAAAACAAGTGTAACTAAATTAGCATGGTTCAAATCCTTCCCTGTAGGTAGAAGAGCCTAAATCTCTGTAAAGGGAAAACATAGGCTTACAATACAATACAATTAAATTAATGTTGGGAAGTAAACATTATGAGGTATAATCATTAAAATTCATCGGAGAACATATTGTTTAAACAACTCACCTCATAGGATTCATGCTTCCATGATATCGCGATTTCAAACATAATCATGTTCATCGTCAGCCATAACTCCGACTGATGAAATTCTTCGGCCGTCAACTATTCTATTGTCGCCATCTTCAGTGCTGCCATCTATGGTTGAATTTATGAACTTCGAAATCAATGTAATTTCGTTAGGGATATCAAAATTCATTGATCTATTTTTGTTTTTCTGAATGTATATTTTTTCCCAAACTGTCAATTCCAAAGGTTTCTCTACTTGTTTTAAAAGTTTAGCTTCTCTTCCAATTTTATGATGTTCTAATAAACTATGTGCAGCAATTGCAGATTTTTCAATTTCACAATTTTTAATATTTCTGAAATGTTCTTTTGTCCGAATTTCCAAATTCCTTTTTGTTTTTCCTATATAAACTTTATTGCAATCTTCACAATTTATTTGATAAATTCCAGATTTCTTACTGTCTGGAACATTGACTTTTTTATTGGTACCAATAACTGTCTGGAATTTATCAAATAAATTGTGAAGATTGCAATAAAGTTTATATAGGAAAAACAAAAAAGGAATTTGGAAATTCGGACAAAAGAACATTTCAGAAATATTAAAAATTGTGAAATTGAAAAATCTGCAATTGCTGCACATAGTTTATTAGAACATCATAAAATTGGAAGAGAAGCTAAACTTTTAAAACAAGTAGAGAAACCTTTGGAATTGACAGTTTGGGAAAAAATATACATTCAGAAAAACAAAAATAGATCAATGAATTTTGATATCCCTAACGAAATTACATTGATTTCGAAGTTCATAAATTCAACCATAGATGGCAGCACTGAAGATGGCGACAATAGAATAGTTAACGGCCGAAGAATTTCATCAGTCGGGAGTTATGGCTGACGATGAACATGATTATGTTTGAAATCGCGATATCATGGAAGCATGAATCCTATGAGGTGAGTTGTTTAAACAATATGTTCTCCGATGAATTATGAGGTATAATCATTAAAATTCATTGGAGAACATTTTGTTTAAACAAAATTCATGGAAGCATGAATCCTATGAGGTGAGTTGTTTAAACAAAATGTTCTCCGATGAATTTTAATAATTAAGAATTGTATTATGTCATTAGTGTTTTAAAGTTAATGGTTGTTTCTTTCCTTCAGATTCCTAATAAAAAGAATGCTTGAAGTGATAGTTGGGTTCCAAGTAATGATGTGCCTATTTCAACAGTGGATCATACCATCCGTGAAGAACTCGCTTATTCCTTTTTCGGTAATACACATTCAAAATAACATTACTTATCAAATAATTTAGCAATAAGTAATTATTCACACTTTCCAACATTTCTACTCTCCTGGCATTGGGTTATTGTAATCCACTTCTGAGGTTAGGCACCTGGAAGATGGGATTATACTGCACCACTGAAATGATGAGTGATGATGGTAATGATGTGCCAATAGAGGCTTTAATCTTAAACTTATCTAATGAGATAATTATGATAATGAAGACCAGATGATGCTAGGGGACCGTTTGGACCTTAAAGTTTCCTGACATTTGTCTTACAGGTGAGGAAAAACCCTGAAAAAAACCTTCGGGACAGGCTCCTCGGTGAGATTTTTTTTGGGATTTTTCCTCTCCTGTAAGACAAATGTTAGGAAGCTTAGGGCCCAACGTTCCCCAAAAATCATCCAGCCATCATCATCATCATCCTTCACCAGTGTGGAAATCAATGACAAGCTACCACACCTATAACTCCCTAGTAAAGCTGCAAAGCATAGCATGAAAATGCTATAATTGCAGTGAAAGACCTGCCCTCGGGCAGAATTACTATGGATGGTTCATGCGATATTAAGTTCTTCAAGTCAAAGTTTCAATAGAAATATCACTAGGACTTACAGTGTACAGTTGATTCTTGAATGATAATTTGAAGTAGAATGTTGACTCCATGTGGAAATGGCTCTCGTCATGCCATGTATGTTGTATAAAACAAGCTCATTAACCAATTGTGATTGTAAAGCAGAATCTTTAATTTTAATAGTAGTAATTCTTTTAGAGTGAATTTTTTCTTCTTGCAAAACTATTAACTTGCCATTTAAATATTGTATTAATTATCTGTATTGTTGGGTTTTTTCAGCTGCTGCCATCTTCCCATGCCAAACCTCCAAAGCCTATATTCTTGTGCATCTTCAATGCTTAGCCCTCTTGCTTGCATTACTATCCTCATGTTTTCCGTCCATGTTAACTTTGATCTCCCTCTTTTCTTCTTTCTGATCAGTTGCCATTGATGCTCATCTTCGATTCTTAAAATATGTCCTAACCATTTTAATTCCTTCTCCTCAATTCTTTCAATTATGCTTTCTTCTATTAAATTAATGTTGGGAAGTAAACATTATGAGGTTACAACGTATATAAGAGAAAAATTTGCATCTAGATCGTAACTTGCCTCGGTAGCTCAGTTGGTAGAGCACTTGGCCCGGAAAGCCAAGGGTCCCGGGTTCGAGTTCCGGTCTAGGCAAAAATTTTTCTCTTCAAATATAATTTATCTTTCATTGAGAAATGTTAAATCAATAATAAAAACATCATTATGAGGTATAATCATTAAAATTCATCGGAGAACATATTGTTTAAACAACTCACCTCATAGGATTCATGCTTCCATGATATCGTGATTTCAAACATGAGTATGTTTGAAATCGCGATATCATGGAAGCATGAATCCTATGAGGTGAGTTGTTTAAACAATATGTTCTCCGATGAATTTTAATGCTTTCTTCTGCTTCCATTATGTTACTAATTTCCTTATTTGTGACATGCTCTAATTTTGACTTTCTGGCACTTTTGCGTAAATAATCCATTTCTAGAGCTATTAGTCTATTCTTGTAGTACTTATTGATTGTCCATATCTCACTTCCATACATGGCAACATATTCCACCAATGTTTTGCCAATATATTTTTTTTGTGTCTTTCCAAATATGCTTATTCCACCATATGGAATTTAACGACAATATTATTTTGCTACTCAATTCAATTGTATGCTTTATGTTCTCTTTGCTTATACCTTCAATGTTATCCATAATTATTCCCAAATATTTAGTTTGTTTCACTTGCTTTATTTGAATTTCTTCTTCCAGTGTTAAATTTTCTCTTTCATTGCTATTTATTACCAAATATTATGTTTTTTTGTAAATTTACTGTCAGACCCCATAATTCATATGTGTTTTTCAACCTTTTTATCATGAATTCCATAATAAATTTGTCTTGTGCTACAACCGGTTGATCATCAGCAAATTGTAATCTGTTGCCTATTAGGATACCCATACCTTTGCAGCTTTGTTTCCATTTCATTAATGTGAATTCTACATAAATATTAAATAAAATTGGTTATAGACTGCACTCTTGTTTCAATCCCTTAGTGGTTTTTATAGGATTTGATATTGTATTAATTATAATCATTATTAATTTCCTTAACTTGTGTATACTTTTATATACATCGTTAAATTACCTTATTTGCCAATGAAAGAATGTTTAAAGTAATTAACTGAGTCCTTTCGAAAAGGGATTATCATAAGTAATGCCACGAGTGATTTCCAAATTATCGATAAATTCACGACTCATGAAGTGAGGAGTAAATTTTTCTAGAGAATTTGGAAATCAAGAGTGGCATTTGTTAGGACTATTTAATGAATAAAATTAAGCTGTTTACTCACAAATCATTATTTAACTATAGTTATTTTAAAATATTTATATATTTAATGTAAATGGTGATGTTTGGAAACAAATGAGAAACGATAGGTACGCTTCTACTGCTTCGTTTGTTTATCACTGCAACCAGATCATACTATTTATTGCCAAAGGAATGCAATATTGTAAGAATGCTCTCTAGTGGAGAAAAAATGAAACACATCAAACTGTATATTAATTAAAATATATATACAGTCAATATGCCCATTTCACCAATAAATGTTTAAAATGGTCAACAAGTTTCTACAGCCAAGCTGTCATTCTCAAGACCAGATATAGCAAGTCAATATCTGGTCTTGAGAATGACAGCTTGGCTGTAGAAACTTGTTGACCATTTTAAACATTTATTGGTGAAATGGGCATATTGACTGTATATATATTTTAATATTGTATCACCAAGAAGATCAATTGTGTATTAAATGTATATTAATTAATTTCTGACGTCGTATGATGTAAATATGACATTTATAGTTTTCTGGATTATTACCTGGGAAAAAATACATTTAAGAAAGTGCAAACAGTGTTTTTTTTTTTTTTGGTGGTATAATAAATTGCTACAAATGTTTTTACATTAACTCCTGCAAGCTCTGTGTGTTGACATCTATGCACTTATATATACAATCTGGTAGCCGTATTTCTTATAGGCTCATTCACTGCAAAATAATGGCCAGACCTGTTCAGAATATTAAAAAGGAGGAGTTTCTTTAATATGGTAAATATAACACTGATAAATATTTCGTGAAACACGATTCTGATTGGTTGTAAAACAGAAATCATTGAAACGTGATTGGTCATTGACTCCCATTTGGGGCATGAGTTAAATAGTCTACAGATGATCAAATTTTACAGGAGAGGTAAAAAAACTGATTCAACTTGTTCAGGATAAAGCATTGAATCTGAAATTGCTGTCGAATGAAGTCAGGAAGTGGTAAGGAATAGTGTAGTTGATCCGTTCTCACGCGGAAACGATGGAAGTAGGCATGCAAAGATGGAATAATGAAAAAGTGAATTTTAGAAAAAATAGTAGATGATCCCTTTTCGAATTGACTCATTAAATTATTTTCACCATTACAGCGATAATTTTAATTATGAACAAATCAAACTGCATAAAGTCCAAAACTTTTGTCCTAATATTAAAGTAAAGTAATCCCACTACAGGCCTCAGGAGACCTTTCGGGTAGTAGGAGGTTAAGACTCCCACTTTTTCTGGACAATCGGCACTTGATGTCAGCTGGGTTGTCAGCCCTGCATGACGGCCGCCTTTACCCCCAGAACAAGCGTCTGGTACTCATTTCTGCTAGAGGCTGAATCAACCCCAGGGCCATAGTGCCGCCAGAAGGTTTGGGTCAGTTTAAAAATCCTGACCCCACCGGGACTTGGACCCTTGACCTTCTGGCTTGTAGCGCAGTACCTTAACCACTATGCTACGGCGTGCCCCCTGTTCTAATATTGAGTAACCTAATTTTAAAGCGCTTTCATTCCCTCTTTTTTTTTTTTTTTTTTTTTTTTAGTATCCGTCATAGTTTAGGAGTAGCTCATTTTTTGTCTTAAAGTTTTACTTTTGGACATGAAATTTACAGTGATTATCCTCATTTGCTCTCTCTTATGAAATAGTTTATTAATATGACATTTAAATGAAATTTTATTTTTTCACATAATTAATTTCATGATATATTATTTTTCAGAACATGGATGTGGCTAAAGCAACAGAGAGATTGTTAAAACTTGCTGTAAGTATTTTTTATAAAATCTAATCATCAAATGCTTTCAAATGTTTAATTACTGTTCTACATCTTATGTTTCTTGTTACAGATTCCAAATCATTTGGTATGGCTGATATTTTTCTATTTAATGTTCCACTCATTTTTAAATTTGGTCGGTGAATTGTTACATTTTGCTGATCGAAACTTTTATTGTGACTGGTGGAATGCTAATAATATCGACACATTTTGGAGATCATGGAATATGGCAGTTCATCGTTGGGCTGTTCGGTAAATATTTTTATAAAACAACCAGCAATTAATTTTTTTCCCTTCTTACAGTAGATGTACTGAATTAATTAAAATAGATCTTATTGTTTTATGGAATTCTTTGGCATCTAGAAAAGAATATCATTGCTTTACTTTAAAAAGATACATGTTCAAAAAGTAAATTTTACATGAGAGAAGAAAAACTCGCTGTAATTTTGTCATTTCTACTTAATTCTTATTTATAGATGCTTTAACATCTTGGTCATATTACCTCTGTGATCTTCAGGTTGTAGCCAGTAAGCTACATGTTTATTTTCACCAAAAATAAATAAATATATATACAATATAATTTAAAATTTGAAGAAAATGGAACTTGCATGGCTTTTAAAAAAAGGTGACAGTATTAGAAGTTTAGAATCAAACTGGGCTCTGATTTCAATTGCATTGAAACTAATACACATCAAATTTTTGATTATGCTTTGTAATACAGTAATTATCTGCATTGATATTTTTTTTTAGATTTTTGAATTGTAAAAATATGTAAAATATTGCAAATTTTTATACAATTTCTTTAATCAGTATTGTCCAAACTTTTTTCGCCATGGAACATTTTTATAGGGAATAGGCATGTATGTGTAGGTGTGCATGTAAGCATGCATGCATGTATATAAATATATAGTCCACCGCCGTGGTCTCGCCTTGTCACGCAGCAGGCCCGGGTTTGATTCCTGGTCAGGACAGGCTCCTGGGTGAGGTTTCTTTCGGGATTTTTCCTCACCTGTAAGACAAATGTCAGGAAGCTTAGGGCCCAACAGTCCCTGAAAATCATCCGGCCATCATCATTACCATGTTGACCCGTGTGGAAAGCAACAGGAATCTACCACACCTATAATTCCCTAGTAAAGCTACAAAGCATAGCATGAAAATGCTATGATTGCAGTGAAAGACCTGCCTTTGGGTAGAATTACTGTGGATGGATATATATATATATATATATATATATATATATATCTTGGATGGGTGTATAGAGAGAGAGAGAGATCCCCATGTTGGGTGGGTGAGTAATGCGAGATATCTCCAAAATTGTGAAAAGTTAGTTATCTAGCTAGAAAGTGTGACAATTTTTTTTGTGTGTCATAAAAAAATACTGATATTGTAAGACTTTAGTGATGATGCTTATTTATATATTTCAGAGTGTATTTCAAGGTAAGTCATAATTTTGGATTCTTGGTGTGTAAAATGATAAAATTGGGATGGATATCTTCTTACACACCCACCTGAGATTGAGATGTCTCTTCATACACCAAACCGAGATGTGTATATATGAATACTCGTACTCATATTAGAAAAAGTAAATTTTATATAACAACTCAAGAAATAGTTATATATTAAAAACACATTTAAGTTTCTTGCTTAACGAAAATGGTTTTATTATGAGTTTTTTAAATAAGTGATCAATTTAATTAAAAAAATCAATCACCAAACAAATTTCAGATATACTTATTATTATTTTTATTGCTTTTTCTTTAGGAATATTTCACAATACAATGTTTCTTCTTCAACACAAAGTGATTTGTCGCCATAGGTTCCTGCCTAAAGCATCTTCTTCCCTCAAATCTCTTGCTTCCATACTTCTCTTCACTCCATCCATCCATCCATCCATCCATCCAATGTTCTCTAGGCCTACCTCTTCCATTAGCTTTCCAATTAAGGATCTTCTTTGGTATTCTCTCTCCTTCCATTCTTATGAGGTGTACCATTTCAAATGTTTTTCTTCTATTTTTTCTAATATGTTTTTTCAACTTGCATAATTTCCCTTATATTAAAGAGAATTATTATTATTATTATTATTGAATCTCCAAATAGTACACACTCTGGTATGCTAGAGTTTGTTACAATAAAGTAATGTACATTTATTCATGTTTTGCTTAATTTCTAGAGTTCATATCAATAATGTTCTAATATAATACTAAATTAATTAACAATAGAAAAAAAAAACAACTAAGAGTCTTAAAAATGTAGCAGATAAAGTCATACAGCTTCCTATAGCAGAAATTCTTAACAAAATATTTGTTAAAGGCAGTTGAAATCTATTTAGGCAATAATCTAATTTAGTAGTAAATTCATGTGTTTGGTAATCAAATGCAGGACATTTAAATAACAGATGTGATACAGTCTGGCTGGAGTTCTTGCAAGTACAGGTATCTGTACCTATTTTGAATCATTCCAAATTATGTCCAAATTTACTGTGGCCAGTCATAAACTGAGTTAAAACAAAATTTGGTTCTTTGTATTTGCACTTTATTTGGTCAAACACTGCTCAGAAGAATAATGCTCTTGTCAAAACACCATTACTACTCTTTCACCACTCAGTATTCCAATTTTGTATAACATCTTTTCTTAATATTTTTTTACTATATGACAGTGGGCAGGAGTAAAAGTAATCCACTATACCTATTAATTGTAATGCCACTAGTACAACTGATCTGCTGTAGAGAATTTACACATGCCTTGTAAATACTAATGTGTTCCAGAATGCAGTTTGGAACAAACTGGTTTAGATTATAATAAGGTAGATAAGTTTTCCAGAATCATGATTATGAGGAAATCATGAAGAAACAGTTTATCATAAATCATCATCCGGTATCATGGCAGCTGCTGCAGTCTTCTGGAAACCAAATGCCATTCCTTTCTGTCCATCCATTGATCTTCCTCCAACCCTCTGATATTCCAAGCATGATGTTTGGTTTTTTAGCATTTTTTATTTTTATGATGAATGAGGAGCTGGCCCAATGCATCAACCCCCAACCTGGGGACGGATAATTTTTGCTCAAGGTTTTCTTCCTCTAGCCTTTGATAGTTCAGTATCTTACTGCAAGGCAGCGCTAGTTTTGGTCCACCCTGGATATTTTATTTTCCCAGCACCCGCCATATTTGGTGGAGCATCCCCCTATCTGCCACCTGGGGAGGTGCCCGATGGGAGACTGGCAACTCCACATGGGTTTATAATAAATATTATTTTAATTCCGAAATTTGATGTTGATAAACAAATACTTTTTCTGGGGAAAAAGTCTACATTCATGAAGAGCCAATTTTAGCCAATATGTCTGATGTACCCTTTCAGTTATAACAAATTCAGTTAGAATTGAAGCTATGGGACTTGTGCTGGTTCAGGTCTCCATGGGAGAAGAAATATTCTCAGGGAATTTTGGTCAGTATGGGACCGATGCCCACCCAGCATCGTAAAGCAATTGGGTAGCTATAATAAGTAGCAGCTCCAGGTTGAGAAAACCAGCTATAATGGCTGGGAAACCCGACATGCTGACCACATGTTACTCCTAAACTGGCTGTGATTAACACATGTAGATGTGAGGTCAGTAGCTGGCTGATAGGCCAAGGGCCTTCTAGGCTAGTTGCGCCATGGAATTTTTTTCATGATAATGTTTGATGTAGGGCTAGATATGTACAATTTCAAAATAATTTTTCTGCCACATTCATATTTTATTTATATTTAACCAATTTCTTTAATTCTTGGCTGATAGGCCAAGGTCCTTCTAGGCCTGTTGCGTCATGGAGGTTTTTTTTTTGTTATAATGCTTGATATAGTGCTTTGTATGTATAATTTAAAAATAATTTTTCAACTGCATTCATTTTATTTACATGTAACCAATTTCTTTAATTCATTTCTATACTTTGTTGTCTTTATTTCATGTCACCAAATAATATTTTCAGACATTTGTACATACCGTTGGTAGAGATGGGTTACAGCAGGACTATTGCAAGTGTGGCTGTTTTCTTTGTAAGTGCATTCTTCCATGAGTACCTAGTGAGCGTACCTCTTCGAACTTTCAAAATATGGGCATTCACGGGAATGATGGGACAGGTGAGTTATTTCTTTGCATGTTTATACATTTATGCATATTTTGTATATTTGAAACAAATAACTTTACATAATCAATTGAGTTGATGTTTGTTTACTTGATGAAAATCCATATTCATTAATTAAATAAAAATTAAACATAGTTTTGATTTTCATATTTATTATATAATTCAGTGACAGCTGTTTTGGTACACTGTACCTTCTTCAGACATGTTAACAAATTATGAATTGTGTTCCAACTGATCTAAGCAACAATACAACAATATTTACTTAAATTTTTTATAGGACAAACTGGTAGACCTTTATCTCTTGGATAAAGGAACACATGAGAGCATATAACAGAAATTTAGAATATTCAAAATATGCTAACCACCTATTCCAATGTAATCCTTGTTTCGAGCCAAATATTGAAATTTTACATGTTTGTGATAAGGGTAAGAAGTAAGATCTTTTGGAGGCTGTAGAAATAAATAAATTGAAAAGTAGTAACAAACTGTTAAATTCTCAACTTGATTTGAATGAATCCCCTTTGTTAAATTTAAAAATTTAAATAAATATTGTTATATTGTTGCTTAGATCAGTTGGAACACAATTCATAATTTAACATTTCTGAAGAAGGTACAGTGTACCGAAACAGCTGTCACTGAATTATATAATAAATATGAAAATCAAATAAAACTACGTTTTATTTTTATTTAATTAATAAATAACTTTACCTTAGACTGTGTTCAATGCTGTTGTACTAGAGGTCACTATGCTTGCTTCTGGTTTTGAAATTCATGAGTTCAAGTCTGGCTGGGATGATGATTTTTAACCTTTATATTCCAGGGTATTTAAAAATCCTGCATGAACTGCTGGGTGGAATTTAAATTCTAGTCTGTGTTATTAAATGGTTGGTAGAGTGCACATACTAATAAATTTTTTTTTATGATAAACTACAATTCTTGCACACATCTTATTTGTGGTATTCACAAATTTGACCATGTTACACTGTCCCTGGAACAATTATCTTGGCTTCGTCTAAGAGATCATAGAACTGTCCATTCCCTATCCCTTCTCTATCCCTTCTCTATAAAATACTTCACACATCATCACCTAATTATTTATCATGCCACTTCATCAGACTATCCGACACACACAATCTTGACACTCGATCCCATCAGCTCATTGTCCTTTATATCCCTCCTCATCACACTGTATACTACTCATTATCTTTTACGGTCTCACTTACCAAAACATGGAATTCCCTTCTGCCCTATATCAGAGACTGTCAAACTATAACATCCTTCAAAAACAAACTAAAGAATTATTTAATAACAAACTAACTTATTCACCTCACTGAGATAGCATTCTTTTAACCATTAATAAATTCAATTATTTATGAAAATAATATTAAGATTAACAAATATTTTCTGTTGCTTTGTTTTAAATATTGTATAATCGTAAAATTAGTTTTCTATATCATATTATTTTTCTTTGTTTTTTATATACATTAGACAGGGTCAATTTAATATGTCTTGCTTGTATACATTTTATTATTATTTTTAGTCTTAATTTTAACTAACATTAACTGGTTGCATTATAGATCGTAATATAATAGATATTATCTTTTTGATCAAATTTTTATTTAGTATTTAATTTTAGAGTTAATTCAAATTGTTATATTCTTATGTAATATATGTTTGTCCTGGTGAGTGGAAGAGAAGGCCACATGGCCTTAACTCCACCAGGCTAAATCTAATCTAATCTAATCTATTAGAGATATAAGTATAAAATAACTTTCGTTTCATTCGTGAAGGAGTTTGTTATTCAATGAAATGTTTAATTTTTACATACAATAGGGAATTTTATTATTCATCATCATCTGGTATCATGGCAGCTGCTGCCGTCTTCTGAAAACCAAATGCCATTCCTCTCTGTCCATCCATTGATCTTCCTCCAATCCTCTGATATTTATAGCTGCATGTACCCCTTCTATCCAAGTTTTCTTCAGTCTTCCTCTCTTCCTCCTTTCTATTGGGATCCATTCCATAACAATTTTAGGCAATCTTTGCTCTGGCATTCTCTTATTATTAAAAGTTAAAATTTATTTTTCGAGGTCTATATTTTTTGGTTTGACTTTACAATGGGTTCAGTTTATGATTTGAAGGTGACTGTACTCTTGCAAGGGGAATTTGATGATGTTAGTATGAACACGTGTGCCATGAAAATCTGCTTTGAAAGCATAAACATAAGTCTTGTTGAAGACAGAGTTATCAGCACATTTTTTTTTTCTGTGGCACTCAAACCTTAGCAAGTTTATAACATACCACACTAACATTCAGTCTTGAATTAGTAACTGTAGACTGTGGTTTGTTTTTAACATATAAAAAATGGCTTCACATAGATTAGTTACTGAAGAAGAAATTGTGAAAGAATTATACCCTGATAGTGACTCTGATGCCTATGATTCATGTAGTGAATTAGACAATTTAGATGACGTGAGTGAAGGAGAACACAAACCAGAGCAGGGTTCAAACTGGGGACCACCATCTTGCCCCCCCAAAAAAAATTCAGAAATTCAGGGGCCCTAAAAAAGGCATACGACAGATGGACACACCCGACATAAACATGACTTCGATGCCTCTTTCAGTTTTTGTTATTTTTTCAAAAAATTGTTGATTTGTTAGTTCAAGAGACAAACCTCTACTATGCACAATATTGCGACAGACAAAATGTAGAAACTACTGTATTACCCGAAGTCTACCACTCAGAAATGTATTTGTTTCTGGCCATTATAATTCAAATGGGACATGACATTAGAGACAGACTGAAAGACTATTGGTCAACAATGGAACAATTCTTCTTTTTTAAATACAATGAAATGTGACAGATTTATTCACATACTCAGATTCTTATAGTTTGCTGACAATGACATGGAAATTGACAAGACAGATAAAAATTACAACAGACTATGGAAAATTAGACAGGTTTTTGATTTACTAACTAAGGCTTACAAAAAATATTATAATCCTTCTGAAAATTTGGCAGTGGATGAAGTAATTGTAAAATTCAAAGTAAAGTGATTTTCAAACAGTATATCCCAAAAAAAAACACAAACGTTTCCATATAAAAATGTATAAATTATGTGACAAGGCTGGCTATACTTGTACAATGAAGGTATACTTAGGGAAAGACAAACAACAGACACAAGACTTGACAGCTACACATTCAACAGTGAACAAACTGGCACAAGACATACAAGGACTGACTCACAAATTATATATGGACAATTTCTTTTCCTCTCCAGACTTATTCAATGATCTTTCTACAAAAAAAATAAATTGTTGTGGGACTGTTAGGTCAAACAGGAAAGGTATGCCAGCAGACTTGTGTAGCAAGAGGTCAAGATTGAAAAGGGATGACATTAAGATAAGAACAAAACATGACTTGACCGCAATTGTATGGAAAGACAAAAGAGACGTGCACATGCTGACAGATATACATAATACACCTGCAGAGGGGAATTTTTGTGATGATCAAGGCAATGCTCTAAAACCAAAAATAATAGAGGACTACAATTGACATATGGGTTTTGTGGACAAGTCTGATTGAATGGCTAATAGCTATTCTATCAGTAGATGGACAATGAAATGGACTAAGAAACTGTTCTTTCCCCTGACTGACTTGACTATTCTGAATAGTTATATTTTATTGATATCATGCGGTGCAAAAATGACACATAGAGACTTAAGACTTCAACTTGTATGTGAACTATTAGAACTAGCTGGCAGACAGACCCGCACCCAACGATGTGTAGTAGGACGACCTTCAGACATATCTACAAGGGTTGCTTGTTTAGAAGAAAGAACAGACAACACTGGCCTACAATTTTGACTACCAGAATAAACTATACACTTTATGCCAGAGAAAAGAAGCGCTGCCGTATACAAACAAAATGTGAAAAATGCAATGTTGGGTTGTGTATATCAGGATGCTTCAAGGACCACCATACAAAAAGTCAGTTCTAAATGAGTAACTGAGGCATCCTGGATTATCAAAATAACATGAGTAGCATATCAGATATTTTTTTAAAAATAAATACTAACAATAAATTTACCATGTAAACTCATTATAATTTAAATATAAAATTAGAAATGAAAAAGGCACCATATGTGTTTATTTTTATTTTTTGTGAATACTTAATCTAAAACACAATAGGTTAGAGCCACTAATAACTTCCTTGCAATATTTTCTGAATTTTTGTAATTTTACAAAGAAATAATGTTATCATGGGAAAAATATGTCAAAATTAGGGGTGAAAAGGCATCAAATGTGTTTTTTAAATTTTTTGTGAATACTTGATCGGAACACAATAGGTTAGAGCCACAAATAATTTATTTGCAATATTTTCTGAATTTTTGTAATTTTACAAAGAAATAATGTTATCATGGGACAAATATGTCCACTAAGTCCTTTAGAGTTTTACATTTCATGTGACAAATATGTCCCATAAGTCTTTTAAAGGTTACGAACAAAAGATCCTGAGCAGGCTTCTTTCAGAGAGGAAGTAAAACCACAGGTCATGGGTTGTAGATTTTTTTGGCACGTTAAAGAACCTCAAACTATTTATTACTGCTTTGGGTTGTATATAGGCCTATACAGAGTATTCTTAATATTTTGCATGAAGAATGAGTCATTTTTTACATCTTACCTCATAGTTTGTTTTCTTAAACACGGGAATTTCAGTTTTCAAAAGGACACATCCTTCCATTTTCAACTGACATTATGACAGCAGATATAAAAAAATGACTCAATCTTAATGAATAAGGACCTCATAATGTTATTTTCCATATTCAACTTTGAATTATTAACTTTACTTATATTAAAATTAGTCACTACATGCTACATTTTAGTTTTTATGTTGGCGAGAGTTGCATGTGGTAATGGTATGAGAACTGTAATAGTTTATTTTCCATACTCTTTTTAATATAGTATACATATCAAATTCGATATAGTATGAAGTAAATTTTAATCATGAAATTAATAGGAAATAACACTGAGACAATTTTATAAAAGAAATTGAGATGAGGTGTAAATAACCAATTCAGTTTTTTTACTATTTAACTCGTGCCCCAAATGGTAGTCAAAGACCAATCATGTTTCAATGAATTTTGTTTTACAACCAATGACAGTCATGTTTCACCTTGCTCTTTATCAATTTCTGTTTAGCAGTTCCTGCTTTTGTGAAAAAGAAAGCTCCTCCTTTTTAATATTCTGAACAGGTCAGAGCATTATTTTTCTCCAAAAATACATTGAATATAGCAAATAATGAACAGATTACTAGATTTTACTGAGTTGTTTACTAAAAAATAAATGAATAATCTATACTGTATAATGTTAATTATAATCTACAGTTTGATGTGTTTCATTATTTCTCCACTAGGGTACATTCTTACAATATTGCAATCCTATTTGGCAATAAATAATATGATCACATTGCAGTGAATGAACATAACCTTACATTTTTTGTTTTCAAACATCGCCATTTACATTAAATATATAGATATTTTAAAATACCGGTAACTATATTTAAGTAGTCCACTGCTGTGGTATCAAGGTAGCATGCTGTCTTGTCATGCAGCTGGCCCGGGTTCAATTCCTGGTTGGGACAGGCTCCTGGGTGAGGTTTTTATGGGGTTTTTCCTCACCTGTAAGACAAATGTCAGGTCCCCGAAAATCATCCAGCCAACATGATCCTTATCATTATTATCATCATCCTTCACCGGTGTGGAAAGCAAAGTGCAGCTCCCACACCTATAATTACCTAGTAAAGCTGCAAAGCATAACATGAAAATGCTATGATTGCAGTGAAAGACCTGCCCTCAGGCAGAATTACCATGGATGGATATTTAAATAATGATATTTGAGTAAACAACTTAATTTTATTCGTTACATAGTCCTAACAAATGCACTCTTGATTTCCCAATCCTCTAGATAAATTCACGAGTCGCTTCATGACTCGTGAATTTAGCGAAGGTTTGGAAATCACTCGTGACATTACTTATGATAAATTATATATCTAAAAATTGAAATAATTTTGTATTTTTGAAAACAGATTCCACTGTCATTCTTCAGCAAGTTAATGGAGAAGAGATATGGTCCTCGATGGGGCAACATTGTAGTTTGGGCTTCTCTCATACTGGGGCAACCTTTATGCATTATGATGTATTACCATGACTATGTTATTACAAACATTGGAGAGAGTTTCATTGATCAGTATGGTCATGTTTGAACATATAAACTTAAATACTCTCAGCATTGGAGCGTACCACTTCCACAGGAATTACAGTAAATAAATGGTGTATGAAATATTCCAGTGATTAGATATGATAAATGGAATTTGTACTAAAACTGGAAATACAGTATGTTACAATTCCATAGTGTCTTAAACTATGTTTTGAATTGTGAGAACAAAATATAAAATAATATACATCATTGATTAATTTTAACATCACAATTTGTATGAATTATCAATAATTAAATATATGCAATATGCTATTTGAATGTTACACCAATGAAAAAGAGAAGAGTTGTTACTGGTAATGACATATTTGTGCCATATAGTTTAGAACCTGCATTGGTAGTAATGTAAGTTCTCAGATTTTTTTAATAAATTGTTTTCTTTTTTTATAATATATTTGTTTTAATTTCTGTGATACATATAGATCTCTTCTTGATTATTTCAGATGTCATCCTCATAAAATCTCATTGTGATAATTGCATACTGCACACTTAATGACATTGTTGCTGATGCAGATTCTTTTGTCTCTTGCCAATTCATATTTACATATGGTGTAACATTATGTAAAATAGAGAAAAATGCATTTTTTATATTGTGATAAATAGAATCACATAAAATGGTCATTCTTTGATGGCTTACCAAAAGAATTCTAGTGATAGTCATGCGTATGAATTTATTGCAAATACTATTGTTATAAAACCCTTCTGATTTGATGCTAATTTTAAGTAATTTTGCATTTATATTATTTTCTATTAGATATTTGTATTTTTCATTAATATTGTTTATGCAATTATTGTATTTTTTTAAGAATGTACATAACCTGTTAGCTTCTTACTGAATTTTGTCCAAAGACTGTTGCAATACTTAGCATTTTGAGTGGATGATTTTGTGGAAAGTGTATGTATAAAGCTTTAAACCAATGATTTTTTTTTTCATATTAATGATATAAATTATATACTCAGGTTTACACCTGGAAGTTAACAATTACATATTGCTGCTAATATCAGAGTTATTTCCTACAATATGCTGCAGACATCAGAATGTACATGGATAGAATTGTGCCTGGGCACAAACCATAGTTCAGAATAGGATTAATTGATAAAACATTGAAGATGCTTGGTAAACGTAATTATACATTTAACTTTGAATTAGATATATCTTAACCTAGTCTCATATCCCCATTACATATTTGGAATAGTGTGGAACTTAAAGCCGTGAGGAAGCGGAAGTGAAACCCTAGAATTCGTATCAAGCTACAAATACTTGGGGGTCACCTTACAAACAACTGGAACCGCTTTCTCACTTCATATACAGGATCGAGCAACAGCTGCAACGAAAGCCATGTACGATATCCCAAAACTCCAAAGACTATCCCTCTCAACTGCAATGAAACTCTTCAACCTTAAAGTAATGCCGGCCGCAACATACGGAATCCAGCTTATATGGAATTACTTGACAGTGAAAAATCTTAAGAAACTGGAGAACGTTAAATCAAGGTTTCTCAAAAGAGCACTGTCAATTTCAAAATATACAAGAAATAGTTATGCCTATACAATAGCCCAGGAATCCTTCTTCATCGAAGATATCAGACACTGTTTCAGACTACCGGAAACGCAAGCATACAGAATCGTCATCGAGGAGAGAGAGAACAAAGCTGCCCAGATACCGACAGAAATTATGGAAACAGATGCAATGAAAACAGAAACCTGGAAGCAACCGAATTTCGAACTTCGACACCTGTACACACGTTTCGCAGCCCATGGATTTCATGGGAATATATGCCTGAACAACATGTACCATGAACCCAAGGAGGACTGCATCTGTAAATTATGCAACTATCCATGTCCAAAATATCATCTAGCGAAGTGTAAAAACAGGACTCTGCCTCTAAACAATTTAATTAAAGACTGGTAAAAAGCTAAATTTAATTTGATGTACACATTGTGTTTAATAAATAATGCAATATCCCCATTACATGGTTGAATAATGCTTAATGTTGATAATAGATACAAATGTTTAAAATAATTCCATTTAAATTACTGACTTGGGAATCTCAATCAATCAATCAATCAATCAATCTATTAACTGGCAATATGTATGTTAATTTATTCTTTTGATGATTCTACATATGTTTTCCTTTCATCCAGTTTTTCAGTTTAGTTTCTTAGCTTTTATAGTTCAGTCATTTTGGGCCCTAATACACCAAATTAAATTTTTACTTTAAATTAAAAATACTATGTAATTATACAAAATATAGGTCTTTTATGTATTTAAATTATGCAGATATGATTTTCTTATGACAAATTTTGAAGTTCATATCATAGTTTAGTGTTAAATGTTCAAGATTGTAATTTAGAATTGCATTAAGTTCATTTGAATTTGTGATGATTTAAAAAAAATATTTTGATAAAATTAATTTATGTAATGATGTAGACTATTTAACTCAATCCTCAAATGGGATTTAATGACCAATCACATTTCAATGATTTTTTTAATTACAACCAATCACAGTCGTGTTTCACCTCAAATTTATCAAAGAAGTTTGTCATATTTAAAGAAAAATTCCTCCTTTTTAACATTCTGAATAGGTCATAGCATTATTGTGCAGTAACTGACTCTCTAAGAAATACAGCTACCAGATTGGGCGCATTCAGCTGCCAATAAAGCGCTCTAGAGCTTTAGCAAAAATGGCTGCCATTTGCAGCGGAAATTTAAGGAGTTTGTTGAATGGACCGCTGCATGCAGCTATACCGCCAAATTTAAATTTGTTCATTGGCTCATTACTCATATTACTACGCGATGCTATTGAAATTAATCATAATGCTAATAGGGTTATACAGATTTTACGATTTATTTTAATGTATGTAATTTATGAAATCGACGAATAGATCGTTTAAAATAAAATATTATTATAACGAGAAAATTTGTATTTTTTTAATTATTAATATATCAGGCGGCTCCGTGACGCAAGCGATTAGACGCTCGCCTCTCACCGCTGGCTTCTCGAGAACCTTATTTATAATGTTTATTATTAGTTTAATCATATTAATTTGTGTTTTAGTAAGAGTAGCTTTTTTAACTTGGTTAGTCTCGGTCATTATAAGTAGATTTTGTAGTGGAGGAAACGGATCTATGGCATGTTCTTTCAGGGTTTTCTCCCATTTTCCCTACCACAATTTTATTCCACCTTTCCCCATTTTCATAACATCCATTTCGTTCATCAGATGTAGTCAGCCTGCACCCTAGTTAATTACAGACCTCTATAAATATAGGGGCTTAATCTAATCACTTGATCTGACCCTGATTTGGACACAACTTGATATTATTTTATTATATTTAAACATCACTCCTGCGAATTCCCTATGTGATGCATATATTGCTCCTTCATCATCACATAACACATATATTTAATAACCACACTAAAAGTATTGCCAGGTGGGCTGTAGGGTAAATTTTTTTCAATTGTTCAGCCTTTTATTCATGTGATTTCTTACATAATATTTGACACTTTTAGGTCTATATTTAAATCTATGAGGAATAGGGGTTACACTAGAAAATGCAGGAAGTACAGGCATATGTGCAAAATTAATGTATGTGGTGCAAGACATGACCTAAGTACAGCAACCAAACAATTGTATAAAGGAAGGCATCATTGTATTTTTTCAACCTCAAACATACTTCATCTTTATTTTAAATTTGTCAAGGAATAGGAATGAAAACAAAGAAGAATATTAATTTATAATAATTTAAATAGTTTTCTTAATAATTAATTTTTTTGCATCATCTGATAATATTAATTACTTATAAGAGTAACTACCATAATATTTATGGCTAAAATAAAACCAAAACATTATATGTAATTTCCAACCATATATGTGAAATTCTGTCATAACAGCAGTTAATTATAGATAACCTCTCACTCACCATACTTAAAGACATTATTTAATATAATTCTAACATTAGCAATGCCACTTTCTTAGTAAAGTTAAGTGCTACACTAAATAGTATATATTACTGAATTATTTATAATACATGAAAAACATTTACCACCAAGATTAATGGTAATATACAGTGAATAGCAATATCCCATATGAGAGACTACATGCATTTGAATTCAAAGATATAACACCACATTTCATTTTATGATAAATTGGGAATTAATGCGAAAATTATTCATACCTGGTTCAAGTAACGGCTCTCAGTATCTCAATGATAGGACATAGTATATAAAGTTGGAGATTAAATAATAATGGATCAGCTGTGATTAAAATCCCATGCTGAGAGCAAAATTTTCTGTTAATACATTAACCAACTCTAGCTATAATTTAATTTTATTCATACACATCACACTGAGTATTTGTATCTTCACTGGTCAAATTTAGATAAGAAAACTAGAATATTGTAATATTTGAATTCAAGTTATGGCTGATACTTCACAATGCTCTTTATTCAGAAAAGATTACAAACATAAGATACACAGTTCATCTCTTTGTCCATTACACAAATTTCTTATTGTGTTGCACATTTAAAGAATAGTACAAATGTTCGTTTTATCTGTAGAGAAAATTGGTTCGACAACCACTGTAGCACTTCCAGAAATGACCCCATGAACACAATCATACTATTCTAATTTATTTCATATATCTTGAAAATAAAAATTATAATTAACTTGGCACCAGGTATTAGCGAATGAATCATCTGCGGATACAATTTTCATAATAAAAACATTCACTCGTCAATAACACAATGATTTGCATGAAAAGAGGTTATAATCGTAAATTCTTGATCTTGATAATAATCTTAAAATTATCACTGTCTTTAGTTTTACTTAATATATCACTTATGTTCGTCTAAAACGGTTAGCCACCTCGAATAACTCATATATTAATGTCCAGACATAAATAACACAAAATTTGTACATAAAATATAAATTGTTTATGGACAAAGACGCCATGTTTAAACTAAATGAACCGGCCAATCACAATGGATGCAGCGGTTTTTTCTGTCTGCAGCCTACTTTTACTTCGCTGCAGTAGCTGCAAGTCCGCTAGAGCGCTTTATTGCCCTCTGAATGGTATGCTGCAGATAAAGCGCTAAAGTGCTTTTGCAGCGCTTTGGCTACTGAATGCCCCCATTGTATATATAGTGCACAAATGTCAGCTGATAGTGCTTGCGGGAGATAATATAAAAACATTTGTAGCAATTGATTATACCACAAAAAAAAAAAAGAAACTACTGTTTGCACTTTCTTAAATTATTTCCTAGGAAATAACGTTGCAGAAAAATATAATTGACCTATTTACATCATAGGACATTAGAAATTAATTAATACCCATAATGTTGGTTATAAATTTCTCCACTAGGGTGCATTCTTACAATATTGCGATCCTTTGGCAATAAATAATATGATCAGGTTGCAGTGATGAACAAGCATAACAATCGTTTCTCATTTGTTTTGAAACATCGCTGTTTACATGAAATAAATAAATATTTTAAAATAACTATATTTAAATAATGATTTGTGAGTAAACAGCTTAATTTTATTCGTTAAATAGTCCTAACAAATGCCACTCTAGATTTCCAAATTTATCGATAATTTGGAAATCACTCATGGCATTACTTATGATAAATTAAATTGATTGATGAAAGGAGAGAAAAATGAAGATAAGCCTCACTTTAATTGTGATTATGTTTCTTACAAACTTCCTGGTATGAATGTGATTATATGTAACGGAAGTTCCAACTGTCATTCATAATCTTAGAGATTGTCAGATGTATGATGATGATAGTTTTGTGTGTGTTTTGATGAAACATTGAAAGCACAGTAATGAATTTTTTTACCATTTATTTATGTCTTGCATTTGTACAGCTTCAATATACGTTAAAAATAAGATACTGATTATGTTTTTGTATATAAATAAAAAGCTCTATTTTAATACATTTTTAGATTTAGTCTAGTATTTAAGAAAACAATAATTTAGAAATGCCATATTACAATATAGGTATAAAGTAAGTCTAGTTGTAGTATTGAACAATTATTCTAGAAATATTTCTGTATTCTTTCAGGAGTTTGAGAAATTTTGTAGTAACTTAAATTAGTAATTTCGATGTTACAATTAAATGATGGACAAATTTTTATTTGAAAATAAATATTAACATTTGTATGGTCAGCTTGATAGAATATGTAGCTAAAGGTTTCAGGTTCGAATCCCAGTTAAGGTATTCATAATTTTTTTTTCAAATAAAAAGTTGTATTGATAATGTTCATTATTATAGAAATATTTAGATTTTTCATAAAATTAGTTGAAAGATAATATAGAAATTTAATCCACTACATCACATGTGAATGTGAGGCCAGCAGCTGGCTAGTAGGCCAAGGGCCTTCTAGACCATTGAGTTATATTCAGAAGTCATTATGTTTTCATATAATTCACATTTTCATTTTTAGGATGATCAAACAGTGCAGTTGTTTATTATTTTGTGCTTTTTGTAGCCATTTTCAAAACAATATATTTTCTATAGCCTGACAATTTAAAATAAAACCCTGGCTTGCAACCACAAGCACTGTACGTCAAGAATGCTAGAGAGAGAGAGAGAGAGAGAGAGAGGGTAGAGAAAAAGTGACAAAATTGATCAATTATAATAGGAAGTAACATGAGGTACTTCTCAATAATAAGATGGATTTCGTCATCTTACCTCATAAATAGTAATGTTTAATTTGACATGTTCGATATGCTGTCCATATATTTGTCACCTTGTCCAGATTGTTGAATTTATGTTGTCAATCCTGGATTTCGTCTCTCCCTCAATTTTTTGGCTGACCGAAGAACTTGCAAATAAAATCCTTTACCCCAGGAATTTTTGTAAACTCAGGATTATCTTCTTCTTCTTCTGCTTCATGAAATTAGGCCTTTTGACCTGTTTTCACATCAAGTGGGATTTAATGAATCCTCCCATCTAGTAAATGGGCGTCCAACATTTCTATGTCCTATTGGTTTGTACTTTAGTAACAGCTGAGGGATTCTATCTGTAGGCATTCTCTTGACATATTCATACCATTTGTTTCTCATGTTGTCAATTCTATTTGTTAAATTGAAAATATTTAAGTCATTCCTAATATCCTCACTTCTTTTCTTGTCCAAAATTGTCACACCTGCTACTGAACGTAGGAACTTCATTTCTGCAGTTTCTATTTTCATTCTGTCTGAACGGTTAAGAGTCCAATTTTCACTTGCATATGTTAAGACAGGCACTGCCATAATTTTGTAAAATTTTAGTTGTGTGCTCCTCAAAGTTTTATTTTTCAGTGTCCGTCTTATAGTGCCACACATTCTGTAAAATCTATTTAATTTAATATTAATATCTTCCTTCTGGCAGTATGATACATTGCATCCTAAATAATTAAAATTGTTCACCTGTTGTATTATACTGTTATTAATACTGATTTTACGCCTCATATGGTCTTTCCCGTTGAATGCCATTACTTTCGATTTACTTTCAGAGATTGTCATATTGAATTTATTTGCTATTTCATTTAATTTATATGCTGCTATTTGTAAATTGTCTTCTGAAGAGCTAAGGATTGTCTGATCTTCTGCAAACAGTATGGTATTTAGAATCGTACTGCCAACTTTAAACTCTGTGGTTAAATTTGATTGCCATTGTACAATGATCTCGTCTATATATATACTAAAGAGTGCAGGAGATAGCGGGCATGAATTTAGAAATTCCCAGGAAAAAGGATTTCGTTTGCAAGTACTTTGGTCAACCAAAAGATGGAGGGAGAATTGACATCTAGGGCCAACAATATAAAATTAAAGTCTGGTGAAGCTGAGGATCATCATCCATGCAAGTATTAGGCCGTGTGGCTTGTTATGGTCTCAAAGAGGAATTTTCCATCCAGCACTTTTTTGGACATCCCAGCAATCTTTTGCCCTGGGGGCAGTAGTGAAGTATGGCTTTTGGAATTGTGAGAGACAGCATTCATTGAAGATGGGCTTTCCAGTGCTATGTTGGAGGACATGGTGAAGATACAGTAAATAGAAATGGCCAAAGACTTATTGATTTTGCAGTTTACAATCATGTAAAAATTATGAATTCCAAGTATGAACATAAAGATAGTCATAAGTAGAGCTAGGAATTTTAGGTGCTGCACCTTTTTTTTTTCTGTTACTATAATGTTCAAATTAGCTAGTATTGCAAAGAAAACATTAAATAAATGCCCCTAACTGTGTTTTAGTTGTACTTTTTTGCACCTTTTTTTCAATGCTAGCACCTTTTTGCACCTTTTCTTTAATGGAAGCACATTTTCAAACCTTTTTTTGTCTCCTTTGGAACATTTTATTACCAAAATAATATGTATATATATATATATATATATATATATATATATATATATATATATATATATGTTATAATTAAATCTTTAACATTGAGCAATGCAAGCTTAATATGGTATGATAAGAAAAATAAATGCCTGGACGGGATTCGAACCCGGATCTCTGAGTCTGTACCTCAGCGTGATATCCATTACACTACCAGGCGAATCCAATTCAAACACTTATTTTTCTTATATATGTATTATACTCTCCATTATTACTAGATGTCGCGAGAACACTGTCTTCACTGCCATCTAGTAGCTGACTATATCAAGTAAGAAAATTAAAGAGAATATTTATTTTACTTTATAGCAGTGATGCTTTATCGATGTTATAATTAAATCTTTAACATTGAGCAATGCAAGCTTAATATGGTATGATAAGAAAAATAAATGCCTGGACGGGATTCGAACCCGGATCTCTGAGTCTGTACCTCAGCGTGATATCCATTACACTACCAGGCGAATCCAATTCAAACACTTATTTTTCTTATATATGTATTATACTCTCCATTATTACTAGATGTCGCGAGAACACTGTCTTCACTGCCATCTAGTAGCTGACTATATCAAGTAAGAAAATTAAAGAGAATATTTATTTTACTTTATAGCAGTGACGCTTTATTGATGTTATAATTAAATCTTTAACATTGAGCAATGCAAGCTTAATATGGTATGATAAGAAAAATAAATGCCTGGACGGGATATTTTTCTTATCATACCATATTAAGCTTGCATTGCTCAATGTTAAAGATTTAATTATAACATCGATAAAGCGTCACTGCTATAAAGTAAAATAAATATTCTCTTTAATTTTCTTACTTGATATAGTCAGCTACTAGATGGCAGTGAAGACAGTGTTCTCGCGACATCTAGTAATAATGGAGAGTATAATACATATATAAGAAAAATAAGTGTTTGAATTGGATTCGCCTGGTAGTGTAATGGATATCACGCTGAGGTACAGACTCAGAGATCCGGGTTCGAATCCCGTCCAGGCATTTATTTTTCTTATCATACTATATATATATATATATATATACATACATACATACATACATACATACTAGAAGTCCCGGCCACGTGTTGCTGTGGCTAAGGTATACGTTAAAAATTTAAATTAAGTTGCTGTCTTTCAGCCTGATTACTTAAAACTAATACTTACACACAAAATTAATAATATTGAAAATAAAATAAACACTGAACACACTTAAATTAAAATTCACGGTTGCAACAAAAAGCACAGCCATCTGGATCTCTCTTTGTTAAATAATAAACCAATTACCTTACAAAATTACCTTACACTGCCATCTGTTAGAATCGTATGGAACTCACAGATAATTACACCGCCATCTGTTAGAATTGTATGGAACTCACAGATAATTATAACTCTTTGTTAAATAATAAACAAATAATTTGCAATAAAAAAATAATGAGACTATAAATTTAGTTATCAACTACCCTAAGTCTCAAGTTGGATCAAACTGCACACAGTGTGCAAAATTTAATTAAAATCGGTTCAGTAGTTTAGGATTCCATCGCAGACAAACAACGTGACACAAAATTTTTATATATATATATAGAGTTTACATTGTTGACATAAGAAAACATCAAGTATTAAGTGCTCCATATTTATAGGTTTTTGACAGATAATTATATAAATATTGTGATAAATTTTGATATGAGTTTTTGTGAAAGGTTTATGGATAGTTTTACATAGTAATATTATATTTTCATAGTGAATTATGGCTTCAAATAACTAAAACTATATAATTATGAAAATTGTTTACCTTAGCAACCATATGAAATGTGTACATTTTATAGAAGATTTTATAATACCATATAAATATTTTATTACTTATTTGATTAAAGTATTACTGATGGATTTATACATCAATTTTGAAGAAAGGTACAATTTTATATACATATATTTTATATTCTTAATATAAAGGCTGGCAATGGCCACAGCGGAGCTGTTAATGCCAGATTGACATGCTCTATAAAATGTTGTGTAAAGCCAACTATCATAACACCAGGCAGCTCTACCAGCAAATCCTACTCCCATGTCCTCGTCGTGACCTCTGGACAATGTAACTCATAATTATAGCAGATGGGAGAGGGTGAGAGCGAGTATCCGGCGCTCACAAACTGGACCAACTGGCTATGGGAGCTCTCCCAAACAGAAAAGCAGGCAAGTTCAGAGGCCTCAAGGTGGCAACCCCACCACTGAACTTTCTCAGCGATGGGTTGGTAACCCATTCTGAGGAGAACTATACATACTCAGAATCTAAAGGAAAGAAATGACCGGACTGATATCACAAAGACGACAAATGCAAAGAAAAGGAATAACGAAATGAAAATTGGTGTATGGAATGCCAGAGGTCTGTCTAATAAAGAAACTGAATTAATTAAAGAGTTAGAAGAAGCCAAAATTGACATAGCAGTGATACCAGAAACTAAGAAAAAATTACGCGGAAGTAAAGAATTTAGAAATTATATTCTACTTTATAGCGGTGTAGATAAGCTGAGACGAGCAGCAGCAGGAATAGCAATCTTCATAAAAACACAATGGAAAAATAAAATTGATTCATATTGCTACGTTAATGAAAGAATTCTAACATTACGAGTAAAAGTATGCCAAGGTTTTATGACTATAATTGGGGTATACGCCCCAGAAGAAGGGAAAACTGAAGAATCAGAGAAATTTTATCAGGAGTTACAGGTTCAATATAATAACATAAACAAATCAGATTACATTATAATAGCAGGCGATTTAAATGCCAGAATTGGCAACACTCTGCTACAAGGAATTGTTGGAAACAACGGCGAACAAATCATTAATAAAAATGGAGAACAACTTATTGATTTTGCAGCACTTAACAATCTTAAAATCACTAATTCCTTTTTCCGACATAAAGACATTCACAAATATACATGGTCAGCAAGAGGGACTAAATCAATAATTGATTACGTGATCACTAATAATAAAACCTCGCCATATGTTAAAGACCCTAGAGTCTTTCGAGGTTACGATATTAACTCTGACCACTATCTATTGGCGTCCACAATCAATATCCCACTAAGATGGCATAAAACTCAAAGAAAGAGAAATTCTCCTGAGAAATACTTTAAAATACATCTATTACATGAGCTCAGTATTAGAAACTTGTATCAAATTCGAATGAATACATACCTCCCACAGTATGCGGTAAGCACCAACATTAATCAGGAATGGGAAACATTGAAAGAAATTTTACTAAAGACAGCAACAGAGGCTCTTGGTACAAGAACAAAGAGACAAAATAGAAGAGGTTTAGTTATTTGGAATGATGATATTGCAGATAAAATTAAATGTAAGAAGGAAGCTTATATGAAATACTTAAATGATAGGTCACATGAAAACTTAATGAATTATAAAAGACTATCAGCAATTGCCAAACGAGAAGTTCGCAAGATCCAACGCCAAACATGGGAAACATTTATTAGCATAATATAGAATATGATGTTAATGGACAACAAGTCAAAGCGTATAAAATATTAAAAGAATTAAATAAATCTGTTAAAGATAACTTAAACATAAATCCCATCCCAGTGACTAAATGGTTAAATTACTATGAGCAGCTTTGGACTGCCACAACTAATATAACACAACATACTTCCAGTGATTATGATGTAGGTCCTATCACCTTGGATGAGTTGAACTTCGCGTTATACAAATGCAAACTACGGAAGACACCAGGATCAGATCATATCAACACAGAATTATTAAAATATGCTTCGATCCGATTCTTAAACAAATTTTTAGATTTTATTAATATATGTTGGAAGACTGGCTGAGTACCAGATGAATGGAATAACTCGTTAGTTGTATCTATTCATAAAAAAGGAAACAAAAATGATATTAATAATTATAGAGGAATTTGTCTGCTAAATGCTGCCTATAAATTTATGCACAAATAATTACCAACAGATTAAACACAATTTCTGACGCAATTATCCTAGAAGAACAAAATGGTTTCAGACCCAACAGATCCTGTATAGATAGTGTCTTTACGTTAGCACAAATCATAGAAAAACATAGAGAATTTAATATACCAACTTTTATGATATTCATTGATTATCATAAAGCCTTCGACACAGAAAACAGAATAAAATTATGGGATATCTTACATAATGCAGGAATACCCAAGCATTTAATTCAAGCGATTCAAAGCATGTATCATAACACACAAATTCGAATAAAAATAAATAATCAAATCAGCAAATCAGTTAGACTAATATCCCAAGGTGTAAAACAAGGCTGTCCACTTTCCCCTCTTCTATTTAATTTATATATGAATAAAATCATAAAATTATGGCAAAACCAATCACAATCACACTTTATGATTGATGGTCGACCCCTCAACACATTAATGTATGCAGATGATCAAGTAATATTGGCTACTTCTGAAAATCACCTACAAAGAGCAGTAGATTGTCAAATATAACCCAAGATTATAATTTACAAATTTCGGTGAATAAGACAAAAACTATGGCGTTTCAAGGGAAAATACCGATACGAACTAAAATTGTTATTAACAACAATATAATAGAACAAGTTAATAACTTTACTTATCTTGGCTGCAATCTTTCCTACGACACATGTAAAGACATAGACATAAAATTGGTCAAATTTCAAAAACTTATAGGAACAATAAAAAGCATTCTTTTCCGAAAAGTACGTCCAGATATAATTCTAAAATTTTATAAAACAATGGCTCTTCCAACTCTACTTTATGGTTCTGAAACCTGGACTCTTACTACAGGTAAATTAAATAGGATAGTAGCTGCAGAAATGAAGTTATTAAGACCCTTAGCGGGTTATACGCTTTATGATCACATACGTAATGAAGATATCCGCAAAGCTCTCAACACACCAGCAATAACTGAAATCATTCAACAATATCAAAATAATTGGCATGAACGCCTTCTGAGAATGCCAAACAATAGACTGCCTCTGCAGCTATTGAACTACAGACCCACAGGGCAAAGAGACCCAGGAAGACCTAAGAAGAGATGGAGGGATCTATTTCTTTCCTGAAGCGGAACAGGCCAATGGCCTAATCCATGACTGCCATTGATGATGATGATGATATATATATATATATATATATATATATTACATTTATTCAAATACGATTTCAAGGGTTGTTAACAGTATGTGGTATCAGTCCACATCACATTACTTCCACTTCAGTGCAATCCCGTTAGGCTATTCCTTTTAAATTAGTTTGCGCCTCATTGCACCACAGTTATGCAAAAGCTATTGTTCAAGCAAGGAAGGTTGTTGAGTGCGTGAATAAATGTTTTAGTTCAAAATAATATTTGACTAGTGCGATCTGCTATTTTCCTGAGTTACCAGTATACAGTATGCCAAAACCGAAAGTGAACTCCTATAAACTGTGATATTGTTAAAAAGTTTAGTGCAGATGGAATTCAGAGTGACGGATCTGTTATCAGGTGCATTCTTTGTGATATTTCAATAACAATTGATGAAAAACATCAATGCATTCGTGTTACGCAGCATATAAGTAGTGTAAGTACTTACACAGACTCTTTAATATAAGACAACATGCGTGAATTTTGTGTCGTTAGTTACTTGTTGTAATTGGTTTTGGTAATCTTTAGTGATTATTTACATGGGAAATTTGCAACTTTTATTTAAAAAATTGCACCTTTTTCTGCTAAATTAAAGCAACTTTTTTGCACCTTTTTACCAAAATGTTGCACCTAAAATTCCTAGCTCTAGTCATAAGTATACCTGGGAAGTCAGAAATTCTCGATCAATTATAGATTATATTCTTTGTAACCAGAAACTCTCAGATATGGTCTTGAATACAAAAGAGTTCTGGGGACCAGAAATTGAAGCTGAGGATATGAACAGCATATCTAAACATGTCAAATGAAACATTACTATTTACGAGGTAAGATGACTAGATTCACCTTATTTGAGATAAACATACTTATACGGTATTCCCATATCTGGTTAAACTGCTCACGGACGGGGAAATTATTATGTGAATTGAAATATTTTACAGAAAATTCATATCGGGTAGATGACAAACTGGTTTTCGACACAACTCTATGATGATAATAAACAATGTTGTTACTGACATCTGTATTATTCACAGATAAGCTACTTACCTTGAATGATTTTGACAATATAGATTTTTAATAAGAATTAAATGAATCGTGAATTCTTCTTACCTCATACTTCTATGTTTTTTTAAACACAGTACTGCAGTATCAGCGACCATCATCACCATCCTTAGCTGTTTTCACGATTGTCAATTTTTTCTTTTGCCGGTAATTATCCAAACTACCATCTGGTGTTCTTTTGAATAATTCCTTCAAAAGAACACCAGATGGCAGTTTGGATAATTACTGGCAAAAGAAAAAATTGACAGTCGTGAAAATAGCTGAAGATGGTGATGATGGTCGCTGATACTGCAGTGCTGTGTTTAGAAAAACATAGAAGTATGAGGTAAGAAGAATTCACGATTCATTTAATTATTATTAGTAAAACCTCATAATGTTAAAAATTCCCAAATTTATTATATAAATATAGATTTTCCTTATGTATTTATGAGGTTGTTTCACTGACAGTTTGTCAAACTTGATAAAAACAAAAATTGGCAGTTGACAAGTCCGCTCCCCAATTCTATTGTTAAGGACACACTCTTGAATGCATTCAAGGAAGAAATGAAGAAAGCGTTCTTGTAGCAATGCTGTGTAAAGATTTGTTCTATTGGCTGTGAAGGTTACACACCTCCCTGAAAGGGATTGGTGCCTCATAGAGTGAAAGAGAGAAAATCAGTAGTTCACATATTTCGATATTTTATTATTAATTTCATATATCTCAGTGATGGATAAATCATCAGAAAGCATTGGTTGTTTAAAAAAGAGGCAAAACGAGAAATGGTTTGATGAGGAATGTGCCGACATTGTAAAGAAAAGAAAGCTAGCAAAAATGAAATGGTTACACGAGCCAAATGAGGTAAATTTAGAGCACTTGGGTATGTTAGACGGGAAACCACCAAGTTACTATAGAATAAAAAGAGGGAATATTTGAGAGAGAAGATTAATGATCTTGAAATGAATGCAAAAAATAGGAACATTAGAGAATTATATCAGGGAATTAGTATAGAGAAGAAAGTGTTTCAGGCTAGAACAAACATAATTCGGAATGAAAATGGGGATATGATTGCAGATTCTAGGAGTATATTAAATAGATGGAAAAGTTACTTTAATCAGCTATTAAATGTACATACAGAACAGGACATTGAGGAGGATAATTTACAGACAGCAGAAATGCTAGTCGCAGAGCCAAGTGCATTAGAGGTTGAAATGTCAATTGAAAAATTGAAGATGTATAAAGCATCAGGTTCAGATGAGATCCCAGCAGAACTGATAAAATCAGGGGGAGAAAAATTGATGGACAAGATACGCTGGTTGCTTAATATGATTTGGGAAAAAGAAGCTCTTCCAGATGAATGGAAGGAATCAATTATCGTACCAATTTATAAGAAAGGAGATAAAACTGATTGCAACAACTACAGGGGCATCTCATTACTTTCAACTTCGTACAAAATTCTAATAAATATAGTAAGCAGACTTACTCCCTATATTGATGACATTCTAGGAGATATCAATGTGGATTTAGAAGAAACAGGTTTACAACAGATCAGATTTTTAGTATAAGACAGATTTTAGAAAAGAAATGGGAATATAATGGTACTGTACATCAACTATACGTAGACTTCAAAAAAGCATATGATTCAATTAAGAGGGAGAAGTTATATAGTATCCTGCTGGAGTTCGGAATTCCTAAAAAGTTAGTTAGACTTATACAAATGTGTCTAAATGGCTCAAAGAGTAGGGTGCGTGTAGGCAAACAGTTTTCAGACACTTTTGAAATCCAGAATGGGTTGAAGCAAGGAGATGCACTATCTCCTCTACTATTTAATT
Organism: Diploptera punctata; assembly: GCA_030220185.1. NCBI lineage: Eukaryota > Metazoa > Arthropoda > Insecta > Blattodea > Blaberidae > Diploptera > Diploptera punctata. The sequence goes on along the minus strand of JASPKZ010004577.1, from coordinate 14,187 downwards.
TTGTACTAGAGCATGCCATTAAATCTTTAGAGAATGAGGAAGGCTTACAACTAAATGGTATTAATAAGCTGTTAGTTTATGCTGATGATGTAGTACTACTGGCCGATAGCAAGGAGATACTAAAGGCCAACACGCATACACTATTGAGTAATACTAAGAAATTAGGACTGGAAGTAAATATCAGTAAAACTAAATATATGGTCACATGTAGAAATTCAGCATATAATGGAAATGGACAGCTAATGATAAATGAGGGAAAATTTGAGGAAGTGGCTGAATTCAAATACCTAGGAACAATAATCACAAATAGGAATGAGATGCACGAAGAAATTAAACAGAGGCTCAATTCTGGAAATGCATGCTATTATGCATTGCAGAGACTTTTGATGTCCCAACTCCTTTCAAAAAACGTTAAGCTGAAAATTTATAAAACTATTATTCTACCAGTTATATTATATGGGTGCGAAACATGGACTCTTACTTTAAGGGATGAAAGGAGATTACGAGTATTTGAGAATAAAGTTCTTAGGAAAATTTTTGGACCAAAGAGAGATGAACAGACAGGTGAATGGAGAAGACTACATAACAATGAACTACATGGTCTTTATAGGAAACTATATATAATAAGAACAGTTAAGTCTCGTAGACTGCGATGGGCAGGACATGTTGCGCGTATGGGGAATGAAAAACATGCATGGAAACTTCTTGTAGGAAAGCCAGAAGGAAAACGCCCAGTTGGTAGACCAAGAATGAGGTGGGAGAACAACATTAACTATGATTTGAGGGAAGTAGATTATACAGGGAATGATTGGAAAGCATTAGCTCATGATAGGGATGTATGGAGAGCTTATGTCCGCGCGGCCATGAACCTACGGGTTCGATAGTGCCAGTGAGCAAGTAAGTAAGATGGATAAATCATATTTGAAGAGAAAAATTATATGCTCAGACCTGGACTTGAACCCGGGACCCTTGGTTCTCTAGACCAAGTGCTCTACCATCTGAGCTACTTGAGCTAGTACACATCTGAATGCAAATCTTTCTCTATGTACGTTGTAATTCCTGCCCACCAAATGCTATGAAGCCTTTGCTTCTATCTTTGCAAATGGCGGCTCCTTTATTAAGAAGACATATTTGGGAATTATACATTACATTATAAATGCCAGTACGGCTTTTTTTGATATTTTATTATTAATTTCATACATCTCAATGATGGATAAATCATATTAGAAGAGAAAAATTATATGCTCAGACCAGGACTTGAACTCGGGACCCTTGGTTCTCTGGGCCAAGTGCTCTACCATCTGAGCTACCTGAGAAAGTACCGATCCAAATGCAAATCGTTCTCTATATATGTTGTAATTCCCGCCCACCAAATACTATGAAACCTTTGCTTCTATCTTTGCAAATGGTGGCTCCTTTATTAAGAAGACATATTTGGGAATTATACATTACATTATAAATGCCAATATGGTTTTTTCGATGTTTTATTATTAATTTCATACGTCTCAATGTTGGATAAATCATATTTGAAGAGAAAAATTATAGGCTCAGACCGGGACTTGAACCTGGGACTCTTGGTTCTCTAGACCAAGTGTTCTACCATCTGAGCTACCTGAGCAAGTACCGATCTAAATGCAAATTTTTCTCTATATACGTTGTAATATAGAGCACTTGGTGTAGGGAACCAAGGGTCCTGGTCTGAGTATATAATTTTTCTCTTCAAATATGAGTTCACATATTTTCTGGAGTTTTATTTGAAGTTTTCGGGCTGTTCAATTAAATTCTTCAAAGTAGTTCTTTAACAGAAGTTAACACCCATGTTACTTGAAATTTTCTCTTGAATTTAAAAAAAAGAAACAGGGGATTGAGCAATAGGAGATATGATGTATTTATTCCAGATATAATGAGAACAGTTAAGTCTCGTAGACTGCGATGGCAGTACATGTGGCACAAATAGGAATGAAAGACGTGCATGGAAGCTTCTTGTAGGAAAACCAGAGGGAAATGCCCAGTTGCTAGACCAAGAATGAGGTGGGATAATAACGTTCACCATTTGAGGGAAGTAGATTATACAGGGAATGATTGGAGAACATTAGATCAGGATAGGGATGTATGGAGAGATTATCCATGTGGCCATGAACCTATGAGTTAGATAGTGCCAGTGAGTTAGTTACACAAATTTAATCCACATTTTACTCTAACAAACTTCTTGGAATCAAAACTATTGTTATATACAATATGAGAGTTCACAAATTTTTTTATATATCACTTTTTTATATATATATTTTTTTCCCCAAATGCCCCAGGTTTGTCTTTCGACATTACTGGTTTCTCTCCTGGCATGGCATATTTGTAACCCACTTCTGAGGTTGGGGCACCTGGAAGGCGGGGTTACGTTGCCCCGATGATATGATGGGTGATAATGGTGTGCCAGGAGAGTCCCTAATCCTAACCTTAACCTAAGATGAATATGAATGATGATGATTGTGCTGGCCATATGATTTCGGGGACCATTTGGGCCTTAAAGTTTTCCTGACATTTGTCTTACAGGTGAGGAAAAAACCCGATAAAAACCTCACCCAGAAAAACTGTCCCGACCGGGGATCGAACCCGGGCCCGCTGCATGACAAGGCAGCATGCTACCTCGAGACCACAGCGGTGGACTCACTTTTTTATACTTGTGAGTAGATTATTACCTTTTGTTATATACATTCAGTAACTGCTCATTTTGTGAATTTACATTAGTGAACTCTTTATGTTAAACTCAATGATGTAACAACAAATATCATAAAAAAAAGCATGTCATCCTCTTATTGTGTCCTTTTGGAAGATCGATTCCAGATATGCCTCCAACCATCTCTATCTTTCCATGCTTTTCTTTTAATTCTTTCCAGTCATGTCCTCTTTCTTGTAAACTTTCCTTCACTTTAATATAAAATTATGGAATATTCACCTGAAAGGTCTGTCTCCTCAACTTAATTAATCATTTAACTGTAGCGCTTTCGGGACTTGTCCCATCATCGGCAGGATTCACTGAAGATCTGGTAGAGGGGGTTGCATGTATTGGGTTCGTTTTCGTTTATCAGGCTGTCGTTGTTGTGAGCTGCTTTCATGATTTCCATCTCTTCGAGTACGTTATCTTCGCTGGATTATTTTCTCTGTGCATTACTGTTAGGGTGTTTTCAATATTTAACATGCGATGTCCTTCATGGATAACATGTTTTGCATAGCTTGATTTCCCTTCTGCGTGAATGAAGTCTCAAAAATGTTCTTTGAATCTGATGTTAAAACTCCTGTTTGTCCTTCCTGTATAAAATTTGTTGCAGTCCTTACATGTCAGTTTATAAACTCCTTTGCTGTTGAAAATGTTATTTTTTTCAATGTTATTGTTTATTATGTTGTTTAATTTGTTATTGGTTCTGTATGCTATTTTTACATTTTTATCGGCTTTCTTTAGTGCATTGGCTAATATTGTCATTTCTTTTCCTGTGTATGTAAGTGTTATCCATGTTTTCTTGTTGTCAGATTCTTTTTCTAGTTCAGTTATGTTGGTTATGTTGTTCTTCCTTTTTTGTTTTTTTACGAGCTTATCTATGAATTCTTCATTATAGCCATTGGTTTTTGCCATATACTTAATGTAGTTGAGTTCTTGGATATAATTGTCTTTGCTTAATGGGAGTTAACATTCCTTCACTTGGTTAATCCATCTTTCTTGTGATTTACCTCATGGTCGTTTTCCTTGTATATTGAGATTTAACAGTATTTATGGTAATCTTTCCTTTTCTATTCATTTTAAATGTCCTAACCATTTTAGTCTACTTTTTTTCTATATTTGTTAATTTTTCTACACTTTGTCATTCCTTATTCTATCTCTCCTTGTTTTATGTACCATTTCACGTAAGAATTTCATTTCTATGGTTGGATTCTGCTCAATTCCTTCTTTGTATATGTCCAAGTCTCAGCTGCATATGTTAGAACTGGTTTGAAATAAGTTTTATGCATTGCCATTTTACTCTTGATGTGTATATCTTTATTCCAGATTAATTGTTTAGTTAAATTGTAGACTTTCAAACTTTTCTCTATTCTTTTACTGATTTCAGTTTGTATTTTCCCATTTGTATTTAACACTGTTCCTAAATATGTAAATTTCCCACTTTTTGTAGATTTATGCAGAAGGTCTGATAGTTTGCTTAAAATATGGTCAAAATATCAGATGTGCAGTGTAGTTATAACTTGGCAGCAAAAAAAAAAAAATAAATGAATGCAGTGATAACTGATAATGATAACGCATTCCTATCTTGACTCTGTATCTCCCACTAAGCAGGCCCATGTTTTCTTTCCTACTTGTTTCACCAATCAGCATCAACACTTGTATCACGAGATAAAGGGGAAGTGGTATTAGGAAGGGGAACATTGCAACATAGAATTCTAGTGCATGAGCAGTACAACTCGAGTTTGTTTGCTGCCAAACTACAGTATATTGTAAATTATATTTGAAGAGAAAATTATATGCTCAGACTGGGGTTTGATCCAGGACCTTTTGCACTCTAGGCAAATGTTCTACCGAGTGAGCTATCTGAGCAACTCCAATTTAAACTCAAATCTTTCTCTTATATATGCTGTTAATTCCCGCTCACTGAATGCTATGAAACCTTTGCTTCTATCTTGTAAATGGTGGCTTCTTCAGTTATAGTATATTGTGTTAAATTGAAAACAAATCTCGGTCAAAAAGCAATTAGTTTGTTTTATTTCCAGTAAATACTTCCAGCAACTTGTTTGTAGACTGTCCATGTAATGTAATATAGTACTGGCAAATGAATTGTGGATTATGGATTGAAATTAATTTAAGGGTGAATCTATGGTGGTATATTTCTTTAGTTTTCTCCTGAATGATATTTTTAACCAGCCAATTTAATTAGGCATTTAACCGGGGATTTTTATATACAAATATCAAAGTAATTTGAGATATACAAAATATGAAATATACCAACTTAATAGCTTATCGAACAGTACCTGTACATGACCAAAGAGCATCATAGATATTTTTTATTAAATCACAAACATTTATTTTGCTATTATTTGCTACAAATTAATATAAAGGGTAGATATGTCTCCCCATCCATGGTATCTTTACCTTGTCGTGGTGGAGTGGCTTGCATGCTTAAATGATCCTGAGAGCTATGCCGGCGGTAGCATTGCAGCCGATAGGGTTACCCATGCCGGACTGGTCGAAGGTGATAGGCCAGACGAAAAAAGTACCTTGGTCGAAAGAGTGATGATCTTTCACTGTAAAAATACAACCGTCAGGAAATGCGGACATGGATTCAACTGGGGTAAAATTTTCCGGAGGTCAAATAGTCCCCCATTCGGTTCTCCGGGCGGGGACTACTTCAGGGAACCCATGCCAAAGGCTCAAACACAGGGACATGTTCCTAGGAACATGGAATGTTAGGACTTTATACAATAGCGAGGCACTAGAGATATTAATGCGGGAATTAGATAAATCACTCTTGGATATAGTCGCTTTACAGGAAGTTAGGTGGCAAGGAGAAGGTAGTCAGGAATCAGGAAGCTTTGCATTATACTACGGGGGTGCAGAAAGACCTGCATTTGGAACGGGTTTTTTAGTCAGGAGGAGGATCCTATCCGCTATCTGAGGTATTAAGTTTGTTAGTGATAGGATATCATACATAATTCTAAAGGGTATACAACATGATTTTATAATTGTAAATGTACATGCCGCACAGAAGATAAAGATGACAAGATCAAGGATAAGTTCTATGAAGAATTAGAATGCTTATTTGATAGCCTTTCACGATATCATATGAAAATTGTCTTAGGAGATTTTAATGCAAAAGTGGGGCGGGAAGATATATTCAAACCAACAATAGGCAGATTCAGTCTTCATGAAGAAAGTAACGACAACGGGGTTAGATTAGTCACATTTGCCACATCAAAGAATCTCATTGTAAAGAGCACAATTTTTTCAGGAGTATATTAAATAGATGGAAAAGTTATTTTAATCAGCTATTATATGTACATACAGAACAGGACATTGAGGAGGATAATATACAGACAGCAGAATTGCTAGTCGCAGAACCAAGTGCATTAGAGGTTGAAATGGCGATAGAAAAATTGAAGATGTATAAAGCATCAGGTTCAGATGAGATCCCAGCAGAACTGATAAAATCAGGGGGAGAAAAATTGATGGACAAGATACGCTGGTTGCTTAGTATGATTTGGGAAAAATAAGCTCTTCCAGATGAATGGAAGGAATCAATTATCATACCAATTTATAAGAAAGGAGATAAAACTGATTGCAACAACTAGAGGGGCATCTCATTACTTCCAACTTCGTACAAAATTCTAACAAATATATTAGTAAGCATACTTACTCCCTTTATTGATGACATTCTAGGAGATCATCAATGTGCATTTAGAAGAAACAGGTCTACAACAGATCAGATTTTTAGTATAAGACAGATTTTAGAAAAGAAATGGGAATATAATGGTACTGTACATCAACTATATGTTGACTTCGAAAAAGCATATGATTCAATTAAGAGGGAGAAGTTATATAGTATCCTGCTGGAGTTCGAAATTCCTAAAAAGTTAGTTGGACTTATACGAATGTGTCTAAATGGCACAAAGAGTAGGGTGCGTGTAGGCAAACAGTTTTCAGACACTTTTGAAATCCAGGATGGGTTGAAGCAAGGAGACGCACTATCTCCTCTACTATTTAATTTTGTACTAGAGCATGCCATTAAATCTTTAGAGAATGAGGAAGGCTTACAACTAAATGGTATTAATAAGCTGTTAGTTTATGCTGATGATGTAGTATTATTGGCCGATAGTGAAGAGATGCTAAAGGAGAACACGCACACACTGTTGAGTAACACTCAGAAATAAGGACTGGAAGTAAATATCAATAAAACTAAATATATGGTCACACGTAGAAATACATTATATAATGGAAATGGACAGTTAATGACAAATGAAGGAGACTGTGCCTGGGATTTATAATGCAAAAAATCCGGTCTAAATCCAAAATTTCAAAATTGAGTATTCCAAGGTTAAACCATAAAATGTCAAAATTTCCGAAAATTCAAAACCTGAGAAAATACTACATATAGACTGTGTCTGGGATTTATAATGCAAAAAATCCGGTCTAAATCCAAAATTTCAAAATTAAGTTTTCCAAGGTTATAGTCTTATGGTTAAACCAAAATATGACGAAAGTTTCGAAAATTCAAAAACTGCTAAAATACTATATAGAGACTGCCCGGGATTTATAGTGCAAAAAATCCGGTCTAAATCCAAAAATTTCAAAATTGAGCTTTCCAAGGTCGTAACAGTTTAAGCAAAAAATGTGAAAATTTTCGAAAATTCAAAAACTGCTTAAATACAATCTAGAGACTGTTGCCGGGATTTATAATGCAAAAAATCAGGTCTAAATGCAAAATTTCAAAATTGAGTTTTCCAAGGTTATAGTCTTATACTTAAACCAAAAAAATGTCAAAATTTTCAAAAATTGAAAAACTGCTAAAATACTATCTAGAGACTGTGTCCGGTATTCAAAATGCAAAAAATCCGGTCTAAATCCAAAATTTCAAAATTGAGTTTTCCAAGCTTATAGTCTTATGGTTAAAACAAAAAATGTCAAAATTTTCGAAAATTCAAAAACTGCTAATATACTATATAGAGACTATGTCCGGGATTTATAATACAAAAAATCCGATCTAAATTTAAAATTTCAAAATTGAGTTTTCCAAGGTTATAGTTTTACGGTTAAACCAAAACATGTCAAAATTTTCGAAACTTCAAAAACTGCTAAAATACTATGTAGAGACTGTGTCCGGGATTTATAATGCAAAAATTCCGGTCTAAATCCAAAATTTGAAAATTGAGTTATCCAAGGTTATAGTCTTATGGTTAAACCAAAATATGTCAAAATTTTCGAAGATTCAGAAACTGCTAAAATACTATCTACAGACTGTCCGGGATTTATAATTCAAAAAATCCGATCTAAATCCAAAATTTAAAATTTGAGTTCTCCAAGGTTATAGTCATATGGTTAAACCAAAAAATGTCAACATTTTCGAAAATTCAAAAACTGCTAAAATATTATCTAGAGGCTTTGTCTGGGATTTATAATGCAAAAAAAAAAAAAAACCGGTCTAAATCCAAAATTTTAAAATTGAGTTTTCCATGGTTATAAGTGTTATGGTTAAACCAAAAAATGTCAAAACTTTCCAAAAATCAAAAAAAAATTCTAAAATACTATCTAGAGACTGTGTCTGGGATTTATAATGCACAAAATCCGGTGTAAATCCAAAATTTCAAACGTGAGTTTTCCAAGGTTATAATCTTACGGTTAAATTAAAAACTTACAAAATTTTCGAAAAATCAAAAACTGCTAAATTACTATAGAGAGACTGTGTCCGGGATTTATAATGCAAAAAATCCGGTCTAAAACCAAATTTCAAAATTGAGTTTTCCAACGTTAAACCAAACAATGTCAAATCAAAAAATTTCTAATTTTTCGAAAATTCAAAAACTGCTAAAAAACTATCTAGAGACTGTGTCCGGGATTTATAATGCAAAAAATCCGGTCTAAATCCAATATTTGAAATTTGTTGTTAAACCGAAAAATGTCGAAATTATCGAAAATTCAAAAACTGCTAAAATACTACCTAGAGGCTGTGTCCGGGATTTATAATGCAAAAAATCCGGTCTAAATCCAAAATTTCAAAATTGAGTTTTCCAAGGTTATAGTCTTATGGATAAACCAAAAAATGTCAAAATTTTCGAAAATTCAAAAACTGCTAAAATACTATCTAGAAACTGTGTCGGGGATTTATAACGCAAAAAATCCGGTCTAAATACAAAATTTCAAAATTGAGTTTTCCAAGGTTAAACCAAACAATGTCAAATAAAAAATATTAATTTTTTCGAAATTTCAAGAACTGCTAAAATACTATCTAGAGACGGTGTCTGGGATTTACAATGCAAAAAATCCGGTCTAAATCCAAAATTTCAAAGGTGAGTTTTCCAAGGTTATAATCTTACGGTTAAATTAAAAAGTTACAAAATTTTAGAAAATTGAAAAACTGCTGAAATACTATTTAGAACCTGTGTCCGGGATTTATAATGCAAAAAATCCGGTCTAAATCCAAAATTTCAAAATTGAGTTTTTAAAGGTTATAGTCTTATGGATAAACCAAAAATGTCAACATTTTCGAAAATTCAAAAACTGCTAAAAAATTATCTAGGGACTATGTCCGGGATTTATCATGCAAAAAATCCGGTCTAAATAAAAAAATTCAAAATTGAGTTTCCCAATGTTATAGTCTTACTGTTTTCCCAGAAAATGTCAAAATTTTCGAAAATTCAAAAACTGCAAAAATACTATCTAGGGACTGTGTCCGGGATTTATAATGCAAAAATCTGGTCTAAATCCAAAATATAAAAATTGAGTTTTCCAAGGTTATATAGTCTGTTTTTCCAAAAAAATGTCAGAATTTTCGAAATTTCAAAAACTGCAAAAATACAATCTAGGCACTGTGTCCGGGATTTATAAGGCAACAAATCCGGTCTAAATCCAAAATTTCAAAATTGAGTTTTCCAAGGTTATAGTCTGATGGATTAACCAAAAAATGTCAAAATTTACGAAAGTTCAAAAACTGCTAAAATACTGTCTAGAGACGGTGTCTGGGATTTATAAGCAAAAAATCCGGTCTAAATCCAAAATTTGATAATTGAGTTATCGAAGGTTATAGTCTTATGGTTAAACCAAAATATGTCAAAATTTTCGAAGATTCAGAAACTAAAATACTATCTAGAGGCTGTATCCGGAATTTATAATGCAAAAATCCGTTCTAAATCCAAAATTTCAAAATTGAGTTTTCAAGGTTATGGTCTCAAGGTCAAACCAAAAAATGTTGAAATTTTCGAAAATTCAAAAACTGCTAAAATACCATCCAGAAACTATGTCCGGGATTTATAATGCAAAAAATCCGGTCTAAATCCAAAGTTTCAAAATTGAGTTTTCCAAGGTTATAGTCTCAGTGTTTTCCCAAAAAATGTCAAAATTCTCGAAAATTCAAAAACTGTAAAAATACTATCTAGGGACTGTGTCCGGGATTTATAATGCAAAAAATCTGGTCTAAATCCAAAATTTCAAAATTGAGTTTTCCACATTCATAGTCTTACTGTTTTCCCAGAAAATGTCAAAATTTATGAAAATTCAAAAACTGCAAAAATACTCTCAAGGGACTGTGTCCGGGATTTATAATGCAAAAAATTCGGTCTAAATCCAAAATTTCAAAATTGAGTTTTCCAAGGTTATAGTCTTACTGTTTTCCCAAAAAGAGTCAAAATTTTCGAAAATTCAAAAACTGCAAAAATACTATATAGGGACTGTGTCCGGTATATATAATGCAAAAACTCCTGTCGAAATCCAAAATTTCATACTTGATTTTTCCAAGGTTATAGTCTTACTGTTTTCCCAAAAAAATGTCAAAATTTTCGAAAATTCAAAAACTGCAAAAATACTATCTAGGGACTGTGTCCGGGATTTATGATGCAAGAAATCCGGTCTAAATCCAAAATTTCAAAATTGAGTTTTCCAAGGTTATAGTCTGAATGTTTTCCCAAAAAATGGCAAAATTTTCGAAAATTCAAAAACTGCAAAATAACTATCTAGGGACTGTGTCCGGGATTTATAATGCAAAAAATCCTGTCTTAAAACAAAATTTCAAAATTGAGTTTTCCAAGGTTATAGTCTTACTGTTTTCCAAAAAAAAATCAAAATTTTCGAAAATTCAAAAAGTGCAAAAATACTCTCTAGTGACTGTGTCCGGGATTTATAATGCAAAACATCCGGTCTAATTAAGAAATTTCAAAATTGAGTTTTCCAAGGTTATAGTCTGAATGTTTTCCCAGAAAATGTCAAAATTTTCGAAAATTAAAAAACTGCAATAATACTATCTAGGGACTGTGTCCGGGGTTAATAATGCAAAAAATCCGGTCTCAATCCAAAGTTTAAAAATTGAGTTTTCCAAGGTTATATAGAGTCTTACTGTTCTCCCAAAATATATCAAAATTTTCGAAAATTCAAAAACTGCAAACATACTCTCTAGGGACTGTGTCCGGGATTTATAATACACAAAATCCGGTGTAAATCCAAAATTTCAAAATTGAGTTTTCCAAGGTTTTAGTCTTAATGTTTTCCCAGAAAATGTCAAAATTTTCGAAATTTAAAAAAACCTCAAAATAACTATCTAGGGACTGTGTCCGGGATTTATAATGCACAAAATCCTGTCTAAATCCAAAATTTCAAAATTGAGTTTTCCAAAAAATGTCAAAATTTTCGAAAATTCAAATACTGCAAAAAAATTATCTAGGTACTGTGTCCGGGATTTACAATGCAAAAAATCCGGTCTAAATCCAAAATTTCAAAATTGAGTTTTCAAAGGTTATAGTCATACTGTTTTCCCAAAAAATGTCAAAATTTTCGAAATTTCAAAAACAACAAAAATACTCTCTAGGGACAGTGTCCGGGATTTATAATGCAAAATATCCGGTCTAAATCCAAAATTTCAAAATTGAGTTTTCCAAGGTTATAATCTTAATGTTTTCCCAGGAAATGTCAAAATTTTCGAAAATTCAAAAAACTGCAAAAATACTCTCTATGGACAGTGTCCGGGATTTTTGATGCAAAAAATCCGGTCTAAATTCAACATTTCAAAATTGAGTTTTCCAAGGTTATATCTTACTGTTTTCCCAAAAAATGTCAAAATTTTCGAAAATTCAAAAACTGCAAAAATACTATCTAGGGACTGTGTCTGGTATTTCATCATCATCATAGTACATTCACGAATTTAGGCCATTTGTTGACCTGTTTCGGCCTCAAGAGAAACACCATCCAGAAGTCTTTTGAGTGGACGTCCTGGTCTTCTTCTTCCTGCAGGTTGATATCTTAACATTAGTTTGGGTATTCTGTGATCTTCCATTCGATGAACATGTTGTATCCATCTTGACTTATAATCAGAAATTTTGTTTTCTAAAGATTCCATGTGTAATTCTTCTAAGATGTCTTCATTTTTTTTGTGATCTAGTAGTGTGTATCCTGCAGTCCTCCGAAGATATCTCATTTCAGCAGATCTAAGTCTCTGTATATCCTTCTTTTTCAACGTCCATACTTCGCTACCATACAAAAGAGTTGGAAGAGCCAGTGTTTTATACACTTTCAGTCTTGAATGCTTTTGGACTAACTGTGGCTTGAAGATAGAATTTATTAACCCTAAAATTCTTAAAAATTTAGATATTTTTGCATTTACATCCTTTTCTTCTTCATATGAGATATTGCATCCTAGATATGTAAAATTATTCACCTGCTCCAAAATTTTATTGTCCAGTACAATTTTACTTCTGACAGGATCTACACCTTGAAATGCCATAATTTTTGTTTTTTCTGTAGATATCTTTAATCCATATTCTTCTGTAATTTTGTTAAGTTCATACAGACCTTTCTGTAGATTATCTTCGGAATTTGCTATTATTATTTGGTCATCTGCAAACAATAGGGTGTTTAATTTTCTATTTTCTGATATTCTTATTCCAAATTTATATGTTTTGTTCCAGCAACATATTACTTCATTGATATAAATTGCAAAGAGTGTTGGGATAGGGGGCAGCCTTGTCTCACACCACGATTTATAATTCCTTCTTCAGAAAATCTGTTATTTAATTTAATCTTTATGGTGTTGTCTTTGTAAATATTTTGTATGTTCTGCCGAAGTAAATTTGGTATATTTCTGTCTTCCAATATATTTAAGAGTTTTGATCTCTTGACTGTGTCGAATGCTTTTTCAAAATCTATGAAAGCAAAATGTGTTTCTAAGTTGAATTCTCTTCTTTTTTCAAGCAATAGTTTAACAGAAAATGCTGAATCAATACAAGATCGTCCTTTCCTAAATCCATTTTGACATTCCATAAGGAATTTTTCACTGAAACTTTTCAATTTTCCATTTAAAATGTCTGCATAAATTTTGTAGCATGTGTTTAACAAACTGATTCCCCTATAGTTGTCCATTTTTCTCTTGTCTCCTTTCTTGAACAGGGGTATAACAATGCTTGTCTTCCATTCTTGTGGTATATCTGCATTTTTGAATACATTATTAAAGAAGGACAACAGTCTTTCATGGAACTGTTTGCCTGCATATTTGTACATTCAGAATTCAAGCCATCTGTGCCAGTTGCCTTCCCATTTTTTAATTTCTTTAAACTATTGTTCAATTCTTCCAATGATATTATGGAATCTGTCTCATTATTATTTCGGAAAATTGTATCTTCATAGCTATTGTCAGTCCAAAGACTTTTATAATAATTGAAAAAATCTTCTTTTGTTACTCCGCAATTAATTTTGGTAGATTCTTTAATATCTTTATTCAAATGTTTTAATATTTTGAAGGCATTAGGTTGGAGCTTATGCAAATCTGATTCTAAATGTGTAACAAAATTTAACCATGTTTTCCTATGTCTCTTTCTTATTTCCCTCTTAACAATAGCTCTACAGCGTTTGAATTCTATTTCATTTTCTACTTTCTTTGTGTTCAAATATTTTTTATAAGCTGCATTTTTTTCTTCAATCAATTGTTTTATTTGATTCATCCCAGATTTTTAGAGTTCTATTTCTTCTTTGTTGTATATTTACTTTTCCTAAAGTTTTCATTAGCTGCATTTTGAATTATCATTTTAATGTTTTTCCATTCTTCTTCGACATCATTACTTTCTGGAGTTGTAGCCATATATTGCTGAATTCTTCTCGAATATAACCATTTAATGCTGTCATCATAAAATAATTTTACCTTGTACTTTTGTTCTATGCTATGTTGTTGTTTCTTCTTTTTTAACCATCTTGGTGGAATCTTATTCTTGCTTCTACTAGGTAGTGATCTGAACCAATATCATATCCTCTGTAGGCTCTGACATCGAGAAACAATTTAAAAATCTTATTATTTGCAATGAAATAATCAATGATTGATTTTGAGTCCTGACGATGCCAGGTATATTTACGTATGTATGTTTCTATGATTGTAAAAAGGATTCGTTATTTTTCAGTTCATTGTAGATAGCAAAAATCTGTTAATCTTGTCCCATTCCTAGTGCTGGTCGGTTCGCCAT
>JASPKZ010004576.1:1607500-1869024 GCA_030220185.1 Diploptera punctata | reverse complement strand
CCCTATCCTAGCTAATGCTTTTCCAATCAGTTCCTTGTATAACTACTTCCCTCAAATCATAGTTAATGTTATTCTTCCACCTCATTCTTGGTCTACCAACTGGGCGTTTTCCCTCTGCTTTCCTACAAGAAGCTTCCATGCAAGTCTTTCATTCCCCATACGTGCAACATGTCCTGCCCATCGCAGTCTACGAGACTTAACTGGTTCTTATTATATCTGGCTTCCTGTAAAGACCATGTAGTTCATTGTTATGTAGTCTTCTCCATTCACCTGTCTGTTCATCTCTCTTTGGTCCAAAAATTTCCTAAGTACTTTATTCTCAAATACTTGTAATCTCATTTCCTCTCTTAAAGTAAGAGTCCATGTTTCGCACCCATATATATATAACTGGTAGAATACAGTTTTATATATTTTCAGTTTAACGTTTTTTGAAAGGAGTTGGGACATCAAGAGTCTTCCGCAATGCATAATAGCACACATTTCCAGAATTGAGCCTATGTTTAATTTCTTTGTGCTCTCATTCCTATTTGTGATTATTGTTCCTAGGTATTTGAATTCAGCCACTTCCTCCTCAAATTTCCCTCATTTGTCATTAGCTGTCCATTTCCATTATTTAACGAATTTCTACGTGCGACCATATATTTAGTTTTATTGATATTTACTTCCAGTCCTAATTTCTTAGTGTTACTCAATAGTGTCTGCGTGTTGGCCTTTAGTATCCCCTCGCTATCGGCCAATAGTACTACATCATCAGCATAAACTAACAGCTTATTAATTCCATTCAGTTGTAAGCCTTCCTCATTCTCTAAAGATTTAATGGCATGCTCTAGTACAAAATTAAATAGTAGAGGAGATAGTGCCAGATATAATAAGAACAGTTAAGTCCCGTAGACTGCGATGGGCAGGACATGTTGCGCGTATGGGGAATGAAAGACGTGCATGGAAATTTCTTGTAGGAAAGCCAGAAGGAAAACGCCCAGTTGGTAGACCAAGAATGAGGTGGGAGAACAACATTAACTATGATTTGAGGGAAGTAGATTATACAGGGAATGATTGGAAAGCATTAGCTCAGGATAGGGATGTATGGAGAGCTTATGTCCATGCGGCCATAACCTACGGGTTCGATAGTGCCAGTGAGTGAGTAAGTAAGTAAGAGGAGATAGTGCATCTCCTTGCTTCAACCCATTCTGGATTTCAAAAGTGTCTGAAAACTGTTTGCCTACACGAATAACAACAACAATAACAACAATAATAGTAATAGTTGAATGCAGGCTTTCACGGCCGGTAATCATGATGTTGAGTGATTCCGGGTTCTGTGGCCGTGGTCCATAGTTGGTGTTGATACCAGACGTTTCGCCCTCAACTGCGGAGGGCATCTTCAGTGGCGAGTGCTTCTAGGCGTGTTTCCTGGTCGGAAGCTCTACTTAGAGTGAACGCTGCGGGTGTTGTATTGATACTAGTGGTGGGAGCAGGGTGAGCGGGGCGTGGCTCTTGCTGATTGGCTAATGGTCGTCTCCTTGTTGTCCCTAGTGTTGATGCATTTATTTTCTAGTGTACGGTACCAGGCCTTAGACAGTTTATATACCTTCCTCTTTTCTGTTAATATTTTCCTTATGCTTGTGTATTTCTATAGCCTCTCGATATAATCTAGGGAAATAATAGGAAGTTGTGGCTAAAACTTGTGTATCATCGAATAGAATCTGGTGTCCATTCATAATGGCATGTTTCTGCTACAGCCGATTTATCCATTTCTCCTTGTCTGCAGTTTCTTTTGTGTTCTGATAAACGGGTGGCTATACTTCTTTTTGTGGTCCCTATGTATGGTTTACCACACGAACAAGGAAGTCGATATACGCCGCAAGTGGAGAGAGGTGGCCGAGGATCCTTAGCTGAGCGAAGGCAGTCTTCTATTTTTCTTGTAGGTCTGTAAACTGTTTTTATGTTGTATTTTCGTAGGAGTTTTCCGATACGATCTGTGACTCTTTGTACATATGGTAAGTAGGCTATGCTGGTTGAGGGTGTGTTATCCATTCTGACGTGCTGTCTTCGTGGATGTATGGTTTGTCTTATTTCCTTGGATGTGTAGCCATTTTTCTGGAAACAATTGAACAGATGGTGTTGTTCTTGTTTAAGGTGTTGTGGTTGGCATAACTTAGTCGCTCTGTCGAACAGTGTCTTAATGACACCTCGCTTTTGTCTTGGATGGTGGTTAGAGTCTTTGTGCAGATATCGGTCTGTGTGTGTAGGTTTTCTGTAAAACTGTATGTTGAATTTCCCCATTGCCAGTCCTTATTATTTGAACATCCAGGAAAGGAAGTCTTCCATTATCTTCTTTTTCCATAGTGAACTGTATTTTGTTGTGTCTGCTGTTAAGGTGTTGAAGGAAACGTTCCAATTCTTCACTGCCATGTCTCCATACTACGAATGTGTCATCAACATAGCGAAACCAATGTTCTGGAGACTTGGGAGCTGTTTTTAGTGCTTCTGTTTCGAATTTCTCCATGAAAAAATTCGCTACTACTGGGCTTAGAGGACTGCCCATGGCTACTCCGTCGGTCTGTTCATAGTAGCTGTTGTTCCATTGGAAGTAAGTAGTAGTTAGTACATGCCTGAATAAATTGGATATTTCTTCTGTGAAAATCTGTCTATATGTAGTCCATGGTCTCATTTACTGGCACCATGGTGAAAAGGGAAACCACATCGAAGCTAACCAGTATATCTTGAGATGTTACGTTTATATTCCGTAGTCTCTCAATGAAATGTGTCGAGTCTCTGATGTAGCTGTCCGTTTTTCCAAGGAGTGGTTTCAGAAGTCCTGTAAGATGCTTTGCCAGTAAGTAGGTTCGGAGAACCGATGGCACTGACAATTGGCCGGAGTGGAATGTTGTTCTTGTGTATTTTTTGAAGACCATAGAGTCTTGGAGGTTGAGCTTCGGATACGCGTAATTTCTTCTTAATTCCTTCTGGCAAGGACGATTGCTTGATAAGACAATCTTATCAAGCAATCGTCCTTGCCAGAAGGAATTAAGAAGAAATTACGCGTATCCGAAGCTCAACCTCCAAGACTCTATGGTCTTCCAAAAATACACAAGAACAACATTCCACTCCGGCCAATTGTCAGTGCCATCGGTTCTCCGACCTACTTACTGGCAAAGCATCTTACAGGACTTCTGAAACCACTCCTTGGAAAAACGGACAGCTACATCAGAGACTCGACACATTTCATTGAGAGACTACGGAATATAAACGTAACATCTCAAGATATACTGGTTAGCTTCGATGTGGTTTCCCTTTTCACCATGGTGCCAGTAATGAGACCATGGACTACATTAGACAGATTTTCACAGAAGAAATATCCAATTTATTCAGGCATGTACTAACTACTACTTACTTCCAATGGAACAACAGCTACTATGAACAGACCGACGGAGTAGCCATGGGCAGTCCTCTAAGCCCAGTAGTTAGCGAATTTTTTCATGGAGAAATTCGAAACAGAAGCACTAAAAACAGCTCCCAAGTCTCCAGAACATTGGTTTCGCTATGTTGATGACACATTCGTAGTATGGAGACATGGCAGTGAAGAATTGGAACGTTTCCTTCAACACCTTAACAGCAGACACAACAAAATACAGTTCACTATGGAAAAAGAAGATAATGGAAGACTTCCTTTCCTGGATGTTCAAATAATAAGGACTGGCAATGGGGAAATTCAACATACAGTTTACAGAAAACCTACACACACAGACCGATATCTGCACAAAGACTCTAACCACCATCCAAGACAAAAGCGAGGTGTCATTAAGACACTGTTCGACAGAGCGACTAAGTTATGCCAACCACAACACCTTAAACAAGAACAACACCATCTGTTCAATTGTTTCCAGAAAAATGGCTACACATCCAAGGAAATAAGACAAACCATACATCCACGAAGACAGCACGTCAGAATGGATAACACACCCTCAACCAGCATAGCCTACTTACCATATGTACAAAGAGTCACAGATCGTATCGGAAAACTCCTACGAAAATACAACATAAAAACAGTTTACAGACCTACAAGAAAAATAGAAGACTGCCTTCGCTCAGCTAAGGATCCTCGGCCACCTCTCTCCACTTGCGGCGTATATCGACTTCCTTGTTCGTGTGGTAAACCATACATAGGGACCACAAAAGAAGTATAGCCACCCGTTTATCAGAACACAAAAGAAACTGCAGACAAGGAGAAATGGATAAATCGGCTGTAGCAGAACATGCCATTATGAATGGACACCAGATTCTATTCGATGATACACAAGTTTTAGCCACAACTTCCTATTATTTCCCTAGATTATATCGAGAGGCTATAGAAATACACAAGCATAAGGAAAATATTAACAGAAAAGAGGAAGGTATTAAACTGTCTAAGGCCTGGTACCGTACACTAGAAAATAAATGCATCAACACTAGGGACAACAAGGAGACGACCATTAGCCAATCAGCAAGAGCCACGCCCGCTCACCCTGCTCCCACCACTAGTATCAATACAACACCCGCAGCGTTCACTCTAAGTAGAGCTTCCGACCAGGAAACACGCCTAGAAGCACTCGCCACTGAAGATGCCCTCCGCAGTTGAGGGCGAAACGTCTGGTATCAACACCAACTATGGACCACGGCCACAGAACCCGGAATCACTCAACATCAATAATAGTAATAATAATAGTAATAATAATAATAATAATAATAATAATAATAATAATAATAATAATTTTAATTATTGTTTGCACTAATGTACGGCACTTTTAAATACACTAACTAGTTCCGATTTATGTTTCAGTTGTACTGTAAACAAGCTTGCATTCTGTATTACTCCGACAACTCCGTCTATTGGGGTAACCGTGGCGCTACTTTTACCCGCCTAATGTCTGAATCGTGTAAGGAACAGTGTTCGAGGCAATATCGTATTTTACGGGAAATAAGACTGAATAGAAGATGGGATGAAACCAATAATTAGGAGTTTCCTCCATTTCTTAACGATTTATGACATAAATTACGTACGAACCTACCTAATCGGACACATATGCTTTTTCCACGATGTCGAAAGATTTTATTAATTAAATAAAAATAAAACGTAGTTTTATTTGATTTTCATAAGTAATGCCACGAGTGATTTCCAAATTATCGATAAATTCACGACTCACGAAGTGAGGAGTGAATTTATCTAGAGAATTTGGAAATCAAGAGTGGCATTTGTTAGGACTATTTAACGAATAAAATTAAGCTGTTTACTCACAAAATCATTATTTAACTGTAGTTATTTCAAAATATTTATATATTTAATGCAAACGGCGATGTTTGAAACAAATGAGAAACAATAGGTACGCTTCTACTGCTTCTTTGTTTATCACTGCAACAGATCATACTATTTATTACCAAAGGAACGCAATATTGTAAGAATGCTCTCTAGTGGAGAAAAAATGAAACACATCAAACTGTATATAATTCATTTGTGATCTGTGATGTCGTATGATGTCAATATGACAATTATATTTTTCTGGATTATTACCTGGGAAAAAATACATTTAAGAAAGTGCAAACAGTGGTTTCTTTTTTTGGTGGTATAATCAATTGCTACAAATGTTGACATGTATGCACTACATATACAATCTGGTAGCCGTATTTCTTATAGCCTCAGTCACTGCAAAATAACGGTCAGACCTGTTCAGAATATTAAAAAGGAGGAGCTTTGTTTAATATGGTAATTATAACACTGATAAATATTTCGTGAAACACGACTCTGATTGGTTGTAAAACAGAAATCATTGAAACGTGATTGGTCATTGCCTCCCATTTGGGGCATGAGTTAAATAGTCATATTTATTATATAATTCAGTGACAGCTGTTTCGGTACACTGTACCTTCTTCAGACATGTTAAATTATGAATTGTGTTCCAACTGATCTAAGCAACAATACAACAATATTTATTTAAATTTTTAAATTTAACAAAGGGGATTCATTCAAATCAAGTTGAGAATTTAACAGTTTTTTTACTACTTTTAAACTTATTAATTTCTACAGCCTCCAAAAGATCTAACTTCTTACCCTTATCACAAATATGTAAAATTCAAAATTTGGATCGAAACAATGATTAAATTGGAATAGGTGGTTAGCATATTTTGAATTTTCTAAATTTTTGTTATATGCTCTCATGTGTTCCTTTATCCGAGATATAAAAGGTCTACCAGTTTGTCCTATATAGACATCGTCACATGTGCACACTTCAATTTATATACACCTGATAATTTTCTTTTTTTGTTTTGGTTTTATTGTTTTTTATTATATTTGTAGAGTTTTATTAGTTTTAAATGCCACATTAATGTTCAACTTTTAAAGTGTTTAAGATATTTATTTGAAAGTGGGCCTATGTATGACATTACGACATATTTCTTATTGTTTTCTTTGGGTACAGGAAAAACTTTGTTAATTGCTTTTTTGTAATTAATCTTCTTAATTAAACATCCTATAATTTCAGGGTCGTATCCATTATTAACAGCCAATTGTTTAATAATATTCAATTCATTATTATATTCCAAGGGTGAAAGAGGGATATTTAAAAGTCTATGAATGTAACTATTAAAGGCTGCCATCTTATGAGTATATGGGTGAAGAGAAGAACTATGGATAGTGGTATCAGTATGAGATGGTTTGTGAAAGATACCAAACTCAAACTTATTATCAATGTGTGTAATATATGTATATAATAAATATGAAAATCAAATAAAACTACGTTTTATTTTTATTTAATTAATAAATATGGATTTTCATCAAGTAAACACCAACTCAATTGATTATCGAAAGATTTTCTTTATTTACAATATAATTACAAGCAGAAATTATACCGCAAGCTACTCTACTGTAAATTATTTTTTCATCTTATTCTTACTTTTAATTATTCTTTATAGGTATTTGAATTCAGCCACTTCTTCAAACTTTCCCTTATTTGTCATTGGAGAAAGAGAGTGAGACCGAAGTTAACGTGGAAGGAATATATGAAGACATTAATGCAAGCAAGAGGGCTAAGCATTGAAGATGCCCAAGATCGTAGGCTTTGGAGATTTGGCACGGGAAGACGCAGCAGCTGTAAAAACCCGAAGATAGATAGAACTCCATTATACAGGGTGCTCTAAACTTCCCCTTACAAACGTCTAGGACTTGTAGAGGGGACTGAGTTGATAATACCTAGAATTGGAAACCATGTCCAGAAATTTGCCGTTTTCGCGCTACAGCCGTTTGAAAACAAGCACTGCCTGAACGTGCGTCACGTGTCCCAACAAATAATAGCTTCGCGATTCGTCTAAATCGAAAATTTCTCTATCGTCTATTCCAAAACTTGTTTTTTTTTAAATGTCAAATTTTTTCGCAATTTTGAAAACTGCAAAACTTCATTGTGGAGGGTGTATCCAGGATTATTAATGCAAGTCATGATTCAGTTTCCATTTTGATTCTTTGGTTATTAATGAGTTGAAATGTAAAAGAAGTGACGTACTGTGTCACGCCTCATAATCAAGTACTTGCAAAAGTGGTCGCGTTAGAAACATGTTTTCAAACGGCTGTAGCATGGAAACGGTAAGTTTCCGAACATGATTTCCAATTCTAAATATTATGAACACAATACCCTCTACAAGTCCTAGAAGTTTGTAAGGGAATTTTAGAACACCCTGTAAAATGCATTTCTATGTGTGATTTTATTAGTTTTATTGATATAAGATCACACATTGAAATGCATTATATAATGAACAGTTAATGACAAACGAGGAAATTTTTAAATAAATAAATATTAAAATATTTATACATCTTAAGTGCTTAATGTTGCTTTATGCATGAATGAATACGCTTCAAACGTACAATTAAATAAATTTTACAAAAGAAAATAAATTTCAAAGTAAACTAATATTCATTTGACAATTCGTATTGTATGAAACAGACTGTAAAATGTGAATTGGAGACTGGTATTGGAGGATATGTTTATTTAGCTAGAATATTTATCAACGGACTGAAACGGATTGTAAATACAAATTCATACGTCAGCATTTTCTCCCACAAAATAAAGAATAAAAAAAATCATGATATAAAAATGTCAATACGGTTTACTATAGTATTTTTTTATTAATACAGATAATGGAACCGGATATTTCTAGACATATAGAATATTGAAAGCAGATTCAGGTAGTTGAAATAACATTTCATTGGAAAAGAGTACAAAGAGAAATCTCGTAAGCTCCGAATTCTGGGTACAGTATATATTGACAGGATTAATAAAAAATGTTCGCCAAGCAGGAATTGCGTAAACTAAGCCAAATGTTCAGCAAATCGACGTTATGGTCCCAATTTGCTGGTTTACGGAATGCATCCTTCTTTTCTTAACCCTTGAACTAGTCTTTATGGAACAAGTTTTTCTTTTGTTACCACGTTTTACTGACTATCCATCCATCCATCCATCCATAGTAATTCTACCTGAAGGCAGGTCCTTCATTGCAATCATAGCATTTTCATGCTATGCTTGCAGCTTTACTAGGGAATTGTAGATGTGGTAGCTTCCCGTTGCTTTCCACATCGGTGTAGGATGATGATGATAATGATAAGGACGATGGTGATGATGAAGGCCATATGATTTCTGGGACCGTTTGGGCCTTAACGTTTTCCTGACATTTGCCTTACAGGTGAGGGTAAACCCCGATAAAAATCTCACCCAGAAAAACTACCCCGACCGGGGATCGAACTCGGGCCCGCTGCGTGACAAGGCAGCACGCTACCTCGAGACCACAGCATTGGACTTACGGACTATAAGACGCAATTTGTTCTTCTAAACTTGCCTCCAAAATTCAGGTGTGACTTATAATCGAAATTAATGTAAAAACGTCCAGTGTTTGATTTAAAATTCACGTCAGTCTTAAAAATGGCCATATATTCGATGCCGCGGGAATTATCTCTTTCTGGCAACATTGGATTCAACTGGCAGCAGCAGTGTACCGATGCGACGAAAATGAGTTGCGGGGATTCACAAGCTTGCTAACACTGTCTACCTCCCGCCCCGCCATCACAAACCCAGAACACTGTCTAGCATATGATGCGTAATTGCAGTCTACGATGCCAGTGAACTTGAAAAAAAAAAAAAAAAAAGGATGATGGATGAAACCCAACAAGATTTCACACCGAAGGGAGCTTTAAAACGACATACAATCAAACAAGTGTGTCAGTGGATAAAACGGTAGTGGTCCAGAGTGAGAGAAGACATTACTCTTAAATCTTTCAAGGAGTGCGGCGTAAGTAACGCTCTCGATGGCAGTGAAGACCATCTTATATATTATGAAGAGGACAACGATGACGACGAAGAGGAAGAGAAGAAGAAGAAGTAGAAGAAAGTTCAGGTGATGATTTTCAGGGATTTTAAAGATCAGAACAGTTTTATAAACTAAGATTTTTTTTTAGACTGGCCTTGCAATCTAATAATAAAAATGGTAAAAATGTAATTTTTTTAATTTCTTAAAAATTAAGGTGCATCTTGTAGTCCGTAAAATACGGTAATCCTTAAACTGCGGAAGCTCAATTTCATATTTCAACTTTAAATATGTCGGACTGCAGAAAAAATAAATCATGCATAATCGTAATATCTAATGCATATTGTTGTAAAACTTGACAGCAATTTACATAATTTCTACTGAATCAGTTTTTATAGCATTATTAAAAGCACTATAAAAGTTTAACTACCTTATATTACAGGATATATTACTAATTTTAGGGTAAATTAAATTATATGGAAGCTAGAACGAATGTTTAATTTTGAGTTTTAGATAAACTTTCACTTCTAATTGTCAGATTTCGCTATTTTTTAGAATAGCTTTCTCGTATATATATATATATATATATATATATATATATATATATATATATACATATCACATTGCATATTTTCGCGGATATTATTATGGTAAAATTTCATTGGATTTCCCGCGTTCTTTGTTTATCATACTTTGTATATATTTACGAGGGATATTCAATAAACAATAATAATTATTTTTACAATCGCAAATTAATATGGAAAAAATGTGGTTTTACGATATTTGTTTACTTTTACATTTAATACAAGTTTCAAATTCATTCCTCCCATTTGCTGTCTGTGAGTGGTGTGTGCGTCCCGCGCCGTAGCCGAGTGGTTAAGGCAGGATGCCTTGGCGCAGAGCTACGGGACCTGCACTGGTTCAGGTTTCTATGAGAGAAGACATTTTCGGGACCGATGCCCACCCAGCATCGTCAGGAGTTTGGATATCTACAATAAGTAGCGGCGTCAACTTGAGAAAACCAACTATAACGGCTGGGGGACCCGACATGCTGACCACATGTCACCCCTACACTGGATGGATAATGTTCTACCTATGTGATTAACACATGTGGACGTGATGCCAACAGCCGGCCTGTCGCGCCATGGAGGAGAGAGAGTGATGTATGCAAATCGAGGAGTTTCAGTACCGCGTAAGGCTAAAATTGAGGCAAACGTTTTCTTCCTTCAGAAGCAGTAGTAAAGACTGCGGATGCGGTTTTAAAGATATGCCAACATATGTTTCCAGCATGTCTTTGCAGCCTGGCAGAAACGCTGGAACAAATGTATTGCATCCAAAGGAGACTATTTTAAGAGAGACTATCAACAATTCTGAGGCTTAAAAAAGGTATGTTACCAAAAACAAATATATATATATATACATTTGTTCCAGCGTTTCTGCCAGGCTGCAAAGACATGCTGGAAACATATGTTGGCATATCTTTAAAACCGCATCCGCAGTCTTTACTACTGCTTCTGAAGGAAGAAAACGTTTGCCTCAATTTTAGCCTTACGCGGTACTGAAACTCCTCGATTTGCATACATCACTCTCTCTCCTCCATGGCGCGACAGGCCGGCTGTTGGCATCACGTCCACATGTTTTAATCACATAGGTAGAACATTATCCATCCAGTGTAGGGGTGACATGTGGTCAGCATGTCGGGTCCCCCAGCCGTTATAGTTGGTTTTCTCAAGTTGACGCCGCTACTTATTGTAGATATATATATACGGGAGACGTAAATATGTGAAGGAAGAAGAATTAAATGCATAAGATTTGCTGATGATATGGCTTTGCTAGCAGAAGATGCAATGGCACTGGGAACATGCTGATGGAGTTAAATGACTGTGCGAGGATTGTGGGATGAAGATAGATATAAATAAGACGAAGGCCATGCTTATAGGAAGGTAACCAAGGAAGATAAACATGAGGATTAGAGATGAGGTCATTGGCAAGTGCATAGCTTCAAATACTTAGGTTGTTCTATCAGTATTAGAAAAAACCGAGGCCAAGAAGTAAATCAGAGGATAACAATTTCAAAATAAGCTTTTAACAAGAAGAAAAGCATTTTCTGCGACTGGAAGCTTTTGAGATGAGGATATGGAGAAGGATGGAACGTATAAAATTGACAGACAAAATAAAAAATAAAGATGTGCTAGGCACCAAGAGCAGGGACCGAAGAGAGGCTGAGAGGGAAGGTCCAGTATTGCCTAGAGGGGTCAACAATAAATGTCTTGCAATCATGAGTGGCTGAAGGAAAACAATGCTGGAACTCATAAAGAAGAGGGAAAGAAACTGGATTTCCACTGGCTAAGAAGAAACTGCCTGCTGACGGATGCCCTAGAAGGAATGGTTAACGAAAAGAAAGTTAGAGGCAGAAAAAGACATCAGATGATAGACAATATTAAAATTAATGGTTTTATGCGTATACAAAAAGGGAAACTGAGTTAAGGAAAGAGTGGAGAGTTTGCAGAGTGCTGAGTTTGCAGAGAAAGGCCTGCTCATGGGCAGAACACTATATATGTATATAATATATATTATTCTTTCTTGAAAAGCTCTCGGTAGTAAATGGATGGAAGATAAATATAAATATACATTCGGAAGAGTGGAAGATAGAACCGTGAACAAGTAGGTAAATTGACAGAGAGGCAAGATGGATATTGCATAGATGAAGAAATATACATGAAGAGAAGGCTGTACAATTTCGAATGAAATAGAAATAAAAGTCGTATGAGAGAAAGAGAAAGAAATGAATGAAACAAGATATAAGAACGTGGATGAAAATAAACAGAAACAGATATATTAAGTACATGCATTTGAAAGAGAAAGAAAATATTTTATGGGATGAGAGATAAAGAGTAAGAGAGATAGAGATAGAGATAGACAGAGAGAGAGAGGGGGAGAGAGAGAGAGAGAGAGAGAGAGAGAGAGAGGGGAGAGACGAGAGGAGGAGAGGACGAGAGAGAGAGAGAGAGGAGAGAGAGAGAGAGGAGAGAGAGAGAGAGAGAGAGAGAGAGAGAGAGAGAGAGAGAGAGAGAGAGAGAGAGAGAGAGAGAGAGAGAGAGAGAGAGAGATAGAGGAAGGAGGAAAAGAGGTGGAATACTCGTACTATTTCAGGAAGTTTTGTTTGGTATCGATTGGAGGCAGGAATTTGACAGTTCTCAGTGAAAAGCTTCTGAATCTAAACGGAATACACCCTCCTGCAAATATATACATTCAAACCAAACAGACCAAATCAAGCTATTTTTATTTTAATTCGTTTCTATACAAAACAGTCGCCAATAAATTGAATGCACGGATCAGTAGCATTACTATCAATAACTTGGGGATGCTTCATAGAACAGAATATTATACTATATTACATCATATTGAACAGAAAAAGAGTTTAAATTTATGAATAGATTCTGAGTTCTTTTTCGTTTTTTATACTAGAATCAAATTAACAGAATGTTTCAG
This sequence comes from Diploptera punctata, assembly GCA_030220185.1. Taxonomy (NCBI): domain Eukaryota; kingdom Metazoa; phylum Arthropoda; class Insecta; order Blattodea; family Blaberidae; genus Diploptera; species Diploptera punctata. The sequence goes on along the minus strand of JASPKZ010004576.1, from coordinate 1,856,214 downwards.
AATTATTAAACTATTACTACTTAGCGTTTCATGAAAGCCACATTTAAATTGAACATTTTTTTCGAAATTTATTTTGCTTTATATATTTACCTAATGTATTTACTTACTTTCTTCAGTGCGTTATTAATATATTACACGCTTTATATTAGCTTGACCTGCATCTGTCTATCTATGTAACGGAATCTTTCAACACGATTTGCACCCACTTAAAAACATTGGATCGACTTGAAACTTTGTATACTTGTAAAGGACCAATGACAATACAATAATTTCATAAACATTTTCAAAGATCCTGGCCAGGATCATCAGATTATCAACAAAAAAAATACCGGTATAATATGTTACGGACGTATCGACTTTTTAGTCCATCGTTGTAAGAAATTAATATTATATCCTCTAGTAGCTCAGTTGGTAGAGCGGTGGACTGTAGTTGTATATAATTTCAGTAATCCATATGTTGCTGCTTCAAATCCGGCCCGGAGGTTTTTTTTAGAAGAGTATTACTTTTAGCTCATACTACAATAGTATCGAATTTAAATATATTTACTTTTTTATCTTATCCTGTAAAATATTAATGACAATTTTGTAAACTTACCACATTGTAATTTATCCAAAAAATATGAGAAGGATACGATTGACTGTAACTATTCATCTATATTAAAATAATAAAAAATATTATAATAATGTTAGATAATAATAATAATAATTAAAAAATATATAATTATATTCATGCGTAGACACTAAAAATATCGTAAGCAAATAAATTTTCATGGGATTCCGGTTTATAACAACCAATTAAACTAAAACATATATAATTAATAATAGTTTAAAAAACTAAAAGATCTTTATTAAAAACAGAACTTAAAAATAAAACAAAATAATTTCCAACACGCTTGGGATAAAATTAAAGTGGTCAACAAAAAAAATCATCTCCGACACATCTAGAAAAAAACTGGAGTTATCGACAAAAAAACATCAAAAGCGTGGGGTGCTCTATATCAATTAATATATTTGATAATAAACTGATATTGGTAAAAGTAAAGTTTTTAACAAGAAAATATAAAAACCATAAAAATCACTCCACGCTTGAGATGGTAAAATTATATTTTGTAGATAACTCTAGTTTTATCCTAGATTTTTTTGTTGACCCCTTTAATTTTATCCCAAGCGCGTTGGAAATTAAAATTATTTTTAATTTTTTAGTTCGGTTTTCTAATAAAGCGTGTTTCTTAGTTTTTTAAACTATTATTTATTATAATATAACAAAAACGAAAAATAGTAAAACGGAAGATATAGTGTTGGAATAGATTTCACACTTCCAGTATATGGGCTATGATATAACTTATGAAGAAGAACAAGACATGAATAAGAAAATACAGAAAGTTCAACATATTTGTGGAACAATCAGACGAACACTGAGGAACAGAGATAGAAAGAGACGCAGCTAAGATTTACTCAACGATGGCACTACCAGTGGCGATGTATGGAAGTGAGGCCTTGGTCCTGAAGAAAAAAGAAACATTCTGGCAGCGGAAATGAGATTCCTACGGGCTGTGAAAGGTTGTCAAGAGAAGAACATATTAGAAATGAGAATATTAGAGAGGAACTATAAGCACAACCACTTCTTCAATAAATAGAAGTACACAGGGACAATCGGAAGGAGCATTTGCAAAGAATGACAAAGAATAGGATACCAAAGATGGCACTGATGTATAATCCTGGAGGACGAAGATCGGTGGGAAGACAAAGAAAGCGCTGGGATGAACAGATGTGAGATCGGAACAGGCAAAGACCTAATCTGTGAAGGATGATAATGATGAGGACGAAGAAGAAGAAGAAGATAATATAATATTTTGTTTCTATCATTCTTCTTTAGATTAATTCTTTGTGCATCAGAGTGAGTTTTATATTTTCTTACTCCTATATTTGTTTTGTTTTATGTTACTTCCTAGCCTAGCCTCATGGGCTAGTGGACAGTGACTACAGTTCATAAGGTCCCGAGTTCTATTCCCGGTCAGACCGTCGGAATTTTTCTTTAAAGGGAATTATTCTTGTGGCTCCCCACGGTCTGGAATTTAGGTTAAGGACTCTCCTGGAGATTATGAATATTCATAACCCATCTTATCATCGGAGTAACGTAACTTCGCCTTCCAGGTGCCCCAACCTATGAAATGGATTGCAAATCCGTCAATGTCAGGGGAGAAGCCAGAAATGTCATAAAAGACAACCTGGTGGCATAGGACAAAAATATATTTAACAATGTCTTTAATTGCATTCTTCAGTCTGGCATTCCATCCATCAATAGTAATTCTGCCCGAGGGCAGGTCTTTCACTGCAATCATAGAGTTTTCATGCTATGCTTTGCAGCTTTACTAGGGAATTATAGGTGTGGTAGCTTCCCACACCGATGAAGGATGATGATAATAAAGATAAGGATGATTATGATGGCCGGATGATTTTCGGGGACCGTTGGGCTCTAAGCTTCCTGACATTTGTCTTACAGGTGAGGAAAAAACCCCGTAAAAACCTCACCCAGGAGCCAGTTCCGAACCGGGAATCGAACCCGGGCCCGCTGCGTGACAAGGCAGCACGTTACCTCGAGACCACAGCGGTGGACAGTATGGTATTAATCTATTCTATATTGTTTTGTCTATTTTATTTCGCCTTGTATTGTTTTAAATTGTTTATGTGCCAGAATTTATGTTTTGAAACAGGCTCCTAAATGTATATATTTTTGTTTTCAATCTGACTTTATCTTAAGCTTTATAATGTATACATTGTATATGCTTTTATTTCTGTAACTGAGCTGCATCCAAGCACGAGCACTTGCCCATTCGGGTGTCACTACTGTGTACAACATTTATTTATGAGTAAAATTTATTCTTTTTCTCATTCTTATTTTATACTATGACGATTACACTGGTCAACATGATTTTGTCTCATGAGTACCAATAGTTGTACTTAATGCAGTTTTTTATCGTGTTTTCAAATATGTATTCGGAATTTCTCCATCACCCACAGTTTTTTATTTCAATTTCAATTAATGGATTTAAATAATTAATTTTAATAAACGTTATTTCGTCCATTTGTCCATTAAAAATAAAACCAAACGAGCTAACTCAGGAGATTTCAGCTATGGAAAAGATATATCAAGGCAAATGGAATCCTAATATGCTGGCCTATTATTGTTGGACCATCAAGAGGGATGCTCCACAGGCGAAATATAGCAGAATATCACAATTTCGTATTTTCTAGGTGAGTCCGAATGTTGGAATATTGGGTAGTTACGAATGTAGAAAATGTTAAAGTTTTGAAATTATAAATTCCTGTCTCTAAGAAACCTTGCGTGATGGAGAAAAACCGATATCATATTTGAATTCAGGAGAAAAAATACTATCAGAATCACATATTTTTCTTTCTGAGAGATAAAAAAAAAATTGTTGCTCAGTGTAATCCCCACACGTTCCTCTTATAACACTCCACATTACGCAATAACTATTTATTCAAAATCCTCCCCCCAAAACCTCTTTACAATGGAGTAACAGTCCAATGTTGGGCCTTAGCCTCTGGTTTGTTAGGAGTTACTAAACCATGTTAATTTAGTTAGGCTACGCTTATTTCCCTACAAATGTCATTAATTGTATGCAGTTAACTTACCAACCCAATAAGACATGAAATAGGAAACTAAGGTATTATTAGCATGAAGAAGGTAGGTAAATATTGCTTAGTTGCCTTTAGATTACCATCTGTTTCGATCCATGGCCCATAAGTTAATTCTTTATTACAATTCTCTTTCCTTAAATACATATACTTGTGACGTTTTAAACATGTTGTACACATATGACAAAAACCCCATTGCAAATAATAATACTGACGCAAACATATTATCTAATGCAATTTAGTTGGAAATTCAATATGTCTTAGTGCACAGCTAGTGGTTATAGTCCCAATGGGGGAAACATTTTGTCACGCAATTTTGGCTAATGTGGGACCGATGACCACCCAGCACTGTAAGTAATTGGCAAAGTACAACAAGTAGAGGAACCAGATTTAAAAAACCACATTCTAACCACATGTTAGCATATTCCGATCATATGTTCCCACTATAATGGCTGAATTATCATATACCTCTGCGATTAATACACATGCGAATGTGATGCCAGCAACTGGCTTGTAGGCCAGGAGTAATGGAGTGGAGGGGTGAATCTAGATTCTTGTTCGATGACTGAACACTTCAACAACTTACTTATTTTAGGAATTCACACTATGAGGTATATTCATTTAGGTAACTTCTTGTCACTCACCTCATATTTTTCTTCCTTTTTTTTTTTTATTTAAACTAGTTTCGGAACTTTGCACTTCAGTTCCATCTGCTTCAAGTCGACAGAACAACGATCAGGAAAATACTGAAGATGGAACTGAAGTGTAAAGTTCCGAAAGTAGTTTAAATTAAAAAAAGGAAGAAAAATATGAGGCGAGTGATAAACAACTGTTTGACCGTAAAACAGGAAATTTCCAGAACTTCAAGAACTGGAGAACAAGACTGCTAATGACTTCACTGTTACATTCTATCAGGATATCTATAGAGTGGAGATAAACACATGCAACAATTATTTTCTAACTTTTAACAATAAAGAACAATTGAAATCAAATTTTTAGTTAGATAATCTACTGTTTGATTTGTTTATCTCCACTGTATAGACATCCTGAGCAGGATGTAGATATAGCACAAATATATCAACATCCAACTTCGAATTCATATATCACATCATAAAATAAAAACTAAAATTTACCCGAGATCAAGTATCTACTCTCTAATAATTTATATTCAAGTTGAAGCGCGGGTACTTACATAAAACATAGTTGAGTATATAGTGTTAATTTGGAGCACTGACGTCATGAGTTTGTAAAGTGAATAAAAATAACTTAATTTCAGTTTGAACTAATTAAACTTGAAGCAAGATGTCTTAATTACCATGTAAGGAGTGAGAGATGTTATCTACGTCAAAATAAGGACAGACAGAAGATCTCCCAAGCTGTTTCTGCTTTACTCAGGCTCTATTAATATCATACAACCGTTATTATTAACTAGAACTCTGAAAAAAAAACTAGGCAAAAACATTAACACAGCATACAAGACTGAAAACAAAAGCAACAGCATAGAAGAAAATAATACATTTAACAATAAACTATTTTACAACTTAACGCGTAAAGATTGTAATAATGTCTACATAGCCAGAACCAGCAGAAGTTTCAACATAAGATACAAACAACACTTTAAAGATTTCAAGTACGTGGGAGGAAAATCTAGCTACGCTTAACACGTCATCAACGTCGACCACAGCATGGATATTATAGCCTCACTATGATGGCTGTCCAGCGGCTCGCTTTGTTTCCCCGCAACTGTTATATGTAATTAAATACAAAGATGCTGACTACCGCCACTGTAATAATTCCGTATGCTAATCATTGTCAAGCATTGTCGCGGCACCCGCTTTAATATAAACGGACAACCATCATAGTGAGACAATTATACAATAGTAAACACTCTTACGATAATTGGAAGATGTTATGCATCGATGGCTAAGCACCATTAAAAAAAAAAAGAAGAGATTTTGATGCCATTGTTGCACTGGCTCATCAACTAAGTGTACGCACGCTTTTAGCACCAAATCTTTAAATATAACCTTATTATTAAATAAAATGTAAATGCCATCATTCCTATCAGAGTTTCTAAGTTTTGCAACAATGAAACCAGATCTTCATAAATGCTAATCTAAATTTTACATCATGCAGCTAAGCGCCAAATGTTCCGGCTCTAAGTCATTGATGCATAACTGTCAAACAAGGAAAATAACTTGCAATATCCAGTATTGTTAGTTTGGCGCTACAATAAATAGTGAATATTGACTTAAACTTTAAACGTATTTTCTCGAAACTTACATAATGGCGCATAGCCAGGTGATGCATAACGCCGTCCAATTAATAAGGAAAGAGATCCAACGAAGATTCTACTAGAGGAATTTGAAATTTTAAAGGAAGTAAGCAACGATTTAATTTTAAATGAAAACATACCCAACTCATACAACCCTCTATATGAAATTACAAAACAACAGTCAGTAGCTACCGACGACGCTGGAAGGAACCTGAAGCGTCGTCAAATATCAACAGTAACACATATGGCTGTGTTTCTTATCATGCATTCGTGTACAGTGATGTAAGAACTTGGAGTTCAATTCACCAATTCGACTTATCGCTTGGACGCACAATATGTGAAATTAATTAAAGAAGCAGATCAGGACTTAATCTTTACATAAGGATTAAATATCAGGAGTAATAAGTGAAATAAGAGACCAGGTATCTAAAATCTCCAGAATATCGGTTGCTTAAAATGTGGTATATGGAAGAATAATAAATACCTGTATATAGGTACTGTATTGACAGTAAAATAACACTGAGCAACAAAAAATACACTTTTTTTTCTGCCTCAGAAAGAAAAATATGTGATTCTAATAGCATTTTTTTGTCTTGAATTCAAATATAATATCGGTTTTTCTCCATCACGCAAGGTTTCGAAGAGACAAGCATTTATCATTTCAAACACTTTAATATTTTCTACATTCGTAACTACATAACATTCGAATATTCGGACTCACCTAGAAAGTAAGAAATGATGAATTTCTGCTATATTTCGCCTGTGGAGCATCCCTCTTGATGGTCCAACAATAATCGGCCAGCATATTAGGATTCCATTTGCCTTGATATCTCTTTTCCGTAGCTGAAATCTCTTGATGAAGGTGTTCCCGTGATCATCGCTCAATGGACAAATGGACGAAAAAAAGGTTTATTAAAAAATAATTATTTAAATCTATTAATTGAAATTGAAATAAAAAAAACTGTGGGTGATGGAGAAATTCCGAACACATATTTGAAAATTATGATAAAAACTGCATTAAATACAAATATTGGTAGTCATAAGACAAAAATCATGTTGACCAGTGTAAACTCGGAGAGAAAGAAAAAAAAAAGGCAACAAATTATGAATAGAGCAGAAATTAATACACTATGAGCAATAGTAGATAAAACTAGATTAGACAGAATAAGAAACAAAGATGTGAGACAAAAATCCAATAATATAATGAATGCCAAAAAATATATATAAAAACTAGAAAAAGAGAGTGGAACGATCATATAGATAGAGCCAATAACACAAGGTTAATAGAATTGTTCCAGATTTAAATCCAAAAGGAAAATCGGCAGAAAAAAGGATGGATAGAAGGACTGACGTCATTTTCCAATGAATCTTCTTCTTTATGATGGTAAAGAGGTCAATAGCCTAGTTATAAAAAAGATAATTTTTATTAGGGATTTTTGTATAATACAGTAGTTTTCCTACAACCCATTGTAAAATTTACTCCTCAATCTATCCCTATTTTCTGCATCACTCTGTTAAACCTCTCGACACCACACTCCTATGCACTCCTTGAACCCACTGTTCTTTTAGTCTACCCTTTCTTCTGTTGACCTCTGCTTCAAAATTGAATATCATATTAGGTATGCTATATCCGACATCCTCTTTACGTATTCAAACCATTTCAGTCTTCTTTCTTCAATAACTTGTAGAAGATTTTTAAACATCCATTATTTCTCTAAATCTAGTACTTCTAATTTTGTCTTTTCTTGAATTTCTAAAAATCCTCCTCCAGAAGTCTATCTCTGTCAGCAATAGTCGTTTATTATATAATATTATTGTTAATATTAATAATAATAATAATAATAATAATAATAATAATAATAATAATAATGATAATGATGAAAATGGTGGTAATGATGATGATAATGATAATAATGATAATGATAATCAATGAAAATGACAATAATAATAATAATAATAATAATAATAATAATAATAATAATAATAATAATAATAATAATAATAAAAATGTTCCGATTTTCTCAATTTTACCTGAAGATCTAAATTGTTATTTTTCAACTATTTACAGTTTTAACAAAATAATAATTTATTTGTGTAATAAATCTAAATTCCATATGTTTCATTTGAAATTGTATCGTGAATTATTAAAAATAACATTGTTGGGACACAACAAATCAAAATCTATTGGTTATTTGTTGTTGTTACGTTTTTATGTGTTGGCGATCTTGCTTCTTATTGGCTTAACTTTATTTTGTTTTGTTTTCGTCGATTAGTTAACTATCGTGTCTGGGAAAACTGCCAAACAATGTTGTTCGTAAAGTTTAACAGTCTGCTTGTACGTGCAAGACATTCAGTGCTGCCAACTAAAAAAATGAAATAAGAAAACTGTCACAGTAAATTCTATCTTGAAAGTAAGGAAGTAAATAATGAACAAACTACTGTATGTACTAAGTCATATGTTTCAGAAACTTTCATTTTAAAAATATGTATCGGATGATAAATTCAAATAGAAAAATAGAAATAACAATGTTAAGAGATTATCATGTATTTAGATTGCATTCCAATCTGAAAGAGCGTTCGTAGGACAGAACATTTTATGACCCAACTCTATCGATATCTTAGGTACATAAAAAAACAGACAACTGTTCATTCTATACACGAAACATGAAACATGTTTCTTCCAACTTGTGTACGTATATATATATATATATATATATATATATATATATATATATATTAGTATTCTATGCCCAAATGGTCCGCGAAATCATATGACCATCATCATCATCATCCTTATCATTATCATCATCATCCTCCTTCACCGGTGTGGAAAGCAATGGTAAGCTATCACACCTACAATTCCCTAGTAAAGCTGCAAAGCATAGCATGAGAATGCTATGATTGCAGTGAAAGACCTGCTCTCGAGCAGAATTACTATGGATGGATGGTATTCTATAGTAATTCTGTCCAAAGGCAGGACTTTCACTGCAATCATAGCATTTTCATGATATGTCTTCAGCTTTACTAGGGAATTGTAGGTGTAGTAGCTTCCCGTTGCTTTCTACGCCGGTGATGGATGATGATAATGATAAGGATGCTGATGGCCGGAATATTTTTCGGGGACCGTTGGCCCCAAGCTTCCTTACATTTGTATTGCAGATGAGGAAAAACCCGAAAAAACCTCACCAAGGAACCAAGGAGCCTATCCCGACCGGGAAACGAACCCAGGCCCGCTGCTTGACAAGACAGCACGCTACCTCGAGACCATAGCGGTATATATATGGAATGATAAGAAAAATAAATGCCTGGACGGGATTCGAACTCGGATCTCTGAGTATGTACCTCAGCGTGATATCCATTACACTACCAGGCGAATCCAATTCAAACACTTATTTTTCTTATATATGTATTATACTCTCCATTATTACTAGATGTCGCGAGAACTCGGTCTTCACCGCCATCTAGTAGCTGACTATAACAAGTAAGCAAATTAAAGACAATATTTTTACCTTATGGCAGTGACGCTTTATAGATGTTATAATTAAATGTTTAACATTGAGCAATGCATTGCTCAATGTTAAACATTTAATTATAACATATATATATATATATATCCGGGTTCGAATCCCGTCCAGGCATTTATTTTTCTTATCATACCATATATATATATATATATATATATATATATATACATGAAAAGAAAAATGAACTGGGGTATGAACCCGAAACTTCTAACTTGATACGATTAATGGTAAAACAGTTATTCGACCAATGAAAATGCAGTCATACATCCAATTTGTTTACATTAAAACTGCAACTTAGCTCGGATTTAGTATAAGACCATCCATTTTCCTCTGTTCTCAGCCAAACGAATACAGTTCATATCTGTGATAACAAAAATTTAAAAATAAAATTATTCAGAATACAAACTTTGAAATTAAATCTTGATATGGACCTATGTTATATAAAACACATTCTTATCATAACGAAGATAATGAAATTTCTTGGGAGTAATTTTATTTCGTTGCATATTTAATGAAAAAGTAGGCTTTCGTCTGAGATAGTTTAAAACGGTCTAGTATTAAAATAAAATCAAGAACTCTAGTGAATACCAGTGTATTTGAAATAGGAGAACATAAAAGCTGCAATCACTAAGGAGATAGTATTTAGAAATGCTGAGCTCTGTAACTGCAGCAGAAAAGTAGTTGGGCTTAGCCAAATAATTCCAGGGAATGAAAATTCTGGGACAATGAACTCACAGTTGGGAAACATCTGAATGAAATGACGTGATTCCAAGGCTACAGGATGAATCGTAAAAATGTATACGACTTTCACGTGCTACACTTTGACTCAAATTACGAGATTTCTTTTGATAACACATTTATATTCATAGAAAAATGAAAGGAATTTCCTAATCAGTATTATGGAAGGCATTTTATGAGTAGAAACGTCATAATACATTTCTTATCCACCCATAGTAATTCTGCCCGAGGGCAGGTCTTTTACTGCAATCATAACATGTTCATGCTATGCTTTGCAGCTTTACTAGGAAATTATAGGTGTGGTAGCTTCCCGTTTCTTTCCACACCGGTAAAGGATGATGATGATACTGCTGATGGCAATGGCCGGATGATTTTCGGGGACCGTTGGGCCCTAAGCTTCCTGACATTTGTCTTACAGGCGAGGAAAAACCCTGAAAAAAAATCCTCACCCAGGAGCCTATCCCGACCGGGAATCGAACCCGGGCCCGCTGCATGACAAGGCAGCACGCTACTTCGAGACCACAGTGGTGGACGCATTCCTTATATAGGCTACATACTTACTTACTCACTAGCACTATCGAACCCGTAGGTTCATGGCCGCGCGGACATAAGCTCTCCATACATCCCTATCCTGAGCTAATACTTTCCAATCATTCCCTGTATAATCTACTTCCCTCAAATCATAGTTAATGTTATTCTCCCACCTCATTGTTGGTCTACCAACTGGGCGTTTTCCCTCTGGCTTTCCTACAAGAAGCTTCCGTGCAAGTATTTCATTCTCCATACGTGCAACATGTCCTGCCCATCGCAGTCTACGAGACTTAACTGTTCTTATTATATCTGGCTTCCTATAAAGACCATGTAGTTCATTGTTATGTAGTCTTCTCCATTCACCTGTCTGCTCATCTCTCTTTGGTACAAAAATTTTCCTAAGTACTTTATTCTCAAATACTTGTAATCTCCTTTCCTCCATTAAAGTAAGAGTCCATGTTTCGCATCCATATAATATAACTGGTAGAATAATAGTTTTATATATTTTCAGTTTAACGTTACTTGAAAGGAGTTGGGACGTCAAGTGTCTCTGTGATGCATAATAGCACGCATTTTCAGAATTGAGCCTATGTTTAATTTCTTTGTGCATCTCATTCCTATTTGTGATTATTGTTCCTAGGTATTTGAATTCAGCCTCTTCCTCAAAATTTCCCTCATTTATAATTAGCTGTCCATTTCCATTATATAATGAATTTCTACGTGTGACCATATATTTAGTTTTATTGATATTTACTTCCAATCCTAATTTCTTAGTGTTACTCAACAGTGTGTGTGTATTGTCCTTTAGTATCTCCTCGCTATCGGCCAACAATACTACATCACCAGCATGAACTAACAGCGTATTAATACCATTCAGTTGTAAGCCTTCCTCATTCTCTAAAGATTTAATGGCATGCTCTAGTACAAAATTAAATAGTAGAGGAGATAGTGCATATAGGCTACATAGCTAATATTTTATATAACAGCACTCTTAATGTCTTAGTTCACGACCAGCCTCATGGGGTCAGAGTTTCTGACTAAATTCATGAGATCCCGGGTTAGTTTCTCGGTCAGACCATTGGACATTTTCCTTTAAGAGAACTATTCATGTGGTTGCCCATGTCTGGAATATAGGTTAAGTGTAGATTAAGGCGCTTCATTATCATTTATTGCCCATCATACCATGAGGGTAACGTAACTACGCATTCCAGGTGCCCCAACCTAAGAAATGCATTACAATTCCAGCAATGCTCAGGGAACAGGAAAAACGTCTTTAAATTATTATACTGTCACCATTGATTTATTTTCTCTAAGAATATTAAGCCATTATAGAAATTCCATAAAATACAACCTGATAACATTGGACAAAAAAAAATCATGATGCATAGCTGGACGTAAAGTGGTTGTCAAAAATTTGTTCAGAGACCATTTAATAACACTGGTCGACAAGGTTTTCTTCGCAAGAAATCTGATTAGTGAAATCTAGTGCAATTTTTCATACTGAATTCAGGTATTAGTCAGAATTTTTCAATCAGGCCCAGTTTTTTTTTGTGACAGCTTCTACATTCTTATAAAGCTAAGGGATGTAGGCCTAACATGTCCTTAAAAATTCACCTTTTGGACTCTCACTTAGACTTCTTTCCGAAAATCTTGGGGCTGTCTCTGATGAGCACTGTGAGCGTTTTCATCAGCAAATTTCCACAATGGAAAAACGGTACCAAGTCAAGTAGAGTTCTAATATGCTGGCTGACTACTGTTGGAACAATAAGAGAGATGTTCCAGATGCAAAATATGCCCGAAAATCACTGTCTACCACTTTATAGGTATGTCAGAATGAGTTAGAGTTAGATGGATTTTATTAAAAAAATTTAAAATTATAAAAAATGTAAATTAATATCACAGAAACCTCTTGCCTGATAAGAAAAAAACTGAAATGGTATTTAAATTCAGGATGAAAAATACTTCTAAAATCTCATATTTTTATTCTTGTGAAAGAAAAAAGTTCATTTTTGTCGATCAGTGTTATTTTGTGTGTTCTTTAAAATAACTTAATGCGTCATTAAAGTCGTGATTCAAAGGTGGATGTAAAGTGACTGAATATTTTGCTCAGAGCCCATTTATTTTAGGCTTCAGTTTTCTTTTACATGGTTCGATGGTACCAGTAAGTTTGTTATATAACAAAGTTAGGCCTATGAGACTATAGATACTATATGACGTCACTATTGAAGATCGACGTTATTATGAACCTAAAAATTATGCATTAAAACACGAATAGCTACTTATGACTGCAAGAAATTCAAAATCATTTATCGTTTCAATCGAATGATGTCACATATTATGAAACAGGGTGTATTTGGCACGTGCCCCATGTTGAATGATTCGTGTCTAGTTGTTCTTGTTCCAACAATGAAGACTTCTCAGTACGGAACAATGTCTCTTTCCTCACAACAATAGAGCTTTTGTTCTGCAGACAGCTTCCCAAATAATTTACTTAAATTAAGAGTTGTTTGCCGCTACCTGTGAATCCAGCTTTCAAGAAAACAAACGACTGAAGGTAAGTAAAATATGATTTTCTATCAATATCAACCTCCTGTAATTATGCCGATAGAAATTAAGGACACCCCATTTTGGATTAAATAATACATTATATCTGAACGAGTTGACTCAAGCGGTAGCGTTTGATACTGGTATTCGGGAGATCATGGGTTAAAATCGCGGTGTTGACCAATTTCACTGAGTCTTGATCCTGATTTTTGGCGCTCGCCATGAAAAATGCTCGGTTAAAATTTAATTTCTATTGGGCGCCGTGGACTAGTGGTTATGTTCCTTGCCTCTGGTCCCGAAGGTCGCGGGTTCAAACCCGGATGGGGTCGATTGATTTTTTTAGGATGGAAAAATCAAAGATACGAGCAATAATTATTGATATGGGCATGTACGACGAATACAAGAAGAAAGGTTACACAGAGAAACGCTGGAATTATGTCCACCTGGAAGAAGAAAGAAAGGAAGACCTCGAAACTCGTGGATGCAAGAAATAAGAACTCGAATGAGAACAAGAGGACTGGAGGATATGGAGTGGATGGATAGGGACGAGTGCAGAAGAAAAATAAAACTTTAGGCACAGAAATATATGTAAATATTGAAAATATGTATATATAAAAAAATAAATAAATAAATAAATATGTTATAATTAAATGTTTAACATTGAGCAATGTAAGCTTAATATGGTATGATAAGAAAATAAATCCCGTCCAGGCATTTATTTTTCTTATCGTACCATATATATATATATATATAAGCTAATACCGGTCGAGCACTTGTACTTACTTACTTACTTACTTACTCACTGGCACTATCGAACCCGTAGGTTCATGGCCGCGCGGACATAAGCTCTCCATACATCCCTATCCTGAGCTAATGCTTTCCAATCATTCCCTGTATAATCTACTTCCCTCAAATCATAGTTAATGTTGTTCTCCCACCTCATTCTCGATCTACCAACTGGGCGTTTTCCCTCTGGCTTTCCTACATGAAGCTTCCATGCACGTCTTTGACTCCCCATACGTGCAACATGTCCTGCCCATCGCAGTCTACGAGACTTAGCTGTTCTTATTATATCTGGCTTCCTATAAAGACCATGTGGTTCATTGTTATGCAGTCTTCTCCATTCACCTGTCTGTTCATCTCTCTTTGGTCCAGAAATCTTCCTAAGAACTTTATTCTCAAATACTCGTAATCTCCTTTCCTCCCTTAAAGTAAGAGTCCATGTTTCGCACCCATATAATATAACTGGTAGAATAATAGTTTGATATATTTTCAGCTTAACGTTTTTTGAAAGGAGTTGGGACATCAAAAGTCTCTGCAATGCATAATAGCATGCATTTCCAGAATTGAGCCTAAACAAATTAAATATTAATTAAATTGTATGGTATACACTGAGAAGAACCAAATATGGCGGTTGGGATTTCACGTAAACCTATACTTTTTGTCGGATTGTGTTCATTGTTCCATAATACCTACCTCGTTTTATTTTAGTAGGATGTATTGAGTTTCGATGCGAAACATCGAAGATTGTAACTGTTAGAACAATTTTTAAATTTTCATTTCAGGTGAACTCCTATACCAAATAGTTTCAGAGGGTCCAATTGTGAATTTAAAACATCCAAGTACCCACTAAAACACAAAACAATTCAACAAAATGGGTCCAGTCGTTTAGACAATTTTTAATTTCACATAAACCTCCACTTATAACTGTCAGCTTTCTCTCATTTTTTGATAACACCTTCTTCGGTTTATTTTAGTTAGATATATTGAGTTTCGTTGTGAAACATCGAAAATTGTGACCGCTAGAGCGAATTTTCGCTTCAGGTGAACACTTACAACTAATGGTTTTAGATGATCCAATTGTGAATGTAAACCATCCAGGGACCTACTCAAACACATACAAAAAATTTAATCAATATCGGTACAGTCGTTTAGGAGTAGTTAAGTGACATACACGCCTACAGAAGAATTATACTATATATAAAGATATACATACGTGTGTATTGCAATGCATATTTGTGTATTTGCTACCAGCGACTCCCAACCTTTTTCAACTCGCAAACCCCTTCCACAAGGTTTGAATTGGGTGAACCACAGATGTATAGACCGGTATTCAAAAACCCAGCTTTCCGCGAAGAGCGACTCTCAGCCCGCCTCCCCGTGGTTAATTATGGTATGTTTATTAACTAAAGTTTCCGATTGAGGGTCTTTCCACTTTTTCAGCGGTTGCCCTTTTACCAGCCGGCTGCTGGCCCTTCACATCCACATGTGTCAATCACAGAGGTAGATGATCAACAGCCAGTGTAGGGGTGACATGTGGTTAGCATGTCGAGTCCCCCAGCCGTTATAGCTGGTTCCTCAACCTGGAGCCGCTACTTATTGTAGCTACCCAATTGCCTCACGATGCTGGGTGGGCACCGGTCCCATACTGGCCGAAATACCATGAGAAAATTTCTTCCCCCATGGAGACTCGAACCAGCGCAAGTCCCGTAGCTCTGCGCCAAGGCTTTCTACCTTAACCGCTCGGCTACGGCGCGGGACTAACTAAAGTTTCAGTGTATTATAACTGACTATTTAACTCATGCCCCAAATGGGAGTCAATGACCAATCATATTTCAATGATTTTTTATTTACAACCGATCACAGTCGTGTTTCGCCTAAATTTTACCAACTAAAGTTTATCATAATAAAGAAAGCACCTCCTTTTTAACATTCTGAATAGGTCATAGCATTATTTTGCAGTGACTGACTCTCTAAGAAATACGGCTACCAGATTGTATATATAGTGCATGAATGTCAACACATACCGCACGCGGGAGTTAATATAAAAACATTTGTAACAATTGATTATACCACCAAAAAAAGAAACCACTGTTTGCACTTTCTTAAATGTATTTTTTCACAGAAGAATATAATTGTCATATTTACATCATAGGACATCAGAAATGAATTAATATACATTTTGATGTGTTTCATTTTTTTTCCACTAGAGTGCATTCTTACAATATTACGTTCCTTTGGCAATACATGATATGATCTGTTTGCAGTGACGAACAAAAGAAGCAAATTAAGCGTACCAATCGTTTCTCATTTGTTTTCAAACATCGCCGTTTACATTAAATATATAAATATTTTAAAATAACTATATTTAAAAAATGATTTGTGAGTAAACAGCTTAATTTTATTCATTAAATATTCCTAACAAATGCCACTCTTGATTTCGAAATTCTCTAGATAAATTCACTCCTCACTTCGTGAGTCGTGAATTCATCGATAATTTGGAAATCACTCGTGGCATTACTTATGAAAATTACTCATCTGTGCTGGAAAATTCAAACAAGTTCAAATTATAGTATCCTTTAACTGACATTTATGAACTTTCAAATTCAAATTACTGCAAGTAAAGACAGCAAACTAAATATAAAATAAAAACATACTCTAAGTGGCTCAGTATATTCAACGTAATGTGCTAACATGATATCAATTTAAACAAGTTTCCGGGAATACATTAAAGATGAGAGCCTCCGCTTATGGAAGACAGACATGGCATGGCCTAGAGAACTTGGTTTCTGAATACGTCTTAAATATGCACATAAAGTAGACATACATAAAATTTAATTCCAAGCAAATAATAATAATAATAATAATAATAATAATAATAATAATAATAATAATAATAATAATAATAATAATAATAATAATAATAATAATAATAATAATAATAATAAATAATAATAACCCACTGGCACTATCGAACCCGTAGGTTTATGGCCGCGGGAATATAAGCTCTCCATACATCCCTATTCTGAGCCAATGTTTTCCAATCACCCCCTGTATAATCTATTTCCCTCAAATCATAGTTAATGTTATTCTCCCATCTAATTCTTGGTCTACCAACTAGGCGTTTTCCCTCTGGCTTTCCTACAAGAAGCTTCCATGCACGTCTTTCATTCCCCATTCGTGCCACAAGTTCTTCCCATCGCAGTCTAAGAGACTTAACTGTTCTCATTATATCTGGCTTCCTACAAATACCATGTAGTTTACTGTTATATAGTCTTCTCCAATCACCTGTCTGTTCATGTCTCTTTGGTCCAAAAATTTTCCCAAGAACTTTATTCTCAAATACTCGTAATCTCCTTTCCTCCCTTCAAGTAAGAATCCATGTTTCGCATCCATATAATATAACTGGTAGAATAATAGTTTTATATATTTTCAGTTTAACGTTTTTTGAAAGGAGTTGGGAACCCAAGAGTCTCTGTAATGCATAATAAAATCGCCATTTCCAGAATTGAACATATGTTTAATTTCCTTGTGCATCTCATTCCTGTTTGTGATTATTGTTCCTAGGTATTTGAATTCAGTCACTTCCTCAAAATTTCCCTCATTTGTCGTTAGCTGTCCATTTCCATTATATAATGTATTTTTATGTGTGACCATATATTTAGTTTTATTGGTATTTACTTCCAGTCCCAATTTCTTAGTGTTACTCAGTAGTGTGTGCGTGTTGGCCTTTACTATATCCTCGCTATCGGCACATCATCAGCGTAAACCAACAGCTTATTAATACGTACCATTGAGTTGTAGGCCTTAATATTACTAAAATAATAATAATAATAATAATAATAATAATAATAATAATAATAATAATAATAATAATAATAATACATAATAATAATAAATAAATAAATAATAATAATAGTAATAATAATAATTAATATTATTATTATTATGATAATGCAGCAGAAATTAAGGATACAATATAATAGGTCTAACCTTGAAACCCGCCATTACAGAAAAATATTGGCGAACCCCTTGAATTATTTTGCTAACCCCCCTGGGGGTTCGCGAACCACAGGTTGGGAAACGATGGCTTAGACTTTAAATTGTTGTTATGGTCATTTTTGTTGTCTACTAAGTAGAGTTGATAAATATTTGTATGTTTTAAAATCTCTTCACGAGAACTACCAGCCCCAATAACATTCTACTGAAATTCACTAAAAAAATACTTGGCAATATAAGAGTAAGATAGGTGTAGATGGGCTCACATTTAACTCTAATGATGTGAAGAATAACGTATAATGGAAGAGTAAACTAGAAATCATTTTATACGGAGTTTTCTTGGATATTATAAGAGTCTCTTTTTATTCTCGGTTCTGTGGTACCCCGAAGGAATTCCGCACTACTAAACCCTGTTCTACTGAAAGGAAAGCCCCTTTCCTAGCATGTTTCATGGGATCCACTTCCTTTCTGGATAAAGAACTGACTTCTTCCTCACCACGGTTCCATTTCAGATGGTGACAAGTTCGTAAAGGGCATTATGACATTCTGCTCGCGTGAGAAACGAAATGCTGAATACAGCTCTTTTCCGCGTACAGTAATAAGGAAAGAAATTATATTATTCTCAAGGAATTCACTTTCTCCTTTTTTACATAACTAACTGAATTTTCGCTGTTTAATAAAATTTATGTTTTAAAAATTATCTCCAACTGTATTTTAGCTGTTGAATACAGGCTAAACTTTACAACCTGCGACACTTTATGTAGTCCGTCATTAATCCCTGTCAAGGATTTCATTTTTCAAATTATTTCCCACCATTTAAAATAATTTTTACATTTTTTAACGATTATTTTAGTATATTTTCTATGATATTTAACTACATACATGAAGTCTTGGCAGCCATTTTGATTTTAGCGAATATTTTATGTAACAATAAAGACGTGTTCCAGTGCAGCCAACATTGAGTACACGATAACATGTTAAAATTTTCATTCTGGTATCGACTTTGTATCTGAGTGGAAGCAAGAATAGATCCTCAAGTAAATTTTAATAATCCCTCCGATTCTAGGATTGAGAAAAGTGAATATTTTATATTTAAACGAAAAACAATAATCGATATTTAATAAGAATATATATATATATATATATATATATATATCCCGCCCAGGCATTTATTTTTCTTATCATACCATATTATGCTTGCATTGCTCATTGTTAAACATTTAATTATAACATCGATAAAGCGTCACTGCTATAAAGTAAAAATGTCTCTTTAATTTGCTTACTTGTTATAGTCAGCTACTAGATGGCAGTGAAGACTGAATTCTCGCGACATCTAGTAATAATGGAGAATATAATACATATATAAGAAAAATGAATGCTTGAATTGGATTCCCCTGGTGGTGTAATGGATATCACACTGAGGTACAGACTCAGAGATCCGGGTTCGAATCCCGTCCAGGCATTTATTTTTCTTATCATACCATATATATATACAGGGTGCTCTAAAATTCCCCTTACAAACTTCTAGGCCTTGTAGAGGGAACAGAGTTGATAATATTTAGAATTGGAAACCATGTCCGGAGACTTATCTTTTCCGTGCTACAGCTGTTTGAAAACAAGTATTGCCTGAACGTACGTCATGTGTCTCAACATGTAATAGCTTCGCGATTCGCTTAAATCGAAAATTTCCTTATCGAGTATTCCAAGATTTGATATATTTTCAAAAAATGCTCAAAATTTTTCGAAATTTTGAAAACTGCAACCATTGATTGTGGAGAGTGTATTCGGGATTATTAATGCAAATTATGATTCAGTTTCCATTTGGTTTCTTTGGTTATTAATGAGTTGAATTGCAAAACAAGTGATGTACTGTGTCAAACCTCATAACCAATTACTTGTAAAAGTGATCGCGTTAAAAACATGTTTTCAAATGGCTGTAGCACGGAAACGGTAAGTTTCCGGGCATGGGTTTCCTATTTTAAATATTATCAACTAAATCCCCTCTACAAATCCTAAAATTTTATAAGGGGAATTTTACAGCAACCTGTATATATATGGTGAAGAATATTAAGACCGACATTTTACTTAGTCCTCTTGGATATTCAAGATTTGGAATAAATCTGAATTATTTCAACATACATATTTTATTACAAAGGATCTCTTGTATACTAGGGGGCACGCCGTAGCGTAGTGATTAAGGCACTGAGCTACAAGCTGGAGGGTCGAGGGTTCAAGTCCCGTTGGGGTCAGGATTTTTAAACTGACCCAAACCTTCTGGCGGCACCATGGCCCTGGGGTCGACTCAACCTCTAACTGAAATGAGTACCAGACGCTTGTTCTGGGGTAAAGGCGGCCGTCACGCAGGGCTGACAACTCGGCTGACATAAAGTGCCGATTGTCTAGAAAAAGTGGGAGCCTTAACCTCCTACTACCCCAAGGACCTCATGAGGCCTGTTGTGGGATCACTTTACCTTTACCTCTTGTATACTAACCTCTGACCGCTGAGAAGAGAATCCACAGCTCAACCGCATTTAATTTACCTAAATTAATCCTCTATCCTAAACTCAACCAGAAATCCTTGGTGCACACCCAAATCCTGCATCAGATGTTAAAGCGTGTATAAATAACAGTACATTTAAAATACAAAACTATAATAAAGCTTTAAGAATTATCAACCAAGTTTTTAAACTATCAAAAGTGCAGAGACACACAAGAATGAAAATCTATAAAATTCTCGCTAGACCCATAATCTGTTATGGCAGTGAAGCTTGGACCATCAGAACTCAGGATGATCGTCATATTACAGCCACGGAGATGAAATTTCTGCGACGAACTGCAGGTTATAGCCTTCTAGACCACCGTCACAGAATACCAAAACAAATTCTTCACTACATTCCTCGAGGCAGAAGATCTGTGGGTCGACCTTTTCGGAGATGGCGGGAGACCGTAACGGGCCACTGGGCCTAATACTTGAAAGGACGATGATAATGATGATGATGAAATAACAGTACAATTTGTAGTCACATTTTCACGACTAAAGGAAAGATACATAAATAAGAACATTAATTTTTATGTATATTGATTTTTTTATTCTCTGGAGAGACAAATGAGAGTCGAGAGAAATAAATGAAATACGGTATTTTCCCTGTGGAAAGGATTAAATAACTTTTTGCTCTGACAGATGTCTGTGAGTGTATCACAAATTAGATTACGTAGCTTATGGAGTTTTGATATTCAGGGAATATAGTTTCTAAATGTAATACTCTTTGAACCGAGGTGACACACGTCATTAGTCTGTCAGAATATCATCATCTTCATCAATCACCAGTCCCCTATGCAATTAACTCTTAGATGAAACACGTGGACACTCGACTATAAATCAATTATGTACGTAGAGTGGTCACCGCAACAGAGAATCTCAAACTGTGGAACACGGATCTAAGGAAAATTCCAACTGACTCTTATTTCTACCATCTATATCGCAAGTCAATGAAATATAAACATACCGCATCATATAATATTTCATTTCATAATTGGCGAAGCGAAGAGAATTCAACTTAGAGACGCACATCCTCTTTATAGATTATAAGAAGGCCTTTGATAAAGTGTCTAGACCAAAATTATGGAACATATTAAGTGAAAAAGGAATTCCACTACACTTGATAGCAGTAATTAAGAAAATGTATGAGAAAACAAAAATGAAAATAAATCAAAGGGAACCAATACATATAACAGGAGGAGTTAGGCAAGGTTGTCCACTATCAACCACTCTTTTTAACATTTATTTCGACGACAAGATAAGATCATGGAAGCAAATGACGACTGGGGGAATTAAGTAAGGAAATACAGTAATAAAAACAGTAGCCTTTGCAGATGACCAGATTTTAATAGCAAAAACAGAGGACGAACTACAAATAATGCTATATGAACTAAATGAAATATAAAAAAATACAAAATGGAAATATCCTCACAAAAATAAAAAACAATGGCCTTCAAGGGCGCTCATCCAGTTCGGACAAATATAATATTAGAAAATAAACCAATAGAACAAGTAGTAAGATATAACTTCCTAGGTTGCGAAATATCATACACAGCTGAAACAGATACAAATAACAAACTAAATAAGTTTAAATATATAACAGGAACACTAAAAAGAACTTTGAAAAATAAAGCCAGGAAAGAATCTATAATGAAATTATACAAGACAATGGCAGTGCCTATTATTACTTATGGATCCGAAACATGGACAGTGACAACACAACAATCTGTCAGAATACAAGCTGCTGAAATGAGATTCCTCAGACCAATAGCAGAATATCAAAGAACAGACAAAAAAACATAACGCAGAAATAAGACAACAACTAAAAGTAGAGGAATTAAACACAACAATAGAGAAATACAGAACAAACTGGAAAGAACACTTGGCAAGGATGACTGAGAATAGAATACCAAAAGCAGCATACAACTATTCACCACGAGGAAGAAGAAGTTTGGGAAGACCAAGGAAAAGTTGGAAAGAGCAGCAATTTGGAGCCGGAACAGGCTAGTAAATAAGTCTAAACCGCGAAGAAGAAGAAGAAGAAGAATATTTCATTATTATTATTCTTTACCCGTGTCACTTTCCCGTTATGGAAATCATTACTAGTTGAAATTATGAGCTGCCGATTAATGACCTCTTTCAATGATAACGTCGGTAACGTTTTTTAAAGCGTTACGGATATATTCTTCTTCTTCTTCTTCCTTCCAAGTATTAGGCCAAGGCCTATTACGATCCTATAGAAAATTTTCCCTGCAGCGTTTCATAGGACGGCCCAGTGATCTTCGTCCTCTTGGTATATAGTTATAAACAGCTTTGGGGATCCGATTTGAACTCATTCTTTCTAGATGGTGTTTCCAATTTAGTTGGTACTGTTTAATATATTAAAAAATTGGCGTAGTCTTCAATTCTTTTAAGATATCGGTGTTCCTTTTCCGATCCCATCTGGTGTAACCCGCTGTTCTGCGTATGAATCTCATTTCACAAGCCGTTATTCTGCTTTCATGTTATCTTTTTAGTGTCCATGCTTTACAACCATAGCTCAACACTGGTCTAGCCAAAGTGTTATATGTTTTTTTTTGTACAAGGGATGGTTTCATAACTTGATTAATAATTCCCAAAATTTTATTATAACTAGTAATTTTTTCAGGGATATCTTTTTCATCTCAGATAGAGATATAATATCCAATATATTTATATTGATTAGATCTCTCTAAAATTTTATTCTGGAGACAGATTTTACTTTGTATGGGGTCCTTCCCATGAAATGCCATAATTTTACGGAAATATTACTTCTAGTAAATCAGGTGACTTAAAAAATAATAATGTATTTCTTAAATATAAATAATACAAGTTTAGCTTTGTAAAGAATCTAAACATTCAGGCTATTATAAATTTGTTTGTTGCATAAAACTATTGATTTCAATAATTAGAATGAATTTCTTACGATCAGTCGCAGGTGTGACAATTTTGGACAGAAAGAGAAATGAAGATATTAGAAAAAGACTTAAATATTTTTAATTTAACAAATATAATTGACAATATGAGAAAAAAGTGGTATGAACATATTAAAAGAATGCCTACAGATAGAATCCCTCAATTGTTATTAAAGTACAAACCAATAGAACATAGAAGTGTTGGACGTCCATTTACTAGATGGGAAGATTCATTGAATCCCACTTGATGTGAAGACAGGTCAAAAGGCCTAATTTTATGAAGTAGGAGAAGATGAAGAATTAGAATATTTCTTAGATAAAATTATAAATAATTACTTATAAAATTTATTTTAAACACTTCAGAAAAACGTATAAAATTAATCTGTTCATTGAACTGTATATATTTTGTTTGCTGTATTTATTATTCGTTTGAGAGGTAATTGCATTTTTTATCTTATTTTACAGGTTTAAAAGAAATAGAGATTTTTTTTTTCACTAACACCATGGTCATGAATATTGCGTTGTTCTGTATTGACCAGTAACTAGAATTTACCACCTAATGGAGGTCATGTTAACTACCGCCCTTGTATAATGGACAGCAAGGAAAACGATTTACAATAGCGAACAATAAACTGTGAATGGAGAGTCGTACCACTAACTGATATAAAAAAAACTCCAAGCGCGACAAGCCTAGAAGGCCCTTTGGCCTATCAGTGGGTTTTTGGCCTCGCATTCCTATGTGTTAGTCACAGAGGCAGACGATCATCGAGCCAGTGTAGGGTTGACATATGGTCAGCATGTTGGGTCCCCAGCCGTTATAGCTGGTCTTCTCAACCTGGAGTCGCTACTTATTGTAGCTACCCAAATGCCTCACGATGCTGGGTGGCATCGGTCCCATACTGGCCGAAATTTCATGAAAAAAATTAAATGATGTAAATTATTATAAATAGAAAATAATGTAGGCCTATCATAAATAAGTATAGGGCGATTCATAAAGAAGAAACAGACTTCAAACATATATTTCTTCCAAACTACAAAAAAATAGATACACAATTCCAACGCTCCTGGAAAGCGAAAAGTTTGAAGTTTTGATCACGGTCGCATTGGCGCTGTTGCTTGTCATGTTGATTGTTTGTATTAAAATGGCGACACAACAGGACGTTGGATTGGAAGAGGAGGAGCAAAAGATCAACTTCATTACCGGTGGTCTCCCAGGTCACCCGAACTAACCCCGTGCGATTTTTAACTGTGGAGTTACGTTAAAGACCGTGTTTTATCCTTCCTATGCCTGACACGCTTGAAAATCTGTGATATCGAATTGTTGAAGCTGTGAATTCGATAACTAGAGACCAGCTGATTCGTGTGTGGCAAGAAATGAGCCACCGTGTTGATATTTGTCGTGCAAAACATGGTGCTCACATCGAATGCATAAAATAGAGAAAATTGAACTTTTATCTTTCCAGGAACGTTGGAATTGTGTTTACATTTTTTGTAGTTTGGAAGAAATAAATGTTTGAAGTCTGTTCCTTCTTTCTGAATATCGCTGTATATTTAAAAGTAGTAAGTGGGGAATATATATATATATATATATATATATATATATATATATATTACGCTTATATGAAATTTGGGTGACAATTTAACTCATGCCCAAATGGGAGTCAATGACCAATCACATTTCAATTATTTTTTATTTACAACCAACCACAGTCGTGTTTCGCCTTGAATTTATCAAGTGAAGTTCATCATATTAAAGAAAGTTCCCCCTTTGACATAGTGAGTAGGTCATAGCATTATTTTGCAATGACTGACTCTCCAAGAAATACGGCTACCAGATTGTATAGATAGTGCATGAATGTCAGCAGATAACGCATGCAGGAGATAATATAAAAACATTTGTAGCAATTGATTATAAAAAAAAGAAACCACTGTTTGCACTTTCTTAAACGAACTATTTCCCAGTAAATGGCGATGCAGAAAAATATAATTGACATATTTACATCATAGGACATCAGAAATTAATTAATACCTATAACGTTGGTTATAAATATCTCCACTAGGGTGCATTCTTACAATATTACGATCATTTGGCAATACATAATATGATCTGGTTGCAGTGATGAACAAAATAAGCAAATGATGCGTATGAATCGTCCTCATTTGTTTTCAAACATCGCCGTTTACATTAAATGTATACATATTTTAAAATAAACAGGCTATAGTTAAATAATGATTTGTGAGTAAACAGCTTAATTTTATTCGTTAAATACTCCTAACAAATACCATTCTTGATTTCCAAATTCTCTAGATAAATTCACTCCTGACTTTTTGTGTCGTGAACTCATTGATAATTTGGATTTCACTCGTGGCATTACTTATGATAAATACAACTGAGGAGCCTCGTACTTCATTTTTATTCTTAGAAAGATTGGGCCAAAAACTGCTCTGGAATGTTAAAAACAAGCTTACCTCCCTTATATAACATGATCTGATAATTGATCCTCATTCCTCCCGCTCAGGACAATGGCTACTTACCCTAGAGGGAAGCTTCCTAACGATTTAATTCAGTTATGCTTATTTCCTTATTCAAGTCAGCGAGTGACATGTCGTCAGTACATCGCCTTGAGGAGACATTTAGTAAGATAATACTTGTATGGAGGAACATCGATTAAATTTTGCTCAGATGCCTTTTTTATTCAGGCTTGAGGTTCTTTTACGAGCCTGAAAATCTTTAGACCCGGGATTCCATCCTCCAGGAGGATTTTTCATAGCACTTCCTCTTATTCTACTTCCTTCACAGTAGCCTCTGCCCGCTCCTGGAATTTCCTTCCTCGAGGTATCAGGGGTTGCCGCACACTTGGCACCTTTAAGTCACGCTTATACAGTTACCTGTTGTCTAATAATTAATTTCTCTTTATTTATTTAAGTTTATACTATGTCATTAATAATTTTTTCTCATTTTTTATATCTTGTACATATTATATATTTCTATCTCTATCTCTATCTATCTTCGGGTTTTTACAGCTGCTGCCGTCTTCCCGTGCCAAACCTCCAAAGCCTACGGTCTTGGGCATCTTCGATGCTTAGCCCTCTTGCTTGCATTACTGTCTTCATGTTTTCCTTCCACGTTAACCTTGGTCTCCCTCTTTTCGTCTTTCTGTTCGGATGCCATTCAAATAGTTGCTTATTTAATTCGTTAAATTTAGAGTAAATCAAAATACATTATAAATATTGATTGTATAGTATTTATAACATGTAATTGTTTATGTATATTGTAACTTAGATGTAAGATTTTTTTTTTATTTTTTAAAACCTGGTTGAGAGGCAGACAAGGCCTTAAGGCCTTAACTCTGCCAGGTAAAATAAAGCTATTATTGTCCCTATGATTTTTCCATCCTAAAATCCATCGTCCCCGACCGGTTGTGAACTCGCGAACCTCGGGATTAGAGGAAAGGAACATAACCACTATCATCGTACTGTCCTTCTGCTAGAATTCTATGACATAACGTTCCTTTTCCAATTACGTTGTGCTGGGAATTCCCAGTGATCACGTGATTTAGTTATAAGCTTGAGTGGCGTTCAATTACTCCATAATCGTTGTTATAGATTTTCTAATTAGCATTATTTTGTTGGTTATAATAGCTGCAATTCAAGTGATATGGGCATTAACTTCGATTGGTTTAAAAAAGAGGGGAAGAGGGGATCATCGATCTGGATAATCACAGATATACAGTCAAGTCAAGAATGTATCAGCACTTTTTTTTTTTCGGTGCCAAGCTATAGTAGATTTTACTTCTATTGAGGTTAATAAATATGTTATATTACCCCGACATCTGGTGACGAAATTTTTAATTTAATTTTCAACTCTGATGTAAAAAAAGTTAATAGAAAATTAAGGAAGACAATATTATTAATCCTAAAATTTGACAAAAGAGTTTTTAAGGCCATTCTACGTTTTATGTTACTTTATAGAGGTCAAACTATAAAATTTAGATTGCTGCAGAACCAAGCCATCTGTATTATGAAGTCAGAGGAATGACGGCTATTTAATTACTACTTATATATAATGACATTAGAAAATTTAGACGCCAGACGAAAATGTGGCGCCTGGTCTTTCATTTCAGTATATATTTTATTGCTTCTAATCATGGTGGTTTGGGATAAGAGACACTAAAAAGTTTAAATTACTCTTAATACAACATTTCTTTTCCAATTTTCGTAATGAAATTTTGCAATATAGCAGCACCTTATATAAATTGAGATTTTAGTATTCATTATATCTTTATATATTATACAACTGAGTGTGAGTCTGTCTTTTATGGACTTAAAAACTACTTGTCCGATTTGAATATTTTTCTTCTGTCATTTAGAGAATTTCTCTGGGACAATTAACGTATAGGCCTATAACATATTATCCTACGTACTAGAGGACCAGAGTTAGAATAAAAAGAAAGGACATCGTGCACTAAAAAGTAGCTTTTTGGAAAATTAAACGGCTTACGCTGCCTAACCCATATCAAATACACCAAATTAACGTACACAGAATCGAATACCTCAAATAATTTTACAAAAAAGTTCCCGACAGCAAATGTTTATTTTTTACGGACACATAAATAACCATTTTAATATTTAAGCTAATTTATGCCAAGAAGATTGGGATGAGTATATTCGCGGGAAAGCGTAGCCGGTATTCTTTTACGGATAACTCACAATAACCATTTTTGTCTTTCAGCTGACTGATTCGAAGAAGATCGGGATAAATAGATTCCCGGGCAACGCCGAGTAATCAGCATGGGGTATAAAAATAATTACGATATAAATCTATACATTTTTATTTACTTATTTAACTAAACATAAAAAAACACATTTAATTTATTTAGGCGTAGCAGCGCACGCCGGGTATTAGATTATTATTATATTATTATTATTATTATTATTATTATATTATTAATGGATAAAAAAGGAAGTGAAGATATCCGTAAAAAAACTACAAATATTCAGTTTGACAGATAAAATAGAAGAGTATAAGAGAAAATGGTGTGAACATATCTGCAGAATGGATAGGCCTACCAACAGATTGCCTAGGAAAAGTCTGAACTATCAACCAAGCGGAGGGAAAAGAGATCGGGGACTCCCACGAAAGAGATGAACACAGTAGGTATAATACTTGGAGCCGGAACGAACCACAAAGGTTCAATCATTGCAAGGAGAAGAAGGAGATTATTATTATTATTATTATTATTATTATTATTATTATTATTATTATTATTATTATTATTATTATTATTATCAATATGGATAAATCTCGATTTATGACAATAGGGGATCTTCCTCAAGATTTAATACTAGAAGAAAATTTAGGGACAATTAAATACACTGAAGAATATAAGTATTTAGGAATTAAAATTACTAAAGATGGAAAACAAGAAACAGAGATAAGAAACAGGATCAATATAGGAAAGTATGCTATATCTGCCCTAAATGGAATAGTATGGGACAAACATATCTTCAAAGAAACAGAAAAAAACTATTTTTAATTCAATAATCAGAAGCATTATTACCTATGGAGCTGATGTGTGGGCTTTAAATGCACAAATGAAGAAAAAATTACTCGCCACTGAAATGGACTACTGGAGACGTGCTGCACGAATATCCAGGAAGGATAAAATCAGAAATTCATATATAAAAGAAAAAATGCAGGTACAATATTCAATATTAGATTTTATAAAGAAGAAACAATTAAATTGGTACGGACACATTAGAAGGATGGAAGAAGGAATAGATAATCATGGATTGGGAACCACAGGGAAGGAAAAAGAAGGGTAGACCAAATATTACGTGGATTCAGGGAATCAATGAAACTAAGAGGGAGTGGGAAATAGAAGAAGATATACGGATGAACAGACAAGAATGGAAAAATGTGTCGAAACAAATGTGTAGTTAACTGTGAACATGGGTACCGGAAAAATGTATATTCATTGTAAAAGCCGGAATAATAATAAAAAAATTATTATTATTATTATTAATTATTATTAAATAATTCGTTTCCATTTCAATACTATTTATACTCAAGAGCTGCATTACATAGTCTAGTATCTTGCTGCCTAGCATTGCCCGAGTATTTATTTAAGCCTATCCCCATCTTATTATCAGTCGCTATGGTCAAGTGCCTCTAATCCCAATGATTGTGAGTTAAAATCCAGGCAGGATCGATTGACTTTTAGAATGAAAATATCCAAGGGGCAAGTCCTCCGGGAGAAAGCCGTGAGTCCCGAGTTCGAAGATTTTCAGGCTGGTAAAAGAACTTCAAGCAAAAATTACTGTCTCTGTTCAAAATTTAGCCGACGTCCGCATCCAAGTAACAAAAACGTCTTGCAGGAAAACCAAATGCAAATCGACAAGAATTGGATGGGAACTATGATTAACCCTGATTTATTATTATACCAGCTGACTGTCCTGCGTTGCCCGGGTATTTCATCAGCATCAGCATCAAAGGTTAGACCTTAAAGGTTGTTCCGATTCGATGTTAGAATTGGTCTGTCCATCTTTTACCGGTCTTCCTACATTTCTTCGTCCAACTGAAAGAATACCTATGAGCGCTTTGCCTCTGGTTTTACTACAGAATTTCCGTATTCCTCTTTCATTCCCCATTCATGACACATGCCATTCCCATAACAAATATGTCTTCTTTTTCTTCGTCATGGTTTAGGGTTTTAGATAGCGTGTTCCGGCTCCAAATTACTGCTCTTTACATCTTTTTCTTTGGTCTTCCCAATATTCTTCTTCCTCTTGGTTAATAGTATATGCTGCTTTTTGTATTCTGTTCTGTCATCCTTGCTAAGTGTTCTTTCCAGTTTGTTCGTATAACAAATATGTACAACATATAAAAATATTTACAATCGGTCAAATTTTCGAATGACAAGTTAATTATGAAATACCCTGTTGCTACATAAAAATCGAAATAATTGCAATATTAGATTATACAGTCCTGTACAATGAAATTGTATGTTGAATTTGCGGTTTACGCTGCTAAACCGTATTGGCAATCCGAAAATCATTCGAGCAAGGAAATTATATTACACTATTTCAGTTTATTTTGACTGTAGTTTTATTATCTTGGCAGTGGTTGTTACAGTTCCTGAACTATTGACCTAGAAAATATGTCACCAACTTAGAACATTATGTTAGTCCAATTACATTATTCATTTGTCTCTGGACATGGAATTACAGGCTATGAAAGAATGCAATGCTGCATCGATATTAAGACAAAATATATAGGCCTATGTACAATCCTTACTTCAATTTTATTTTTAGACAAATTGCCATTTTTTTGTTTCCGTCTTTGATTCGAGGCTTGATCCTTGGGACTGCGAGCAATGTATAAGATACATCTTGCAGTGGGTTGCTAGTCCATTTTCATGGCGGGTTTATTATTCGGGGTTTCCTCCCTTCACCCAGCTCCAGAGCTCAGCCTGCCCAGTTTTATTTCGGAGTTGTCTCTCCTAGATGGGTTGTCTTGCAGGACTAACGAACCCCATCCGCCTGTTTGTCAATCTACAAGGCAGTGGATGTAGAGTTGCCTCTTCCGCCAGGTACACCGTACCGCAGGACTCCTTCTCCGCTGTATCTGCCGTTGAGGTTTTAATTACAGACTAATGCCATCCTTCCTGTGGATTATCACCTTGGCGTGGTAGGGAAGCTTAGTACCAATGACCCAGACGATCATAACCGGGAAGCCATGGCTTGCGGTTAGATAAGAGGAGAGGGAACTAAGAATAATCTGCAACGTGGGAGCAACAACCACACTGGAAGCTGCAAACACGAAAGACCATAACGGCAGACACGGCGGAGATAGAAATATCGGAACGGCGAAAATGGCGGAAGTGGCAACCCAATCTCTGGAGATGAAATAAGAGACCCAGCTCGGGGAAACAAGAGTGAAGTCCTCAACGCCAGAAGGCGGAAGAGGCAACCCTCCTTGTGGGGATAAAACACAAGGAAGCAAGACAAAGGCTTTAAGGAGGCAGCCCCTCCAAAGGACGTATCCTGCAGAACGTTAGTAGCGTACTGAGGGGACACTTCAAAATACTTACAAGCTCCAAAGAATGGAAAGAGCAGCAATTTGGAGCCGGAACAGGCTAGTAAATAAGCCTAAACCATGAAGAAGAAGACTAATGCCATATTCAAGACATAACCAAATTTATTACAGACAGACGAAAATTATTGGAAGGATCATATAGAAAGAATGAAAGAAAACCGACTTGCAAAAAAGAGCTAAAGAAGATAGAGCAATGGACGGGAGAAGAACAAGAGGGAGACCAGCCAAGAGATGGATAGTCAATGCATGCACATCCAACACGTCTTCCTCTCCGAGGAGCGATTTTGGAAATAAACAGGTTGAAAATCCTACAAATTATGTTTAAGAAGAAGAATACCATTTTTTGTTACATTGCTGTAGGTTCTTTCGCTTATATCATTGAACTGTGTAAGACACTGTTGAATAAAAATTTAATGTAAAATACATTCCAATAATAAACAAGGCTAGCGGATCCTACAACGAACCTTTCAAATGCAGGAAGACCCCACTGTAGAAACGATGTAGATAACACTTGCATGAAAGAGGGACGGGAGCAATAATAACACAACGTTATGACGGGACCAGGTATAGTTAGATGCTGTAAAAATTGTATAATACAGCAGACAATTACAATTGTTAAAGAAACTAACTAAAACAGTGTGCAGTATGGTCGATGCTAGCAAACACAGAGAAACAAATACAACCAAAACAATGCACGCTTTACAAGTTCAACAATACCTGTAATACATGTATCATAACTGAAATTAATGTTACTCCCTGAACGTATTACACAATTATATAGTAATCGGACAATACTGTGCAGAATCGCATACTATTTCGCACCACTCTCTATATATCGCGTAATACCTAACCGCGCCGTAGCAAGATTCCTTGGCGCAGAACTACTTGCGCTGGTACGTGAAGGAATACATTTTCTCATGGACTTTCAGACAGTATGGGATCGGTGCCCACTCAGCATGGGTAGGAATTTGAATAGCTACAAGTAAGTAATTGAGAAAACAGCTATAACAGCTGGGGGACCCGATATGCTGACTACACGTCACCCCTAAATTGGCTGGATGATCATCGACCTTCGTGATTAACATATGTGGATGTGCCGAGCGGTTAAGGTAGGAAGCCTTGGCGCAGAGCTACGGGACTTGCGCTGGTTCGAGTCTCCATGGGGGAAGAAATTTTCTCATGGTATTTCGGCCAGTATGGGACCGGTGCCCACCCAGCATCGTGAGGCAATTGGGTAGCTACAATAAGTAGCGGCTCCAGGTTGAGGAACCAGCTATATAGGGCTGGGGGACTCGACATGCTAACCACATGTCACCCCTACACTGGCTGTTGATCATCTACCTCTGTGATTGACACATGTGGATGTGAAGGGCCAGCAGCCGGCTGGTAAAAGGGCAACCGCTGAAAAGTGGAAAGACCCTCAATCGGATGTGAGGTCAGCTGCCTGTTGGTAGGCCAAGTGCCCCGACCGGGGATCGAACCCGGGCCCGCTGCGTGACAAGGCAGCACGCTACCTCGAGACCACAGCGGTGGACAAATAGTGAACATTGACTTAAATTTTAAACGTATTTTTCGTAACTTATATAATGTAACTCCAGTATTTGAAATGTTGTCTTGGTTCCGATTGGAAGACAGGCGAAAAATACATTGCCTCTGCTTCTCATACAACACTTTGTCCACCTCATCGCCCCTTTATATTTCTTCTCGCTTCCGTTCGCTATCCCCCCACCATAACTTAAACACACGACCGAGAGAAAATTTAACTGTAGA
Organism: Diploptera punctata; assembly: GCA_030220185.1. Lineage (NCBI taxonomy): Eukaryota > Metazoa > Arthropoda > Insecta > Blattodea > Blaberidae > Diploptera > Diploptera punctata. The sequence goes on along the minus strand of JASPKZ010004576.1, from coordinate 1,822,823 downwards.
TATCGAACATTTCACTATTCTTCAACCTTCCTTGTTTCAGCCACCCGACTCTGGGTTTCCTCCCCTCGTATATCAAGGACTGCCCGACTCAAAAACAGTCAAAACAAAACTCACCTTATATTTCCTTAAACAATATAATATATAACCGTGTTACATTTATTCTTTTGTTATTCCTTTATATTTTAAACTTTTCTTACCAAGCCAATTATTTAAAATAATAATTCTTCTTCTTCTTCTTCCTTCCAAGTATTAGGCCAAGGCCTGTTACGATCCTATAGAAAATTTTCCCTCCAGCGTTTCATAGGACGGCCCAGTGATCTTCGTCCTCTTGGTATATAATTATAAACAGCTTTGGGGATCCGATTTGAACTCATTCTTTCAAGATGGTGTTTCCAATTTAGTTGGTACTGTTTAATATATTAAAAAATTGGCGTAGTCTTAAATTCTTTTAAGATATCGGTGTTCCTTTTCCGATCCCATCTGGTGTAACCCACTGTTCTGCGCATGAATCACATTTCACAAGCCGTTATTCTGCTTTCATGTTGTCTTTTTAGTGTCCATGCTTCACTACCATAGGTCAACACTGGTCTAGCCAAAGTGTTATATAAACGTAATCTGGTGTTTTTTTGTACAAGGGATGGTTTCATAACTTGATTAATAATTCCTAAACTTTTATTATGACTAGTAATTTTTTCAGGGATATCTTTTTCATCCCAGATAGAGAGATGATATCCAAGGTATTTAAATTGATTAGATAATTATAGGTTATTATTATTATTATTACTATTACTATTGTTATTACTATTTTTCTTTCTTTCCATTGTCAACTTTATATTGTGTAGCTTATATCTATTATGTATCATTAATCAACATGTAGATAATTCATAGCTGTTATCTTCTTCTTCGGCTTTCCCCCACTTATAGGTTTGCCGTCTTCAGTTTCCATTTATCTCTATCATTCCAATCTCCCTCTTCCAAATTCCTATCATCCATTATAGTTCTGACGTACTTTTCCATTTCCATCTTGGTCTGCCACGTTTATTTTTTCTAGGGGGTGACATTTGATATATATTTTTTGGCCATCTTTCATTTTCCATTCTTTGTACATGGCCATACGATTTAAGAGTTTGATTTTCAATCCTCTTAACAACAGATGTGGTGACATTCATTTCTCTCCAAAGGAATTAATTTCGTTTAGCCAATTGTAACAGATCTTCATCATGGTGTAGTAAGACTAAATCATCGGCGAAAAGCAAGTTATTAATACTTGAGTTATTGTTCAATCTAAGGCCATTGTCCATTATAATTTTCCATTGTTTCATAATGTCGTCCATATATATAATAAAAAGAGTGGGCGATAGACTACACCCTTGTCTAACTCCTTGATTTATTAAAATTTCTTCTGACCTTTTTCCATCAATTCTTATCACAACTTTAGTTTCTTCATATAAGCCTTGGACTGATTTTATTAGGTGGTGTGGATATCCTCGTTAAAACAAAAGTAATGGCATTTTGTGGAAGAAATACTCTGCGTGCAAAAATAGTAATTAGAGACGAAATTATTGAACAAGTATCCCACTTTAAATATTTAGGATGTGATATCAGCTATGGGTATGATAAAGATATTGAAGACAAAACACATCAGTTTCAAGCTATTTGTGGTACAATAAATAGAACATTGAATAATAAAGCCCATAAACAAACAAAATTAAAATTTTATTAAACAATGGCTGTCCCTGTCCTTTTGTATTGGAGTGAATCTTGGATTACCACTACCAAACAAGAAAGTAAAATCCAAGCAGCCGAGATGAAATTTTTAAGAAGAGTAAAAGGCTGCACTAGAATGGACCAGATAAGAAACGAGGATATCCGTGAAGAACTGCAGATCTACTCCATAAAAGAAAAGATATTTAACAACAAGATACAGTGGAAAGAATGGAAGAAAGTAGATTACCAAATAAAATCTTCCATTATTTTCCAAGAGGAAGAAGAGATGTCGGACGTCCTCGGAAGAGATGGTCTTAGATCTATTAGTGAAGACGGAACAGGCAACTCTTGCCTAAACCAGGAAGTGAAGAAGAAGAAGGAATTCATTTCTTATTTTATCCTGTCTTGTTTTTTTGGAGGCTTCTTCTAAAATAATCAAATTCAACTGTTATAATTTTATTCTTTTGTAATTCCGTCAAAGATCAAGTTTGACAAAATATTCTGTATTATGCTCTTATAAATTTTCATTTTAGTTTCCTTTGTAGCATTTTTATTCCAAATTATTTCTTGTAATGTCTTAGTTGCATTTTTTGTCATTGCAATTTTAGTCTGTACATCTCTCTCACAGGTACCTAAACTTCTAATTATTGACCCAAGATATTTAAAAATTCACATTTATTATATGTTTAATTTAACCCTGGTTAAGTGAAAGATAAGGTCTTACGGTCTTAACTCCAGCGGGTAAAATAAATAAATAAATAATGGCGCACACCCGGATGATGCATAAAGCCGTTCAATTAACCATTTCTCCTCTAGACCACAGTGGTGACTATCTTATAATTAATATAAAATTATGGAATATTCACCTGAAAGGTCCTTCTCCTCAACTTAATTGATCATTTAACTGTAGCGCTTTCGGGACTTGTCCCATCATCGGCAGGATTCAAAACTGGTGTTTCACTGAAGATCTACCAGATCTACCAGATCTTCAGTGAAACACCAGTTTTGAATCCTGCCGATGATGGGACAAGTCCCGAAAGCGCTACAGTTAAATGATTAATTAAGTTGAGGAGACGGACCTTTCAGGTGAATATTCCATAATTTTATATTAATTTTGAATAATACCTCAACGGAACACATCATGAATCTTATAAAAATTGATATTTTATAATTGCCTGTAAAAATAAAATATGATGGCCCTGTATCTGATAGAGAACTGTTTCTGTTTGCAGTTTATCCACCACAATGTATTAAGATGGGAGAGTGCAGAGTTGTCGAATAAGATACTGAAAGGAGGGAGAAATTTATGTGATGAGAGTTGGCTATTCCTCATGGGACATCCCGCCTAACTACATCAACGTCTTACACAAGTGAGACCTGACGTCCGAAACGTGTTAAGTGCGTTTGCACTTCACCGAGACACGTTCCTAGAGGTGACAAGTAAAATGTCTTTCGCGAATATAAAACAGAATGTCCCTCTGAGAAAATAAAAACTGACAGACAACCTTCACCTCATCGCCAACCACCTATCACAACCTGCTGTCTCTTTTACACACCGAATATGTTAACACATACACAAATGAATTAAGCCTATTGTAAACACGGAGAAGAACAGGAAGATAAATAGACCGATTTTGTTATTATTATTATTATTATTATTATTATTATTATTATTATTATTAATATATATTAAATTGGTATGGGCATGTATGACGAATGCAAAAATAAAGGTTAACCAGAAAAATACATTGGAATGATGTTCACCTGGAAGAAGAAAGAAAGGAAGACCTCGAAACTCGTGGATACTAGAAATAAGAACTGGAATGGGAACAAGAGGACTGGAGGACATGGAGTGGATGGATAGATAAGAATGGAGAAGGAAAATAAAACTTTAGGCACAGAAAGATGTATAAACATTGAAAATCTGTATATAAATAAAAATAAATTATTATTATTATTATTATTATTATTATTAATTATTATTATCCAGGTTCGAATCAAAGAGAACTTTACAGTGGTATGGACATGTACAACGGATGTCGGAAAACCAGGGGCCTAAACATGTGTTAGATTGGATGGTACCAGGCAGAAGGAAGAGGGGGAGAACTAGAAGAACATGGTATGACGGAATATATGATGTCATGATGAAGTGGGGTATGGAAGAGGGACAATTGGAAGATAGGAATCTCTGGAAAGCAGGAATCAAGGGCGAACTGCTGTAAAGTGGAAAGCCTGTATTAAGTAAGTATCCAGGTTGGAGAAGATGTAAATAATATTGTAATCAGTTGTCAACAACGTGTCAGAAATGGGGTTTGAAAATCGACAAAAAACAGAGTATTTAGAAAATTACCCAGAGGAATTATATATATTGATTGGGTAAAGATAAAGAAGAGCGAAAGTTTCTGTTATTTGGGATCGATTATAGAGAAAGATTGGACATCAAATAAAGAAATGGCAAAAAAGGATCAGTTATGGAAGAAAAACCATAGGAATGTTAAACTCTGTATTATGGAGTAAAAAAGTCATTAACATAACAAAACAACTAATTTATAAGTCTATCCTAGAAAGAATAATGTTATATGGATCGGAAGATTGGGCAATGACACAGAAACATGCCAACAGAATAACTGCAGTTGAATTGGATTTTTGGAGAAGAGTTGCCAGAAAATCTCTACTGGAAAGAATTAGAAATACAGAAATGCAGAAAGAAGTATAGTAAGTGAGATTGAATACAAAAGACAAATGTGGTATGGACACTTAAGAAGAATGCAGGATGAAAGACTAACAAAGGCAGTCCATACATGAAAATTAAAAGAAGGAGCAGGAAAGAAAGATCAAGAACCACCTGGAAGAATAACATTCAACATTTAATGAGGAAATTCGGTGTAACGAATCAAGAGAACAGAGAACAAGAGAGAACTTTAATTAAAGGGGATTTATTAAAGTGTATTACAAACTGATAACACTGGTCAACATGATTTTTGTCTCGTGAGTACCAATAGTTGCACTTAATGCAGTTTTTTATCGTGTTTTCAAATATGTATTCGGGATTTCTCCATCATCCACAGTTTTTTATTTCAATTTCAATTAATGGATTTAAATAATTATTTTTTTAATAAACGTTTTTTTCGTTCATTTGTCCATTGTAAAATAAAACGGGGAACAGTTTCATAAGGAGATTTCAGCTATGGAAAAGAGATATCAAGGCAAATGGAATCCTAATATGCTGGCCGATTACTGTTGGACCATCAAGAGGGATGTTCCACAGGCGAAATATAGCAGAAAATCGCCATTTCTTACTTTCTAGGTGAGTCCGAATGTTCGAATATTGTGTAGTTACAAATGTAGAAAATATTAAAATATTTGAAATTATAAATTTCTGTCTATTGGAAACCTTGCGTGATGGAGAAAAACCGATATCATATTTGAATTCAGGAGAAAAAATACTAACAGAATCGTATATTTTTCTTTTTGGGACAAAAAAAGTTTATTTTTTGTTGCACAGTGTAATCTATATGTCCGTAGTCATTTATGTATTTCTTTAAAACACATTGTAATTATTAAGATTGGTTGAAGAAAAACCTCACTGATGAGGAAAATTCTCATAATAAAAATATTATTATTATTATTATTATTATTATTATTATTATATTATTATTATTATTATTATGCAGGATATGGAGGAAGCTGGTCCGTTCATTAAAGTGATATAATTTCCCACCAGTAATTTATCACCTGCCACCCATCGCTCACCTGGTGGCAGTTCCATCATTCATCATCAAACCCCAAAACCGCCATGTTGTGTCCAACTTCACATCTTAAAATCTCGGATTTACAGTTATCAATACCAACACTAAGGCTGACTGAGCGAGGTTGTCTGCAGAGAAAATTTTAGGGTTAAACCCAGAGACCAAATACATTGTAAATCTACTCCAGTTAGAAGAAATATTTCTATTGGTTATATTGAAAATAAGTGGTCATAAATAACAGTTTAAACAAAATTATTATTATTATCATCATCATCATCATCATTATTATTATTATTATTATTATTATTATTATTATTATTATTACTACTACTATTAAAGTCCACCGCTGTGGTCTCGAGGTAGCGAGCTGTCTTGTCACGCAGTGGGCCCGGGTTCGATCCCCGGTCGGGGCAGTTTTTCTGGGTGACATTTTTATCGGGGTTTTTCCTCACAAGCAAGACAAATATCAGGAAAAATTTAAGGCCCAAACGGTCCCCGAAATAATGTGGCCTCATCATCATCCTTATCATTATCATGTTCATCCTTCACCAGTGTGGAAAGCAACAGGAAGCTACCACACCTACAAATCCCTAGTAAAGCTGCAAAGCATAGCATGAAAATGCTATGATTGCAGTGAAAGACCTGTCCTCGGGCAGAATTACTATAGATAGATTACTATTAACTAACTCACTGGTACCATCGAACCCGTAGGTTTTTGGCTGCGCGACAGTAGCTGTCCACACATCTCTTTCCTGAGCTAATGTTTTTCAATTATCGCCTTGTATAATCTACTTCCCTCAAATCATGGTTAATGTTATTCTCCCATCTCATTCTTGGTCTACCAGATGGGTGTTTTCCCTAAGCTTCCATTCCCCCTTTCATTCGCTATTCGTGCTACATGTCCTGCACATCGCAGTCTACGAGACTTGACTGTTCTTTTTATATCTTGTTTCGTATATAATGATGATGATGACAATGATAATGGTGATAATGATAGTGATAATGATGATGATAATGATAATAATAATGATAATAATAACTATTATTATTATTAATTCGGATGCAAACTATGAAATTTCTGTGTCTGAAATATAATTAGTAGTAGTAGTAGTAGTAGTAGTAGTAGTAGTAGTAGTAGTAGTAGTAGTAGTAGTAGTAGTAGTAGTAGTAGTAGTAGTAGTAGGACTTTATTAGACAAAAAGTAAGATATTTACAATATTATTTACAAATATGGGTCGCACGGGCAGTAAGCCGTACGTGCTGTTGACATCCGTTACAATAAAGTAATAATTGCTACTAGTGTAAAGAAAAATAAACAACAAAAAAATCAATAACATTACAATTACATAAAGAAAACAATAATATTACAATTAAATAATAACACTTTAATACCAATCTTCAAAAAAGGAAGTCGCCAAATCAAAGATAACTATCGTGGAATTAGCTTGTTGAACTCTGGATATAAAATTTATGCTAATATAGTTAAGAATAAATTGGGGAAAATTTATGAAAATATAATTGGAGAAGAGCAGAATGGATTCAGAAAGGGTAGATCTTGTACAGATGGATTCTTTACTCTAAAACTATTAGAAAAGCACAAGGAATTCAATATAGAAACTCATATCGCCTTCGTTGACTTCATAAAGGCTTTTGACAAAGTAGACAGAAATATATTACTACAAATTTTAGCTGATGATAACGTTCCACAACAATATATTACTAATATCTTCAACATCTATAAAGATAATGAAATCTCTGTTAAACAAGATGGCAAATTATCTTCTTGGGAAAAGATCAACACTGGAGTAAGACAGGGATGTGGACTTTCACCGGTGCTTTTCATTATATACGTGAATAAATTAATAAATGAATGGAGGAAAACACAACGAGGATATATACCCATCAATAGGAACCTCAAACTCGATGCTATTCTTTTTGCAGACGATTTAGCTCTTCTGGCACTTTCCGAAAATGATTTGCAACGATCAATTTATAATTTACAAAAAATAGGTGCCAAATTTAATATGGAAATATCAATTAACAAAACTAAAATTATGGCATTTCATGGGAAGGACCCCATACAAAGTAAAATCTGTCTCCAGAATAAAATTTTAGAGAGATCTAATCAATTTAAATATCTTGGATATTATCTCTCTATCTGGGATGAAAAGGATATCCCTGAAAAAGTTACTAGTTATAATAAAAGTTTAGGAATTATTAATCAAGTTATGAAACCATCCCTTGTACAAAAAAACACCAGATTACGTTTATATAACACTTTGGCTAGACCAGTGTTGACCTATGGTAGTGAAGCATGGACACTAAAAAAACAACATGAAAGCAGAATAACGGCTTGTGAAATGAGATTCATGCGCAGAACAGCGGGTTACACCAGATGGGATCGGAAAAGGAACACCGATATCTTAAAAGAATTGAAGACTACGCCAATTTTGGAATATATTAAACAGTACCAACTAAATTGGAAACACCATCTTGAAAGAATGAGTTCAAATCGGATCCCCAAAGCTGTTTATAATTATATACCAAGAGGAAGAAGATCACTGGGCCGTCCTATGAAACGCTGGAGGGAAAATTTTCTATAGGATCGTAACAGGCCTTGGCCTAATACTTGGAAGGAAGAAGAAGAAGAAATAATAACACAATAGCATTATACACTAAAAAAACATTAACATACATAAAGAAAACACAAATATAATTAATAAACCATATGTTCATCATAATAACGGCACGTGAGCCCATTGTGGGCGTGGCCTTCTACAGATGTTATCGTCAATCCTTTATGTCTTTCGCATGCTGTTTCCTTTTTTCAATCCCAGTGTTCTGATATCCTGAATTATGTTATCTTCCCACCCTGAAGTAGACATCCCCACTTAGGGCCAACTAGTTGAATTAAGCACATGGATACATTGTAATATCTAGTCATTATAGATATTAATATATCATCATCATAGTAATTATGCCCGAGGGCAGGTCTTTCACTGCATTTTTATGCTATGCTTGCAGCTTTACTGGGGAATTATAGGTGTAGTAGCTTCTTGTTGCTTTCCACACCGGTGATGGATGATGATGACTATTTAACTCATGCCCCAAATGGGACTCAATGACCAATCACGTTTCAATGATTTCTGTTTTACAACCAATCAGAGTCGTGTTTCACGAAATATTTATCAGTGTTATATTTACCATAATAAAGAAAGCTCCTCCTTTTTAATATTCTGAACAGGTCTGACCGTTATTTTGCAGTGACTGAGCCTATAAGAAATACGGCTACCAGATTGTATATATAGTGCATACATGTCAACATTTGTAGCAATTTATTATACCACCAAAAAAAGAAACCACTGTTTGCACTTTCTTAAATGTATTTTTTCCTAGGTAATAATCCAGAAAAATATAATTGTCATATTTACATCATACGACATCAGAAATGAATTAAAATACAGCTTGATGTGTTTCATTTTTTCTCCACTAGAGAGCATTCTTACAAAATTGCGTTCCTTTGGCAATAAATAGTATGATCTGGTTGCTGTGATAAACAAAAGAAGCAGATGAAGCGTACCTATCGTTTCTCGTTTGTTTTCAAACATAGCCGTTTACATTAAATATATAAATATTTAAAAATAACTGTATTTAGAAAATGATGTGTGAGTAAACAGCTTAATTTTATTCGTTAAATAGTCCTAACAAATGCCACTCTTGATTTCCAAATTCTCTAGATAATTTGGAAATCACTCGTGGGATTACTTATGATAATGATAAGGATGATGATGATGGCCGGATGATTTTCGGGGACCGTTGGGCCCTAAGTTTCCTGGCATTTACCTTACAGGCGAGGAAAAACCCCGGAAAACCTCACCCAGGAGCCTGTCCCGACCGGGAATCGAACCCGGGCCCGCTGCGTGACAAGGCAGCACTCTACCTCGAGACCACAGCGGTGGACATTAAGATATCAATATCCGGAAATGACAATAACTCACTGTTACCATCGAACTCATAAATTTATGACGGTGCAGACATAAGTTCCCTATGTATCTCTATTCTGAGCTAATGCTTTCCAATTATTCTCTGTATAATATCAAACCATAATTCAGAGCATTTTAACATATGGTGCTGAAGTCTGGCAAATTCCTACCAGGGAAATGAAAAGAATTTTAAGTACAGAAATGGATGTTTTAAGAAGATCAGCTGGAAAATCTAGAATGGATAGAATACGAAATAAAGAAATAAGGGAAATTATGAGTGTACAAGAGGAGCCGGACATCATAGAAAAGAAAATATTGCAGTGGTATGGTCATGTCAAACGAATGCCAGAGCAAAGATTGCCAAAAATTGTTATGGAATGGATCCCAATGGAAAGGAGGAAGAGAGGAAGACCGAAGAAAACTTGGATAGAAGGGGTACAAACAGCTATGAATATCAGAGGAATGGAGGAAGATCAATGGATGGATAGAGAGGAATGGCGTTTGGTTTCCGGAAGACGGCGGCAGCTGCCATGATACCGGATGATGATGATGATAATCGACTTACATCAAATCATGATTAACGTTATTCTCTCACCTCATTGTTGGCCTACCAATGGAACGCTTTCTGTTATGAATACATAGAGTATTTTATAGATCATTTTAATCATTCAAATAGAAGTTTGTTGAAATAAAGTTTTATACATGATATATTTCAGAACAGGGTATTCAAGGAAGTTAACTGTAAAATCTCTAATGTTACTACAGTTAGGGCTATGGTATGTCAGTACAGTTAAGTCAGTTGAAAGGGAGGTCAAGTTAGTTTTTAACCCTGGAAAAGTAAAGGTCTCGTGTCTGTCTGTGAAAACAAGAGCAGCTGATGGGTGAGTAATCTACCATTTTTCTTAATATGTATCCAAGACTTGTGGAAAGGGAATCAATTACTTTAAATATTTTAATACGATATTTCAAAAGGGATATTAGAATTTTAAAAATGTAGATTAAGGTAGTTTTAAAATCCCACATCTCCCGTTCTCAAACTCTAAGAAAGTTCGAATGTAGGGTTTCATAATATAAGCTTAGATTAGTTATTTAGGGCTAGAATACTTAGTTATTGTAATCATTATTCTCTAGAAATAAAATAGATAAATTAAGAATCCATTTGTTTATTTAAAAAACACGTATGCCATATATAACTGTACATCCTCATACTAACGCTCGTCTAGAAAATCTTGCTACCAGAATTTCCAAGTCCCGAAGGTCCTTTAAACCTAAGAAAACCAGCGGGTAGTAATACTTCCCTTCTGGTTTCATACAAGGAGTTTCCATGCCCCTTTTTTTATTTCTCATTCATCCCACATGTCCTGTACATCGCATCTACGAGACTTAACTGTTCTTATTATATCTGATTTCCTATGATTCTCACTGTTGTGGTCTTATCCATTCGTCTCTCTGTTCATCTCTATTCGGCGCAAAAGAGTCCTCCTCCTCCTTCTTCTTCTTCTTCTTCCTCTCCTTCTTCTTCTTGCTTTCCAGGATTAGGTCAATGCGACCAGTTCCGGTCTCGAGTCCATCGCTTCCTTGGCCGTCCCAAATATCTTTTTCCATGTGGTTTGTAGGTGTTGATAATTTCGGGTAATCTTGTATTGTCTATTCTTTCCATCGGTGTTTGGCTCTTCTAGTTTGTCGAGTATTGAAAATATCTCCAGTTCATTTCTTATTGATTCATTATGTAATCTATCCATGCGTGTATCTCCTTTTACGGATCTTAAAAATTTCATTTCAGTAGCTTGAATGTGTGAGATATCTTTTTTTGTAAGTACCCAAAATTCAGATCCATATAAAAAGAACAGGAACAACCATAATTTTATAAGACCGGAGCTGAGTTTCTCTTCGATTCTTTCGGAGAGTTCTTCTTATGGTGCCACATATCATTTGATATCGGTTTAATTTATTATGTATATCCCAATCATAGCTATTTGTTATATTTGAACCAAGATAGTTAAAACTATTATTTCATTATTGATCACTATTTTTGCTCTGACTGGCACTTTGCCCTGAAAATCCATAATTTTAGTTTTTGAGGTTGAATCTTTAAGATTATAATAGAGTCCTAGTTGATCCAACGAAATTAAACTCTGATCCTCCAGGTTGGGGTTTTGCAGTTGGGCTGCTAACCCATCAAGTAGAAAAATATTTCTCAGAAGTCTCAAGTGCAAATACGAAACCAAGACGACGATCTGGTAATTAACAGAAGTCAGAGGATGATTTACAAAAAAATGTCCTAAGAACTTTATTTTCAAATACTTGTAATCTTTTCTCCTCCCTTAAAATAAGAGACCATGTTTCGCATCTATATACTATAACCGGGAGAATAACACTTTTATATATTTTGAGTTAACATTTTTTTGAGAGGAGTTGGGATAACTGCTTAATAGTTGCTGCACAATAGCAGCATTTCAAGATTTGAAACTGTGTTTAATTTATTTCTGGACCTCATTCCTGTTTGTCATTATTGCTCCTAGGTATTTTAATTCAACCGCTTTATTTTGTTGTTAACTGTGCATTTCCATTGTATAATGTATTTCTATGTGTGAACATATATCTATTTTATGGATGTTTACTTCCATCCCCAATTTCTTAGGCCATGAACCTTCGGATTCAATTAGTTAGTTAGTTGATTAGGACATGTTTATACAACGAATTAATATAGAATGTACAAAACATCTTAAATAGTGTAATGCTTGGAAGTAAAGAAATATGTAGACTAAGAAAAAATTGGTTAGAAGAATTAGAGAATGACCTTGATAAAATTATGTTCGCGAATGTAAAAAGTAAGTCATGAAGAGAGGGAAGGAAGCACAAGCCCTCCTGAGTTACAGAAGTGGTAAAGAAGAATGTTTAAAACTATTTCTACGATTTTTATAAAACTAGCGGGACCTTTGACATTGTTCGTGTGGACAAAATAATTTAAACAGGTTATGTATAAGCAATTTATTAAAATTGTTATTTTGAGTTATCCGTAAATATACACATACGCTGTCGTGGACTTTTTTTTGAGAATATTTTGAGATATTCAATTCTGAGTACATTAATTTGGATTACTTGTTTTGGTTTAGGCAGCGTAAGCAATTTAAACGTCCAAGCACTGATGCACACTTTTTTTAGCTCCATAATAGAACTACGGTAATGTTATATAAAAAATATATATAAGACAAAAAAAGCATTGGAGTGAAGTGCTTAAGTGTCATCTAGGAAGACTGTGGACTAGAATAGCACCAAGACAGACAAAGATGGAAGCAATCCATAAACAAGTTGAAGTGATAGCCCCAAGAAATAGGCTAACCCGGAGATATAACGTAAGCCACCCTGCAGTCGCAGGAGGCCCTTGCCCGAAATGAGATGATTATGGGCTAATTCTAATGTTATATACATTAATTGTCCCAAAAAATCTCTAAATGGTGGTAAAAACCCTATTGAAATAAGTCAAGTTGTTTATGAGTCAATAAAGGTCGGACAAAATATGTGAAACATACAACTTGAAAATATCTACTGTAAAAACAAACGTTTTAGCTTTTCAAGGGTATGTGTCACTAAGAGTAAAAATCCAATTAGATAATAAAACAATAGAACAGATGAGCAATTTTAATTATCTTGGATATGCAATGTGCCATGTAGAAAAAGTGAGGACATTGTGAACAAAATAAATACATTTAGGCCCTAATTATATATGGCACTATAAAACGTAGTCTCAAAGGAACTAGAAAGGAGACACTTTTAAAATTTTATAAAACAATAGCGGTTCCAACACTGTTATATGGATTGGAACACTGGATTTTAACAAAAAATCAGGAACGAAGAATATGTATTTCAGAATGAGGTTTTTGAGGAGTGTGGCTAGCTACACAATAAGCGATCGAAAAAGAAATGAAAAGATAGGAAGATAACTAGATACATTCAAACTAACATATTAGATAGAATTGCACAATGCAGAGATTAATGGATAGACCACATCAAATAGAATGTATAACAACATAATTCCGAAACAAATTCTTCATTACAAACCACTAGGACGAAGAAATGTAGGACGTCACAGTAAAAGATGAACAGATCTTAAGGTCTATTCCTTGGTGCTGATGATGATGAAAGGACAGACTCACAGAGTTAATTTCTATTATGAAAATATAGGTTTAACGGTAACTTTTGAATAAGAAATTAACACATTTGAGGTATAACAATGGAATTCATTTAAAATTCTCGGAAGGTACAAATGAAATTTAAGGGGAATGTTAGAATTGAAAACAAGTTGGCATAAAGGCTGAGAGAAATCCAACTTTTCCGGAACATGTCTGTACTGAATGGCGAGTGTAATGGACTGTTAACTCGGTGGCACATGGTGCGTCTAGCGAACACATAATGGGCTGGCGAGAAGATCATAGAAAACGAGAAGTCTGGAAATGTCTCCTTACGCTTTCTAGACTCGTTCCCAAACAAAAATTCCACCGATAAGCTTCCATCCATGACCGTATCCTATCCAAGAATACGAAAATAAAAACTTATTACTAATCCTGAAACTTTAAGCTCATAAAATAGCATTTTTATTTAAATATAGACTGCCTGCTTATATTACGGCAATAATAAATAACTTCACAAAAAATTGATTCAATTAGATTCATTACTTTTGTTTGTATTTAGTTACAAAGGGAGAATATTCTATTGTTTTTTCAAAGCATTTTTTGTTATTTAGTATGAGAATAACAAATTAAGTCATCACTTTCAACCCCGAAGTCTTTCCGTACATGCTTATCCTGACCTAACATTTCCCAGCCATTTTCTGTGTAACACTGGTCAACATGATTTTTGTCTCATGAATACCAATAGTTGTACTTAATGCAGCTTTTTTTATCGTGTTTTCAAATATGTATTCGGAATTTCTCCATCACCCACAGTTTTTTTTTATTTTAATTTCAATTAATGGATTTAAATAACTATTTTTTTAATAAACGTTTTTTCGTCATTGTAAAATAAAACCAAATGAGCTAACTCAGGAGATTTCAGCTATGGAAAAGAGATATGAAGGCAAATGGAATCCTAATATGCTGGCCGATTATTGTTGGACCATCAAGAGGGATGCTCCACAGGCGAAATGTAGCAGAAAATCGTCATTTCTTACTTTCTAGGTGAGTCCGAATGTTCGAATATTATGTAGTTACGAATGTAGAAAATATTAAAGTTTTTGAAATTATAAATTCCTGTCTCTGGGAAATCTTGTGTGATGGAGAAAAACCGATATCATATTTGAATTCAGGCGAAAAAATACTATCAGAATCACATATTTTTCTTTCTGAGACAAAAAAAGTTTATTTTTTATTGCTCAGTGTAATCTTAGACTAGGTGTAGTATATTTTGGCTTTGGCTGTACTAGAGACGAAACAAATGTCTGTGTTAGAACACCGAGCACGCCGATCCACTTGTTTTGTACTCTTTGGAATTCGCAAAGTTATTCAAACCGATAATTACTGGGGAACTCTTGTCCTTTCATTGTAAGATGCGACGTTTTAATTAATTTCTTCGTTATTCTCGACCACATCCTTGAAAGCAAATACAATTTACCACAAAGCTTTGCCATCATGACCAGATAACTTGATAGAGTCGAGAAAATATAGCTGTTATCCTTCGAATTCATTAAACTCTGCATTTCCTTTCATTCCCAGATCTCAAAACTTTCCTAGGTTTCTTTCTTTTTGAGGTATCTTTCAATTTCAAAGAAACTTTCATGATTAAATCTGAACATCTGGCAAACATCTTCTTCTGCTTCTTCTTCTTCTTCACGGTTTAGGCTTATTTACTAGCCTCTTCCGGCTCCAAATTGCTGCTCTTCCCATGTTTTCTTTGGTCTTCCCAAATGTCTTCTTCCTCGTGGTGAATAGCTGTATGCTGCTTTTGGTAATCTATTCTCAGTCATCCTTGCCAAGTGTTCTTTCCAGTTTGTTCTGTACTTCTCTATTGTTTGTTTAATTCCTCTACTTTTAGTTGTTGTCTTATTTCTGTGTTATGTTTTTTGTCTGTTCTTTGATATCCTGCTATTGGTCTGAAGAATCTCATTTCAGCGGCTTGTATTCTGGCTGATTGTTGTGTTGTCACTGTCCATCGTTTGGGATCCATAAGTAATAATAGGCACTGCCATTGTCTTGTATAATTTCATTATAGATTCTTTCCTGGCTTTATTTTTCAAAGTTATTTTTAGTGTTCCTGTTATATAATTAAACTTATTTAGTTTGTTATTTATATCTGTTTCCGCTGTGTATGATATTTCGCAACCTAGGAAGTTATATCTTGCCACTTGTTCTATTGGTTTATTTTCTAATATTATCTTTGTCCGAACTGGATGGCAAACATATTAACAAATATAGCACATTTAACGACCGGTAACAGAAAAATGAGTACTTCGGCCGCTAATGGGAATACGAACATACATTGACAATTGTAAATTTGTATATTTATCTCTGCCTATTACAAGTTAGGAAACAGCTGGATATGATTTCCATTAAAAGTGACATATAATTAAAATACACGAAAAACATAATTTTAACAAGGCTCAGATCAGACTAACAAATACAAAACTTTGGTATAAAGAAATTAGCATAACTTTCTTCAATAGCTACCCTATGAAATTCACACAGAAACTTTTTCTAAATAAAAAACTGTGGAACAAAACTTACTTGACACTCCATTTTATACTGTAATAGATTTTTCGTCGTTAGCTATAACACTAGTCAACATGCTTTTTTGTCTCATGAGTACCAATAGTTGTACTTAATGCAGTTTTTTATCGTGTTTTCAAACATGTATTCGGAATTTAATTAAAGACGTGCATGGAAGCTTCTTGTAGGAAAACCAGAGGGAAACGTCCAGTTGGTAGACCAAGAATGAGGTGGGAGAATAACATTAACAATGATTTGAAAAAAGTAGATTACACAGGGGATGACTGGAAAACATTGGCTCAGGATAGGGATATATGGAGAGCTTATGACCGCGCGGCCATGAACCTACGGATTCGATAGTGCCAGTGAGTGAGTGAATTTCTCCATCACCCAGAGTTTTTTATTTCAATTTTTGTAATTGTAAGCCCATGTTTTCCCTTTACAGAGATTTAGGCGCTCTCCCCCCTACAGGAAAGAATTTGAACCATACTAATTTAGTTACACTTGTTTTCTTACAGATGTCATACTGACATCTAGGAAACCAAGGTACTACTAGGACGGGAAAGTTCGGTAAATTTTGCTTAGAGGCCTTTTCATTCAGGCTTAAGGAATTTTTACGAGCCTGAAAATCTTCAGACTCGGGACCCACGGCTTAAAGTCCCTCCCGGAGGACTTGCTCCTTGCATTTTTCCGTCCTAAAAAAAAATCCATCGACCCCGGCCGGGTTTGAACCCGCGACCCTTGCAATTAATGGATTTAAATAATTATTTTTTAAATAAACGTTTTCTGATCCATTTGTCCATTGTAAAATAAAACCAATTGAGCTAATTCAGAAGATTTCAGTTACAAAAAAAAAAAGAGATATCAAGGCAAATGGAATCCTAATATGTTGGCCGATTATTGTTGGACCATCAAGAGGGATACTCCACAGGCGAAATATAGCAGAAAATCGTCATTTCTTATTTTCTAGGTGAGTCCGAATGTTCGAATATTGTGTAGTTACGAATATAGAAAATATTAAAGTGTTTGAAATTATAAATGTCTGTCTCTCGGAAATCTTGCGTGATGGAGAAAAACCGATATCATATTTGAATTCAGGAGAAAAAATACTATCAAAATCACATATTTTTCTTTCTGAGACAAAAAAAACAAAGTTTATTTTTTGTTGCTCAGCGTAATTAGTGTTGCATTATAATGTGTGTTTTATTAACATAAATGTCTGTTGAATTTTACAAATGACCAAAAAATATAATTTATTGTTATCATTATTATTAATATTCATCATCATCATCATAGTACATTCACGAATTTAGGCCATTTGTTGACCTGTTTCAGCCTCAAGAGAAACACCATCCAGAAGTCTTTTGAGTGGACGTCCTGGTCTTCTTCTTCCTGCAGGTTGATATCTTAACATTTGTTTGGGTATACTGTGATCTTCCATTCGATGAACATGTTGCATCGATCGAAATTTTGTTTTCTAAAGGTTCCATGTGTAATTCTTCTAAGATGTCTTCATTTTTTTGTGATCTAGTAATGTGCATCCTATAGTCCTCCGAAGGTATCTCATTTCAGCAGATCTAAGTCTCTGGATATCTTTCTGTTCAAACGCCCATACTTCGCTACCATACAAAGAGTTGGAAGAGCCAGTGTTTTAATTATTAATGTTATTACTAGTAATATAAATAACTAATTCACTGGCACAATCGGACCTATAGCTTCATGGCGGCTTGGACATAAGCTCTCCATACATCCCTAATCCTGAGCTAATATTTTCAAATCATCCTTGTATAATCTACTTCATTCAAATCATGGTTTATTATTTATTATTTACTATTATTATTATTATTATTATTATTACACTGAGCAACAACAAATATTTTTTTTTGTCTCACAAAGAAAAATATGTGATTCTGACAGTATTTGTTCTCCTGAATTTAGGTATGATATCGGTTTTTCTCCATCATGCAAGGTTTCCGAGAAACAGGAATTTATAATTTCAAACACTTCAATATTTTCTACATTCGTAACTACACAATATTCGAACATTCGGACTCATCTAGAAAGTAAGAAATTGCGATTTTCTGCTATATTTCGCCTGTGGAGCATCCCTATTGATGGTCCAACAATAATCGGCCAGTATATTAGGATTCCATTTGCCTTGATATCTCTTTTCCATAGCTGAAATCTCTTGAGTTAGCTCATTTGGTTTTATTTTACAATGGACAAATGGACGAAAACACGTTTGTTAAAAATAATTATTTAAATCCATTAATTGAAATTAAAATAAAAAAACTGTGGGTGATGGAGAAATTCCGAATACATATTTGAAAACACAATAAAAAAAACTGCATTAAGTACAACTATTGGTGCTCATGAGACAAAAGTCATTTTGACCAGTGTTATTAGCATTTTGTTTTAAGAGAGACGATTAAGGTGGTATGGATATCTTGGAGTGGAAAAATGATGGGAAAAGAAGAAAGGTAGGATGGAAGGTGTGAGGAGAAGTATGAGTGAACTAGGATTTACAGATGAGGATGTTCAGGATCGCTACAGCAGGAGAAGGTTAATTTCTTGAGTGTGTCAGAAAACCTATGCATTTGGGATAAATTGCGAAATAAAAAAATATTAGCCTATTATTATTTTTTTTACACTGTCAGGATTTGCATGTAGATACATATTTTTTTATATTAGTTAAATGTAATATTTTTTATCCCGTCTTCGAAGCGCCACAACTTGCGAAATGGGTTATAAGTAAGCCATGCGAGAATACTAGAAATGAGAAGCTGTTGGCATTGATTAAAACAAATCTTTAGAATATATTGAGTGATGAATTAAAATCTGTGAGCTAACTCTATTAAACATTTCTATTAAAATTTGTTGTAATACTGTTTTCTAAAACAACGAAATGTGAGACTCGAGTTATTATTACAGCACAAGATTACTGGAAGAAATTCCAAAATTGAATTTTCATAAACAATGGAAACATTATCATTAGAATGTGTTATGTTAATTCTGAAGTAAGAGCAGATACGCTTATATTAATCCTACTTCAGAGTTGAGAGGAATCAGAGATGCTTATACAATCAATGATAATGTAATCTCGCGTATTACTAATTCCTAAGCAAATCTTATTACAACTTTCCTATATAATACTTATATATATCCTGCAATGATGATTTTAGGCTTCATCTGAGTGAGACATGCTGCTAGCTCTTAATTCTACTCCCTTCGGCTTTATTCTCTCTGCATAATCCTTTTTTGATATTCTTGAATAGTTAAACTCTTTGCTGCAAATTGCTAGATTCCAGAGCAGTACCGGAGTTGTTTAAAACAGCATGTATAGGTACAGAGCTGCAGGGCATACGTTGGTTTAAGTCCCCGTAACTAAGTAACTCATTGGCACTATCGAAGAATACAAACTTATAAATTAAATAAATGTTTTGAGGATTCTATGCCATCATGCCCTTACATAAATTCAAATAAAAATGGAAAAACATCAAATTTATTATATTAGTTAAGACTTGCATGGCTATCGTTATGCATTCTTCATCATCATCATCCTGCCAGGTATTCGTCCTAGAAGAACTGTTATGGCCTGAGAAAGCGGTTTTCGTGCCATCTTTTCATAGGTCGACCAAGTGACCGTTTCCCATTTGGACAGTAGTTCATTATTGCCTTAGGGATCCTGGATCTAGCGATTCTTGAGACATGTTTCTTCCAGTTTTGCTGATACCTGGAGATGTAGTCCAGTATTGGGGACACATTAAGTTCTGGAAGGATTTCTACATTTTTCTTTCGATCCCATTTGGTGTAGCCAGCTGTTCGGCGCATAAATTTCATATCACAAGCTGTTAGTCTGCTTTCATCTCTCGTCCTTACAGTCCACGCTTCACTCCCATAACATAGGACTGGTCGAGCCATTATTTGATAAAGACGAGTACGAGTTGATTTTTGCACTAACGAAGGTTTTAAAAACTCTATTAATGATTCCCATTGATTTGTTGAATTTCACAATTTTCTCTGATAAATCCAAATTTTCAACAAAAGAGAGTTTATATCCCAAATAAGTAAACTCATTAACTCTCTCTAAAATTTTGTTATTTAAACAAATTTTGCTTGGTATTGGGGATTTTCCACAAAAGGCCATTATTTTAGTTTTATTGGCAGATATTTCCATTGAATATTTCTGGGCTATCAAATTTAAATTATGTACTGACCATTGTAAATCATCTTCAGATGTTGCTGATAAAACAAGTTCATCTGCAAACATTATTATATCTAATTTTAAATTTCTATTGATAGTGATACTTCCATGTTTTGTTTCTGTAAAGTCTTTTACAATGACAGTCATATATATGTTAAAAAGTAGAGGGGAGAGGCCACAACCTTGTCTGACTCCTGAGTTTATTTCTTTCCACTGAGTTATTTTTTATTTTATTTTTATTGCAATGGAAGTTGACTTATAAATGTTATAAATATTATATATGATCTGCATTCTAAAATACCTTACCTCATTTATGTCAAAGGTAGGGATAAGTTGATACCCGGGACCGCCGGGTAATCTAAAAATAATTACGATATAAATGTATAATTATTTTCCTTTTTACTTATTCAACTAAACATAGAATATTTAATTGTTTTAGGCATAGCAGCGTACGCCGAGCATTAGCTAGTAACTGAAAAAATCATGAACATATTTTAATAGAAACCGTGACGTAATTCGCTGAATTTGACTCACGAATTTCAGTTTCTTGCAATCACAGAGTCTGGCAAGTTTGTTAGCAGAGAGAAACTGAGAAGCTCTCCGTAGTAACCTGCTCCCACGCAACAAGAAAGTGTGGGAGGGGAAATAATTAATCTGAGAACAAGCTCCTGTGGCCAGTCCCTGGTTCCTTGAAATTAAGTTCTTTGAACCCCTACATGAAACATTACGGTTCTGTTAGAATCACAAAATATAACATGAAAATCTCAATAAACAAAACCAAATCAATGGCAATATTCGAGGATCCATCCATGTTAAATTAGAAATAAAAGGGAAAAGTATAGAACAGGTAACGAAATTCAAATATTTAGGAATACAAATTAATAGCACCAACAGAATAACAGATGAATTCCTCCATCAAGCAAATATGCAAATAAAATACTGTTTGGAAAAATAAAAAATTAAGAATAGATACTTACTCACTGGCACTATCGAACCCGTAGGTCATGGCCGCGCGGACATAAGCTCTCCATATATCCCTATCCTGAGCTAATGCCTTCCAACCACTCCCTGTATAATATACTTCCCTCAAATCATAGTTAATGTTATTCTCCCTCCTCATTATTGGTCTACCAACTGGGCGTTTTCCCTCTGGCTTTCCTACAAGAAGCTTCCATGCAAGTCTTTCATTCCCCATACCTGCAACATGTCCTGCCCATCGCAGTCTACGAGACTTAACTGTTCTTATTATATCTGGCTTCCTATAAGAGACCATGTAGTTCATTGTTATGTAGTCTTCTCCATTCATCTGTCTGTTCATCTCTCTTTGGTCCAAAAATTTTCCTAAGTACTTTATTCTCAAATACTTGTAATCTCCTTTCCTCCCTTAAAGTAAGAGTCCATGTTTCGCACCCATATAATATAACTGGTAGAATAATAGTTTTATATATTTTCAGTTTAACGTTTTTTGAAAGGAGTTGGGACATCAAGAGTCTCTGCAATGCAGAATAGCACGCATTTCCAGAATTGAGCCTATGTTTAATTTCTTTGTGCATCTCATTCCTGTTTGTGATTATTGTTCCTAGGTATTTGAATTCAGCCACTTCCTCAAAATTTCCCTCATTTGTCATTAGCTGTCCATTTCCATTATATAATGTATTTCTATATGTGATCATATATTTAGTTTTATTGATATTTACTTCCAGTCCTAATTTCTTAGTGTTATTCAATAGTGTGTGCGTGTTGTCCTTTAGTATCTCCTCGCTATCGGCCAACAATACTACATCATCAGCATAAACTAACAGCTTATTAATACCATTGAGTTGTAAGCCTTCCTCATTCTCTAAATATTTAATGGCACGCTCTAGTACAAAATTAAATAGTAGAGGAGATAGTGCATCTCCTTGCTTCAACCCATTCTGGATTTCAAAAGTGTCCGAAAACTGTTTGCCTACACGCACCCAACTCTTTGTGCCATTTAGACACATTCGTATAAGTCTAACTAACTTTTTAGGAATTCACAAAAGTAAGAATTTACAAATCCGTCATAAGACCAGTTTTAACATATGGATGCGAATGCCGAACAGAAACTAAAAAAAATAATCAGAACAAATTAATAAAACAACCGAAATGAAAGTTTTAAGGAAAATCGTAGGAAAATCGCCGAGAGAGAAAATTAGCAGCTCTTTGATTCGAGAAGAATGTGAAATTGAACATATAAACCTCTGGATAAATGATAGAGGACTAAATTGGAACGATCACATTTATTGAATGGAGAACAGTATATTAGTGAAGAAAGTACGTGACTGGACACTTCAGTAGAAAAGGCCATTAGGAAGACCACAACTACGATGGAAGGACGTCACCATACCCCGGATTAACATGCAACAAGCTGCCAGCTTTCGTGCATAGAGGAAGAAGAAGAAAGAAGAAGACAAAATTTATTTAGAGGATTAAGACAATCCATTCCAAGATTCCATTTCTTATCCAGTGACGAAGAAATATTCGGTAATAAAAGCAAGTTCTAACTATCAGCAATAACTGCAAAATATTTTCGCCTGCGTTGACGCAATACGCTCTTATGTAATATCGCAGGAAGTTACGTAGCGGATGCGTTCAGATACTGGAAATGGATATTAAGGTAAGTGTCTACTACCATTAAGTGTAATGACACTATCACTAAAACAGATGAAGGAGGAAAATTAAACGGAATGAAGAGCTATATTCATCATTTTAAGTGTTATGATGAGTTTATGACTCAAAATGAAGTCGAAAAGTGTTTTCATGATATTGGCTTATTTTATACTGTCTGTCATTCATTTTTATTGATTTAGCCTGGTTAAGGCCAAGTGGCCACCTTTTCCACTCATCAGGACAAACATATGTTACATTTAAATACAAAAAATCACGATAATATTAGATACTATACGATTATCTGACCAAACCGAAAAAAAAAAAATTAAAAAATAAGATCTAATAACACACTAAGGTTAAAGTTAAGTAAAATTGAAACTAATAAAATAATATGTACACAAAGGAAGAAGAGCTCCAATTTATTGTACATGAAAAAAAAAAATACAAGAAAAGTAATAAACTGTAATGAATTAATCTATCGCTTATATATAGGTCTATATAAGAAATTAAGTAGAAATATTGATAAATCCTAATACAATTTTGTGTATGTATATATATACCACTGTGGTCTCGAGGTAGAGTGCTGCCTTGTCACGCAGGGGGCCGGGTTCGATCCGCGGTCGGGGCAGTTTTTCTGGGTGTGGTTTTATCGGGGTTTTTCCTCACCTGTACGACAAATATCAGGAAAACTTTAAGGCCCAAACGGTTCCCGAAATCATATGACCATCATCATCATCATCATTATCAGTATCATCATCCTTATCATTATCATCATCATCATCCTTCACCGGTGTGGAAAGCAATGGGAAGCTACCACACCTAGTAAAGCTGCAAGCATAGCATGAAAATGCTATGATTGCAGTGAAGGACCTGCCTTCGGGCAGAATTACTATGGATGGTATATATATATATATATATGCGTGTGTGTGTTTGTATGTATGTAACAAGTCCCGCATAAAGGCACGGGTGCACCCTACCGGGAGTTTATTAAATTCTTCAGTACCAAAAGAAAAAAAATCTAGAAAGTTCGGAAGCCTTAACCTTCTTCTACCCTAAGCGCCTCCTACGGAGGTTCACCTTATTTATCTTCGAGTATAGGTGTATGTAGTATTACATGTGAAACGCCACACAGTTAAAATCTAAAATCGAATTTTTGGGTGAAATTTAAATTTAAATTTATTTCTAATTATTTTTGATGAGGCTATGAAATCTAATTAATAAACTAGGATTATTATTTATGATTTAAAAATTTATACTGGAGTAGTAATAGTTATGGGCTTGAAACTTAAAGAATGAATGACAATAGACTTCAAACAGTGGTCAGAAACAAAAAAAGTGGGAAAGCCTAATACAAAAATATTGATATACAAGACATACCAAGAAAAACAGAAGTAGCACATTTTAGAATGACAACGGGCTACGAATGTCTGGCAAAATACCTTTACAAAATCAACGTTCTGTCTTCACCGAAAGGCGTTTTATGCAATCACCCATGTGAAGAAATGGACGTAGGTCATCTACTGTATCTCAGAGTTAGAGGTAGCAGATTAGACAATAAATAAATAAATAAGTAAATAAATAAATATATATCATCATCAACAGCAAGGATTAAGCCAAATGGCCAGTTCCGATCTCATTATAGGTCGAATTGGTCCTTCCATCTCTTCAGTGGCCTTCCCAACATTATTCTCCCTTATGGTTTATAATTATACATTCTTCTTGGTATGCGCTGTTCATTCATTCGTAATACGTGCTGAAGATAAGCATTTTGATAATATTTTATTCTTTCACAGAGATTAAATAATTTAAGTTCTGTTCTTATATCTTCGTTTTTCTTTTTATTGGTCCTTTGGTATCCTGCTATTGCTCTCAACATCTTCATTTCAGCAGCCTCTATTTGTTTACTATCTGCCTTTGTTAATGTCCAGGTTTCACTTGCATATATAAGAAATGGAACTGCCAATACTTCGTAAAACTTCAAAATATTTTATTTTCTAGTCTTATTCAATAAAGTGCGTTTAATTTTACATGGATAATTTAATCGTTGTATTTTAGTGTATATATATATATATATATATATATATATATATATATATATTTGAAAGAATGAACCTTCTTCAGATTTTTGGCTCGGATATGGGGAAATGGAATGTGGAGAAAGTATTTAATTATTGTGAACTGTACAACTTATGTAATTAACCAAATACTGTTAAATTTATAAAAAATGAAAAGGTACGAATGGGATGGTTTTTAGTGAGAATATGAGATATGAGAACTGGAAGGAAAGTTTTTTTAATCAAAGCCAGAATGAAGAATAAAACTTGGTAAACCAAGACGAGGTGGGAGTTTGTGTATTGAATGACATATGGATATTAGGAGTTAAGAACTGGAGAACTGTGGCTTCGAGTAGAGATGATTGTCGTAGACTTCTGAAGAAGGCCAAGACCCACACGCGGATGTCTTGCTAATGACAATGATGACATACTTGGAATGGGATTAAGCATTAAGGTCAGGATAGGGTGCAAATTGCGGTCACAATCTGCGAGGTTGGGAAGTGATTTATACAGAATCGAGGAAAAATGTTTAAAAATCCAGCGATAGCGAGGTTTTTAATTACCGAGATTCTGTAAAATATTTCACAAACGTGCGTTGTACATTATTTTTTGCGCGATGGTGTTTTCAAAATAATAAATAATAGTAAAAACATCTTTGTTGGAAATATTTGCGTTCATTATAAACAACTGGCTAACGCTAACAGTGTGGGCAATGTTTATTAGTTGAAACAACAGGAGGCCTTGAGAACAATTATTGATAACATGGCTGCAAGTACGTATTTATTGTTTTATATTGTTTGAAATAAAGTTCAGTTCATTTAAAATGCAATGATTTGTTTCGTATAATGTATATTAACACTACCTTTTGGATATTTTCTGCATATACATTGTACGTAGTATACATAGAGGGCAGTGGTTTTACTTCCCACACGTGGGTGTAAATGTAATATTACAGTATAGTTATTTAGGTTGGCAGCTCCGAAATGTAGGAAGTTGAACTTTCAATAATGGTCGCCATTGCTGGTAAGTACGACAAAACGCACTATCGCGCAAAATAGTATAATGTACCAATATTAACCCTTAAATTGTCAATATATCTTTTAACATATATTGATTTAATTTATTTAATACTTCTAAGAAAACAGTAGAAAATCGAAGAAGTCAAAATTTCCTAAATATGTGAATACTAATTAATTACACAATATATAGCAATTACTTATAACTATACACACACATTAGTTTTCACTGCGGTCCGACAAACGAAAATAATTGGCATGAGAAATTAATATCATACATTACACAAAAAAAAATTCATTACGAAACACCGTTGAGACCACTATGTAAAAATTAAAATATAAAAATCGGTACCTGAGATCTAAGTGATACTCAACTTTGGTACTCAGTACCAACATACAAGCTGATGATGGAACATATTTTCCGAAAGGCTTTCTTGATATTTTAAACATAACAAAGTTGAGGATGACTGATGTCTCAGGAATCTATTTTATGTTTTAATTTTAAAATTCCACAAACTCGAGGACTGAAGAGATCACAATAAGACCCTAAAGCAGACATGAAGGGATAGGCCCCGGGTTCGTCTCCTCCCGGCACTCAAATCGGGAGAAAGGAGAGACCTTTCCCAGGAATAGGACGGGAGCAAGTCGATGAAATCTCGGAGCCGGGACCCATCTGGGCTGGGTCTCTGATAGACCGAGTACCCGCGGACCTAGTCTCGGGCGACGGCTGTGAAGAGATACATAAAAGGGACATTGACTTTCCGATCACTACTACTACAACAGAGATTCGCCAATTTAGCAGCTATAAACAGTCTCTGCTAAAAAAAAAAACTAAATAAAATACAGGGTGTAGCATAAGTCAGTTAACCGAAAATGCTAATAAATTGACTCGTTTAACCTTATATTTGTCCTTTTTGTCTAGCGTAAGTTTTTTTATTCACTGTCACCACGTTGTCATTTTCGACATTCTGGCATGGCGTTATTGTAACCCACTTCTGAGGTTGGGACGACTGGAAGGCGGTGTTATACTGCCCGGGTGATATATGATAGATGATAATGGTAACTTAATTAATATGTTAATGATGACCAGTTGATGTTCGGAGTACGTTCGGAGTACTTTTGGGCCTTAAAGTTACCTGATATTTGTCTTACAGGTGAGGAAAAACCCGAAAAAAAAACCATCATCCAGGTAACTTGTCCCGGCCGGGGATCGAATCCGTGCCCGCTATGTAACAAGGCAGCACGCTACCTCGAGATCACAGCGCGGACTGTTTAAAGTTATTAGATTGAATTTTTGTTTGCAGATGTTCAAATAATTTTTGCAGGGGATGAAGATGATATGAAATATATGATAAATAAACTAATGGAAGAATATAGAAAATGGGGACTGAATATAAATTTACAGAAAACAGAATATATGTTTTTGGGAAAGGATGTGGATGACCTCATACTTGAAACAGGGAAAATAAAAAAATGTGATTTTTTTAAATATCTTGGGTCAATAATTACAAGTTCAGGTACCTGTGAGAGAGATGTACAGTCTAAAATTGCAATGGCAAAAAATTCAACTAAGACATTACATGGAACTATTTGGAACAATAATATTACAAAGGAAACTAAAATGAAAATTTATTAGAGCATAATACAGAATATTTTGTCATATGGAAGTGAAACTTGGTCTTTGACGGAATTACAAAAGAATAAAATTAGAACAGTTGAATTTGATTATTTTAGAAGACGCCTCCAAAAAACAAGACAGGATAAAATAAGAAATGAATTCTTTTGGAGAGAAATGAATGTCACCACATCGGTTGTTAAGAGGATTGAAAATCAAATGCTTAAATGGTATGACCACGTACACAGAATGGAAAATGAAAGATGGCCAAAAAATATATACCAATGGTCACCCCTGGAAGAAATAAACGTGGCAGACCAAGATAGAAATGGAAAACCTACATCAGAACTATAATGGATGATATGAATTTGGAAGAGGGAGATTGAAATGATAGAGATACATGGAAACTGAAGACGGCAAACCTATAAGTGGGAGAAAGCCGAATAAGAAGAAGAAGAAGAAGAAGAAGAAGAAGATTGAATTTCATTCGGTAAGGTTTTAAGATACCTTGTTCCTGAAAAAAATGGAAACCATTATATCGAGTTTTTGACCATGCCACAACTATGTGCAGTAGTTAACTGACTTATTTCGCACCCTGTACTTAAGAGTCAGTTTGTTTTCTTGTTTAGTTACTGATCGGTCTTATTATTTGTGATTGGTGTTCTCGGTTCTTCAGAGTCTGTTAGAACATTGCTGCTAATAATTCTTCGAGCTTTAAGACGAGTTAAGTGTTGCTTTATGGACATGGATAAGTTGTATAGAGTGCTTACCTCGGACAACGAGACGTACGGGCGCCGATGTAAGAGCGTCTTGCGTTGTGAAATCCGACGCCGTCACCTGACATTCCCACTCCCCGTCATCGAACTCAAGCGTCGCTCTCCGGACCCAGAGACTGCAGTCTCCAGAATCTTGTCTTCCCGCCCAATCATACTTATTTGTGTATATTCCTACAGGCTGAAACAAAACAAAAAAATATATTATGATTAATGTTGATATATTAACACGTACAAATACATTATATAATGGAAATGGACAGCTAATGACAAATGAGGGAAATTTTGAGGAAGCGGCTGAATTCAAATTCCGAGGAACAATATTCATAAATAGGAATGAAGTGCAAAAATAAATTAAACATAGGCTCAATTCTGGAAATGCGTGCTATTATGCATTACAGGGACTCTCGAACTCCTTTAAAAAAAACGTTAAACTGAAAAAATATAAAACTATTATTCTACCAGTTATATCATATGGATGCTAAACATGGAGTCTTACTTTAAGGGAGGAAAGGAGGTTACGAGTATTTAAGAATAAAGTTATTACCAAAATTTTTGGACCAAAGAGAGATTTATATTTGCTCTAAACTCGACTTCATTATTATCCAGTGTAAGATATATATATTTATTTGTTGTTTCCCGTATAATGTATCATATTTATATTATTATTATTATTATTATTATTATTATTATTATTATCGTATCATTATTATTATTACACTATAAAATGTTGTTTGTACATGACATTTACATTGCTACATTTATTGTATCTTTAACTGTTTATAATTAGTATAGTGTATATCTATATTTGTCGAATATTTATTTGTATTTGTGCTGGTTGAGTGGAAGAGAGGGCCTAATGGCCTTAACTCTGCCAGAATAAATAAAGTATTATTATTATTATTATTATTATTATTATTATTATTATTATTATAGATGAACAGGCAGATGAATGGAGAATACTTCATAACAGTGAAGTACATGGTCTTTATAGGAAGCCAGATATAATAAGAACAGTTAAGTCTCGTAGACTGCAATCGGCAGTATGTGGCACAAATGGGGGATGAAAGACGTGCATGGAAGCTTCCTGTAGGAAAATCAGAGGGATAACGCCCAGTTGGTAGACCAAGACTGTGGTGGGAGAATAACATTAACTATGATTTGAGGGATAGGCATACCGATTGTACTAAGTAAATACATTTTGAAGTTTAGGGAAAAGCAAATTATGTGATAGTGGTGGCAATTAGTAACTGGGGAGACTATCGATCCCGTAGAGGGATAACAGGACAGCTCTCCACCTATTAGACTCTACATAACCTAATATCTATCCCCTTTTCCCACATCTAATTATCCTTACATAAAAGCATTTAATTTTTCCAGGATCAGGTTTGAACCTTGTAACTCAGTAATTAGATTTTCTTGGTATCATGCACATACACAAATAATCCGATTTAAATTAACATCAAATTAGTTACCTTCTCCTCTCAAAACATGGGAAAAGAGAGAGAGAGAGACGCAGAGATACAGAGAGAGAGAGAGAGAGAGAGAGAGAGAGAGAGAGAGAGAGAGAGAGAGAGAGAGAGAGAGGAGAGAGAGAGAGAGGAGAGAGAGAGAGAGAGAGGTAGGAGATAGACGAGGGATTAATATAAGCGAAATGAGAAGGTCAAAGTGGGAAGAAAGTAAGGAAATTCCATGCGAGATGTTCTATTCTAACTAACTAACCAACTAATTGGCACTATCGAACCCGTAGGTTCATGGCCGCGTGGACATATTCTTTCCATACATCCCTCTCCTGAGCTAATGTTTTCCAATCATTCCCTGTATAATCTACTTCCCTCAAATCATAGTTAATGTTATTCTCTCACCTCATTCTTGGTCTACCAACTATGCGTTTTCCCCTCTGGTTTTCCTACAAGAAGCTTCCACGCACGCCTTTTATTCCCCATTCGTGTTATATGTATGTCCTGTCCATCGCAGTCTACGAGACTTAACTGTTCTTTTTTATATCTGGCTTCCTATAAGACCATGTAGTTCACTTATGTAGTTTTCTCCATTCACATGTCTGTTCATCTGTCTTTGGTCCAAAGACAGGAAACTGTCTAATATATGGATTTCTAATATGTTGTAGTCTGGATATTCTCATACTACTCCGTAATCCATGCATTTCCAATCTGACATATTAACAAATGAAGAGTATCTGTAACACCCGTTATATAACACAATGTGCAATATCTTATTCACATAGAATCTGTCGTAAAGAAAGACTGAATAAGCAAGATGGAAGAAAATGTCATTGAGGTTCGTGAAGGAAAGACGTAGAGTACTTAAACTTACGTTAACTCTTCAATACAATAAACAAAGTTGCAATGCAGTATAAAAGAAAGAGATGTGAGCGAAGCTTGTAAACTTTACCCGCTGGAAACAACATCTTTCTTATGGTTATTTCATGGTGTTTATGGTCTTGCCTTCTAAAACACAAAAGTATTTCGCATTTTAAGACTAGCGAGTCTGTTCACATAGACAAAAGAGTAGTGTAAAACGAGACTACGATACGTAAAATTAAAGTAGAAATTACTTTCCTCTTTACATCAAACGGAATGAAAAAGCTTAGTGTGTGCAATGAACAAAGGTGAGCCTATCCATACAATAAAATGCTGTTTATTTGAACATTTAACTGGTAATTTGGTGCTATTTAACAAATAATTGTATTATATACTGCAACTCTTTGTTGGTTCGTTGCTTAAATTACGGCCTTTGAATTTCATGAGCGACAGCAGTACTCCTTACAAGCCAATAACAGTTTCGGGCCGTGTGCAGCTAACAAATGACCTCTCCAGAAGTGATTTCTGGAGAAATAATTTTTCAGATACGTCGATTCTGGAAGAATCTGATTCTCGAGCTTTCCGTTCGAGATATGTGTAGACTGGCGACCAGATTACTTCTACCCTCTCATATATATATATAGTTCCGGGTTCGAATCCCGTCCAGACATTTATTTTTCTTATCATTTCATATATATAAGTTATATATACCTATATAAAATGAGAAAGTTTTTTTTTTTTGGGTTTTCCGCGTCTTGGATTCAAGTTCGGCCTCTGGCCACTGATTCCGACGTTTCGGCATGATCCCATATGCCGAATCGTCGGAATCAGTGGCCGGAGGCCGAACTTGAATCCAAGATGCGGAAAACCCAAGAAAACTTACTTATTCATACTTATATCGGCGAAAATCTGCAATATAACATATATATATATATATATAATATGATAAGAAACATAAATGCCTGGACGGGATTTGAACCCGGAACTCTAAAAGCAAAGATTTCCTAAAATTGTTATGGAATGGATCCCAGTGGAAAGGAGGAAGACCGAAGAAAACTTGGATAAAAGGGGTACAAGCAGCTATGAATATCAGAGGATTGGAGGAAGATCAATGGATGGACAGAGAGGAATGGCCTTTGGTTTCCGGAAGACAGCGGCAGCTGCCATGGTACCGGATGATGATGATTAAAAGCTAAATTAGTA
Organism: Diploptera punctata; assembly: GCA_030220185.1. Classification (NCBI taxonomy): domain Eukaryota; kingdom Metazoa; phylum Arthropoda; class Insecta; order Blattodea; family Blaberidae; genus Diploptera; species Diploptera punctata. Next base: position 1,790,866 of record JASPKZ010004576.1, on the reverse strand, counting down.
AAAAATAGACAAGAATAAAAATCTATAATACTTTGGCATTACCTTCCGTTTTATACGGAAATGAGATTAGGACATTAAAAAATAAAAAAAAGAGAGACAGGAGCAGAATCAAAACAACTGAAATGAAATTTCTCAGAAAGACAGCAGGATACGCTCTTTTAGATCGAAAAAAGAATGAAGAAAATTTAGAACAATTAGAAGTAGAATCAGTAGAAGAAAAGCTCAACACATAAATTCTTCTTCTTCCTTTCCAGGATTAGGTCAATGCGACCTGTTCCCGTCTCAAGTCCATCGTTTCCTGGACGTCCCAAAGATCCTTTTCCATGCGGTTTGTAGGTTTTGATCGTGTAATCTTGTATTGCCAATTCTGTCTAAATGTTCTTTCCATCAGTATTTGTGCTCTTCTAGTTTGTCGAGAATTTAAAATGTCTAGTTTATTTCTTATTGACTCATTATGTAATCTATCCATGCGTGTACATAGTTTTACGGATCTTAAGAAATTCATTCCACTGGCTTGAATGTGTGAGATATCTTTTTTTTTTGTAAGTACCTAAGATTCAGATCCATATAAAAGAACAGGAACAGCCATAATTTTATAAAACCTGAGCTGAGATTCTCTTTGAGTATTTCGGAAGTTTCTTCTTATGGTGCCACACATCATTTGATATCGGTTTAATTTATTATGTATATTCCAATAACAGCTACCGTATATGTTATATCTGAACCTCGATAGTTAAAGTGTACTATCTGTTCTATTATTTCATTATTGATCACTATATTTGCTCTGACTGGCAGCTTGCCCTGTAAAGCCATAATTTTAACAGATATAAATTAAACTGGCTCGATCATGTAAAAAGAATGGATAATTCAAGAATGCCAAAAATGATGATGCAATATAAACCCAAAGGGCATCGTCGACTAGGAACAAATTTTAAAATACTGCTAGATGGGGCCGATATAGGTCTTACAAAGGTCTAATTCGTGGCGGATGATGATGCTATGATATGTCGCTATGAAAACGCTTGTAGTATATGTTTTTATAGGCACATATAACTGAAACATAAAAAGAAGATCTATATGAAAAAAGAAACATTTCAAAACATGTTTGAAAGCATTTTGAGAACAATATAATGCAAAAACAATACAAGTTTGGTACGGATACAGAGAAACAAGTCGACAGCCATTTTCTCCGTAAAGGGAGGGTGGCTCCAGGGCTTGAAATATGATTGTTTAATAAGGTGCCTGGCGGGGAAGCAGACATAAGCCCGGAGTGCTTACGTTTTTGTGGGCTCCACGATATCCTTGCCCATTAATCAAGAAAGACAAGTGTGTGCTAATGAAATAACCTCGCCCCTATTTCTTGTGACAGTGTGAATAACGCACCACTTTTACTTGCTCGCAAAAAAATAGCTTCATCGACGTCTATTTATTTTAGAGCATAGCATGAGGGGGGGTTGGTCATCCCGTTAATAGCACTGTAAAAACATCCCCAAGTGATGGCCTCTTTGTGGCTTGCAAAACCACCAATAGTAATAATTATTCACGTAGAATATTGCACAGAAGCTGAGAAAATTAATGGTTTTTTTAATAGTACCGTAGCTAACTGAATTATGAAAACCATTCCATGTACAGTAAAAGCTCCTTATTCGTGGTTCTCTTATTCGCGGTTTCATTATTTATTCGCCAGTTAAAAAATTGCGACACAGTTCCTGTATTCGCGGATAAAAATATATCTATTCGCGGATCCAGTCGATATATTGGAAGGATTAGTATCCTTTATTAACGCATCGGCAACTTTTTTACTGCAGGCACTTGCCAAGGCGACATTTACAAAGACTGATCCATACCAAATGGAAATAATAATAATAATAATAATAATAATAATAATAATAATAATAATAATAATAATATTATTATTATTATTATTAGTATGAACTTAAAACAAACCTTATTGTATTATTATTATTATTTTTTTTATTTAGAGCCCCACCACCACCCCCGGGTTACCTCGGGCATAATGCCCTTATCCCCGGGTCTGCTCTATGTCCCTATCTATATCTTATCTTTATTGAAATACATAATAAATATACAATTCGGGTATTTGTAGCGTGTTGTTGTTACATAAAATTAAAATAAAGTGTGTTTTGTTTGTTTGTGTGTATGTGTATGTGTGTGTGTGTGTGTGTAGTAGACGTAGTAGACTGGTGACGTTTTTAACGCCTCTCTTGTCTCCGTTGGTCTTCGTCTCTTCTTAATCCCAAGACTCTTCTTGTGTACTTGGTGAGGGATTAGAAGGCTTCCTTCCCGGTCCAGAATTCTAAGGCGGGCGGCCATTGTGTTTCACCGATTATTATTATTATTATTATAATTTTTATTATTATTATTATGAACTTAAAACAAACCTTATTGTCACTAAGCCTGAAGTTCGTTGTTAAAAGCCACCGCCGCAATATTTCACGTGCCACTGTGTTCATTGATAAATGCCGCCCTCGCCACGATCGTGTTTTATTGTTTCAATTTGTGATTCGTTGCAATAATTTTGATTGAATAACAGGGGTCTCTTTTGCTTTGTTGCCAATTTATAATTTCGAGTAAAAGGAAAGAAAATTAATTGCGAAGCGGAAAAATGTAGTGTTGCTGCTTAAAGTAAAAATAGAAATGCTTGACCGTTTATACGCGTTGGCGAATCGTTTGCGTCTATATCACACTGTTTCAGTGTTAATGAAGTCCGAATACAAAATAAGGAATTCTATCTCTGAATTCACAGCTGAATATCAATCTCAATTGTAAGGCCTTTTAAAAGCAGTAAAACAGGAAAAAATACTAAGTTCTTTACGTCCGTGCCTAAACCTGAGAGTAATAATTAATAGAAATTTTTCAAAATTTCTCATTAATTTATTTTATTTTGATATTTTATTTTGTAACCTTGGATCTTATTCCCTATATAAAGTAAAGTAAAGTAAAATGATCCCACTACAGGCCTCGGGAGGCCCTTGGGTAGTAGGAGGTTAAGGCTCCCACTTTTTCTAGACAATTGGACTTCATGTCAGCCGGGTTGTCAACTCTGCGTGACGACCGCCTTAACCCCCGAGCAAGCGTCTGGTACTCATTTCCACTAGAGGCTGAGTCGACCCCAGGACCATAGTGCCGCCAGAAGGTTTGGGTTAATTTAAAAACTGACCCCCACGGGACTCGAACCCTCGACCTTTCGGCTTGTAGCGCAGTGCCTTAACTACTACGCTACGGCGCGTCCCTATCCCCTACATACCCATACAAACATTCGATATTCACGGTTTCTATATTCGCTGCATATTTGCGGAACATATCCCCCACGAATAAGGAGTTTGTACTGCACCTTAAATGTATTGTACAGTTGCTCACGTTATAAAAATGAAGATCTATCTATCTATAGTAATTCTGCCCGAGGGCAAGTCTTTCACTGCAATCATAGTATTTTCATGTTATGCTTTGCAGTTTTGCTAGGGAATTATAGGTGTGGTAGCTTCCCATTGATTTCCACACTGGTGAAGGATGATGATCATAGTGATAAGAATGATGGTCAGATGATTTTTGGAGACCGTTGGGCCCAAAGCTTCCTGACATTTGTCTTATAGGTGAGGAAAAACTCCGAGAAAACCCACATCCAGGTGCCAGTCCCGGCCGGGAATCGAACACGGGTCCGCTGCGTGACAAGTTAGCACGCTACCTCGAGACCACACCAGGGGACTAAAATGAAGATAATATAAATATAGTCTCATTTAGATGCTTAAGTAAAAAAACCGTAAACTAACTGACGCGAGCTGTAAAACCTGATGGTTAATTGATCGTCCTCATGTGTTTAATCTCTCTCTAGCACCTAATTTCCTATTTGCAGTAGTTATTGTTTCCACGGCATTTGAATTCCACCCACTTCTTAAAAAATCCGTCATTTATGATTAACTATATTTCTTTTTCTACTTCACTTCCTGATTTAGGCATTGGTTACCTATTCCGTCTTCACTAATAGATCTAAAATCATGAGGACATCCTATATATATATATATATATATATATATATTCTTCCTCTAGGAAAATAATGTGAGATTTTCTTTGGTAATCTACTCCCTTCCATTCTTTCTGCTTGTTCTCTCCAGCGTTTTTTTTTTATTAGATATATTTTCTTTTATGGAGTAGATCTGCAGTTGTTCACGAATATCATCATTTTTTAACTCTATTTCCATTATACAATTTATTTTACGTGTGACTAAATGTTTATATATATATATTTAATAAATCTTCTAGGTTTGGATCCCTATTTTACAAATGTATGTTAAGGCTTTAGTAACATATATAAAAGAAAATTGAAGATCACACAATTACAAAATATAAATAAAACAAAAATAACAAATGAACGAAACAAGAACAAATTAAATTGAAACTTATAATAGTGTATTACGATGCAAGGTTGGGAAGTGGTATTTACAGAATTGAGCCAAATGTTTAAAAACCGAGCGTCAGCGAGGTTTTTAATTTAGCGAGATGCTGTAAAACACTTCACAAACATGCCGAACATGCGTTGTACATCATTTTTTGCGCGGTGATGTTTTCAAAATAATAAATAGTAGTAAAATAATATATTTGTTGGAAATATGTGCGTTCATTATAAACAATTGAGTAACGTTAACTGTGTGGGCAATGTTTATTAGTTGAAAGTACAGGAGGCCTTGAGACCATTATTATTGATAAAATGGCGGCAAGTACGTATTTATTGTTTTATCCGATCCGATTGAGGGTCTTTCCACTTTTCAGCGGTTGCCCTTTTACCAGCCGGCTGCTGGCCTTTCACATCCACATCTGTCAATCACAGAGGTAGATGATCAACAGGGGTGTATGATGTAGGGGTGACATGTGGTTAGCATGTCGAGTCCCACAGTCGTTATATCTGGTTACTCAACCTGGAGCCGCTACTTATTGTAGCTACCCAATTGCCTCACGATGCTGGGTGGGCACCGATCCCATACTGGCCGAAATACCATGAGAAAATTTCTTCCCCCCTGGAGACCCGAACCAGCGCAAGTCCCGTAGCTCTGCGCCAAGACTTCCTACCTTAACCGCTTATATTGTTTCAAATAAAGTTCAGTTCATTTAAAATGCAATGATTTGTTTCGTATCATGTATATTAACACTACCTTTTGGATATTTTTGTATATACATTATACTAGTATACATAGAGGGCAGTGGTTTTATTTCCCGCATGTGGGTGTAAATGTAATATTACAGTATAGTTATTTAGGTTGGCAATCTTGAAATGTAGGAAGTTGAACTTTCAATCGTGGTCACCATTGCTGTAAGTACGACAAAACGCACTATCGCGCAAAAAATAAGTATATATATATATATATATATATATATATGATATGAAAAGAAAAAAGAATGCTTGAGTCGGAATTTGAACTCGAGTCTCTAAAGTCTGTACCTTTAGCGCTCTAACCAACTGAGCTACCCAAGAATTCCAACACAAACATACATTTTCTTATACATGTAGTATTCTCAATTCACACAAGAGGTAGCGGAAATTTCTTCCAACTGCCATCTAGCGGCTAACATAACAGTTAAGCAAATTATTAAAGAGAATATTTACTTTATAGCAGTAACGCTTGTATATATAGATATTATAAATATATTTTTGACATTTGGCAATGAAGGCAAATATGATATGAAAAGAAAAAAGAATGCTTGAGTCGGGATTTGAACTCGAGTCTCTAAAGTCTGTACCTTTAGCGCACTAACCAACTGAGCTACCCAAGAATTCCAACACAAACATACAATTTTCTTATACATGTAGTATTCTCAATTCACACAAGAGGTAGCGGAAATTTCTTCCAACTGCCATCTAGCGGCTAATATAACAGTTAAGCAAATTATTAAAGAGAATATTTACTTTATAGTAGTAACGCTTGTATATGTAGATATTATAAATATATTTTTAATATAAAATTGTATGTTTGTGTTGGAATTCTTGGGTAGCTCAGTTGGTTAGAGCGCTAAAGGTACAGACTTTAGAGACTCGAGTTCAAATCCCGACTCAAGCATTCTTTTATCTTTTCATATCATATTTGCCTTCATTGCCAAATGTCAAAAATATATTTATAATATATATATATATTTATTTATTTATATTAATAGAATATGTGTGTGTTCGCTCTTAGTATTTCTTGCAATCACCTAATAATACTACACATCAGAAAATATACATAAGCCTGAAATTGTATTGTAATTTTTTTCCACAGGAAATAAAGCTAACAAACTGTTCATACATATTATTTATTTACTTTACCTCTCTTTAAAATAGTTTTGCTTTCAAAATTTTCCGCACAGAATGATAACCTGTATTTGAAGCTCTTTAAAACACATGAGCACATATACTTTGAAAGTTAATGTTAAACCTATTTAAGAAGGGCATATATTGCTACGTATTTTGATATATAATTTGGTAAAGGACATAGGAATAATCTGCCTGAAGGCTTGGACGTTATGTTCCTTGTCTCTTGTCCCGATGTCTTTTTTATGGCTTATGTGTTTTTAAATGCAAACGATAGAGATTTTTAAGAGAAAACAGTAATTTGAAAATCGCTCTAGTGGCCGCTATGTATTTCCGTTTTAAAAAAATCCATCCACCTCCATCGGGTTTGAACCCCCGACTCTCAACACCAGAAGCAGGTAACATAACCCCTAAACTATCGAGGCCCCAAGAATGTTAAGGAGATGTTTATTGTATATATCATAGTAAAACCCGATCTCAAACATCCTAGTAATATCTTAGTTGCCTGCTAGATAGCTCATTGAGTCGGTGTGTTGACCGCATGCCACTCATGACATCTTTGACCAAATAAGGTAACTAAAATGAACTTTGTCTATAAATTCCTGACAAAAGAGAGGCTATGACTCAACAATGGACTACGTCATTAATAAAAAAAGCAAACTTAATGTCTCAGAACATCATCTGACTATAATAATGATCATCATCATGCCATAATAATGATCATCATCATCATCATCATCATCATCATCCAGGGATTACGCCTGTTTGCTCGTTCCAGTTTCATGAACGCTAGAATTGTTAAAATTGTTCAGACCATCTTCTGTGTGGGCGTCCAACATTTCTCCTTCCGTGTTGTTTATAATTTAACAATAATTAATTTTGGAAATTTTCCTTCTGGCATTCTATCAATATGTTCTTTCCAGTCGTTCCTATACATAATTATTCGGTCGGTAACTTACTTACATAATCATCATGTTTAGTATTAATATGTGTGTAAATGATGTGTTTCGTTTTAATGTTGTGTTGTCTCGGAGGAGGACCTGACATTGAGCTGATCACTCATTCGGGGAAGTCCTCCATAACCTGGTCAAAAAACTATGTGTGTGATCCATAGTTCAAAAAAGTTCCTCTCCACCGATAGGTCGGGCCACTGTAAGGTCCAGGTGACGAACTTAAACCCCAGCAAAATTAAAACAAATTAATTTCAAGGAGCAGAGGTTTGCATTGTAAGTATTCTATTGGGTATGCAAGGGATTTATATCCATAATACCTTGCCCCAGTGTATGTTAAATTACAGGTACAAAATAATTACAGGTGATTAAGTATTCATCAGTATATAGTATCGATTTTGTTAGTTTATTGCGATGACCCAGTTTTTAATGCGTGTAAACCAGCTCTTTCCAGTGTTTGCTGATTCCAGTTGGTTTTTATTCCATTTCGTCGACTAGCAAAGTTTTCGAATTATTGTCAGCCAATAAATTTAATCTGGTTCCGTGTAATTTCTGTCCTGTGGCTTGCTATGCGGCCGAGGGTGTATCTGGGGGAGTTGGGATGGGAAGGAAAAAGCTTTTCGCAGGTGGCGAGATCATTGTTTCCAGAACTGCCGCATCCAAAAGTACAATTTTATTCATTAAAATAAGAACTTGAAAGTTAATGAATCTATAAATTGGTACTGTGCAGTCCTGCACAAATTCTAATGGGTTATTAAATCGTAACAAATGACATATTTTGTCTGCACAATTACATACTTTTTATTTCTTATAAAATCTGAATTTGAACCAATTTTTACATAAAATATATTATTTGCACGATAGTGTGTTCTGCCGTACTGACAGCAATGGCGATCATGATTGAAAGTACAATTTCCTACATTTCGGGGTTGCCAACATATAAATAACTAAATAACTATATTGTAATACCTCGTGCGGGAAGTAAAATAACTGCCCTTTATGTATACTGCATACTATATATATATATATATATATATATATATATATATATTTATGACATGATAAGACAATTAAATACTCGGACGGGACTTGAATCCTGACCTCTGGATTTATATCTCAGTGCGCTACCGATTACGCTACCAAGCAAGTGTAGTACAAACATTCATTTTACCGCCGTCTTCCGGAAACCAAAGGCCATTCCTCTCTGTCCATCCATTGATCTTCTTCCAATCCTCTGATATTCATAGCTGCTTGTACCCCTTTTATCCAAGTTTTCTTCGGTATTCCTCCTTTCCACTGGGATCCATTCCATAACAATTTTAGGCAATCTTTGCTCTGGCATTCTTTTGACATGGCCATACCACTGTAATATTTTTCTTTTCTATAATGTCTCCTCTTGTACACCCATAATTTCCATTATTTCTTAACTTTTAATATGTAATTTATTATTCCTAAAATTTGTGTAAATTTGATACCAATAAAACAAAAATAATGAATAACAATTTTTAATCAAATCTTCAAACACATCAAATATAATATTTTAAGATCAATACTTTACACAAAAGAGACACATTTTCAGCCTTTATTCTACAGGGTGTGATACAACATTTTTAAATTTAACTATTTTTTTCTTTGTTTTATGAAAAATAAGAAAAATAATTTTTCTTTAGTTCTTGTATATACAAATTACAAGAGCCACATCTTTGTTAATGGTTGACGATATTTTATGTTTTGCAGAACAAAATTTCATTTTTTTTATTCACGTTAAATATCGGGCTATAAGAGAAACACCATGTGTATAAGCACGCTCTAACATATATTGTTATTAATGGAAGCAACTGCAAATAACTAATTCACTAGCGCCATCGGACCCGTAGGTTCATTCCTATCCTGAACCAATAGTTTCCAATCATCCCCTGTATAATCTACTTCCCTTAAATTATGGTTAATATTATTCTCTCGCCTCATTCTTGGTTTACTAACTGGGTATTTTCTCTCTCGTTTTCCTATAAAAAGCTTCCATGCACCTCTTTCATTCCCAATTCTTGCCACATGTCCTGCCCATCGCAGTCAATGAGACTTAACTGTTCTTATTGTATTTTGTTTTCTAAAAATATCATGTAGCTCACTGTTACATATATATTTTAATTCGACTGTCTGTTCATCTCTCTTTGGTCCAATGATTGTTCTTACAAATTTTATTCTCACATACTAGTAATTGTCCACCGCTGTGGTTTCGAGGTAGCGTGCTGCCTAGTCACGCAGCGGGCCCGGGTTCGATCCCCGGTCAGGAGTTTTTCTAGGCGAGGTTTTTATCGGGGGTTTTCCTCGCCTATAAGACAAATGTCAGGAAAACGTTAAGACCCAAACGGTCCCCAGAAATCATATGGCCATCATCATCCTTCACCGGTGTGGAAAGCAACGGGAAGCTACCACACCTACAATTCCCTAGTAAAGTTGCAAAGCATAGCATGAAAATGCTATGATTGCAGTGAAAGATCTGCGCTCGGGCAGAATTACTATGGATGGATGGATACTAGTAATTCTTTCCCCTCCCTTAAAATAAGAGCTCATGTTTCGCATCCATATAGAATAACTGGAAGAAAAACAGTTTCATATATTTTCAGTTTAACTTTTTTTGAGAGAAGTTCAGACGACAAGAGTCCTTTACTTACTTACTCACTGGCACTATCGAACCCGTAGGTTCATGGCCGCGCGGACACAAGCTCTCCATATATCCCTATCCTGAGCTAATGCTATCCAATCATTCCCTGTATAATCTACTTCCCTCAAATCATAGTTAATGTTGTTCTCCCACTTCATTCTTGGTCTACCAACTGGGCGTTTTCGCTCTGGCTTTCCTACAAGAAGCTTCCATGCACGTCTTTCATTCCCCATACGCGCAACATGTCCTGCCCATCGCAGTCTACGAGACTTAACTGTTCTTATTATATCTGGCTTCCTATAAAGACCACGTAGTTCATTGTTATGTAGTCTTCTCCATTCACCTGTCTGTTCATCTCTCTTTGGTCCAAAAATTTTCCTAAGAACTTTATTCTCAAATACTCGTAATCTCCTTTCCTCCCTTAAAGTAAGAGTCCATGTTTCGCACCCATATAATATAACTGGTAGAATAATAGTTTTATATATTTTCAGATTAACGTTTTTTGAGTTGGGACATCAAAAGTCTCTGCAATGCATAATAGCATGCATTTCCAGAATTGAGCCTATGTTTAATTTCTTTGTGCATCTCATTCCTATTTGTGATTATTGTTCCTAGGTATTTGAATTCAGCCACTTCCTCAAAATTTCCCTCATTTGTCATTAGCTGTCCATTTCCATTATATAGTGAATTTCTACGTGTGACCACATATTTAGTTTTACTGATATTTACTTCCAGTCCTAATTTCTTAGTGTTACTCAATAGTGTGTGCGTGTTGGCCTTTAGTATCTCCTCGCTATCGGCCAGTAGTACTACATCATCAGCATAAGACAAGAGTCCCTGTAATGCATAATAGCAAGCATTTCCAGAATTGAGCCTATGTTTAATTTCTTTGTGCATCTCATTCCTATTTGTAATTATTGCTCCTAGGTATTTGAATTTAACCACTTCTTTAAAATGTTCCCCATTCATTAACTATCCATTACCATTATATAATGCATTTCTATGTGTATACATTTATCGATCTTTAATTCCAGTCCCAATTTCTGAGTGTAACTCAATGGAAATGTGTGTGTTGGCCTTTAATATCTCCTCGCTATCGCCTAATAATACTACCAACTGCAGCTGAATGAAATTTAAAATTAGGAACTTACTGAAAATGTCCAACATATGTGAATATTCTAGCATTCATATATATCATATAACATTTTAGTTATTTTACCTGATCTGTAGACTACAGATAAAACGTAATGTAGATGCATCAGGGGCTACTTCTGAAGAATGCACTAAAGAATTTTTGGCTATAAAACAAAAAAATGTAACATAAGTTATGCGATGCATTTTCATCCTGCATTCCTGAGAGATGAGAACTGAAATATTTTCAACACAGATATTGCATTTTTTGTCAGTTCAAACTAGATTCATGTCTCCTTGCCAAGATGCAATATTACCACAAACAAGTGGTTTCTACAATGCAAGAAAATTACATTTCCTTCGTTAAAAAAATATTCCATGACATACTGGATGTAAATAAACTAAAATTAAGAAATTGTATCATTTTAGAATATTTGATGACTGACAGAGATACGTCAAAGAGGAAAGACATGTAAGTTATCAGATGTGGTGTGAACAGATAATTCTGATAGACGAAACATTGAATATTGTAATTTTTAAATAAACAATTGTATAAAACTAAATATATGGTCACACATAGTAATACATTATATAATGGAAATCGACAGCTAATGACAAATGAGGGAAATTTTGAGGAAGTGACTGAATTCAAATACCTAGGAACAATAATAGTCACAAATAGGAATGAGATGCACAAAGAAATTTAACATAGGCTCAATTCTGGAAATGCGTGCTATTATGCATTACAGGGACTCTTGTCGCCCCAACTCCTTTCAAAAAACGTTAAACTGAAAATATATAAAACTATCATTCTACCAGTTATATGTCATAGATGCGAAACATGGACTCTTACTTTAAGGGAGGAAAGAAGATTATGAGTATTTGAGAGTGAAGTTCTTAGGAAAATTTTTAGACGAAAGAGAGAAGGCTGGAAGCAGAAAAAGACATCAGTGGATAGACAATATTACAATAAATGGTTTGTATGCGGATACAAAAAGAAAGGCTGAGTTAAGGAAAGAGTGGAGAATGCTGAGTTTGCAGTAAAAGACTTGCTCTCGGGCAGAACACTATGTATGTATATACATCTTCGTTACCTGAATGTCAAACTTTGGAGGTAAATAAACCCATGACCAAACTGCATCGTTTACTGTTTTACACTTCTAAACGGTAGTCCTTTCCATGGAGAATCTAATGTCACCTCAAATTACAATTCGACAAAAAAGTGACTTATCTTGTTCTTTCCCTGTATCCATAATTTGAGGGAGGTGAATCAGATCAGGAAATGATCGGAAAACATTATCTCGATATAGTGATTGATTACACTGATCAACATGATTTTTGTCTCATGAGTACAAACAGCTGTATTTAATGCAGTTTTTTTTATCGTGTTTTCAAATATGTATTCTGAATTTCTCCATCACTCACAGTTTTTTTATTTCAATTTCAATTAATGGAGTTAAATAATTATTTTATTAATAAACGTTTTTTGTCCATTTGTCCATTGTAAGATAAAACCAAATGAGCTAACTCAAATCATTTTCAGCTATGGAAAAGAGATATCAAGGCAAGTGGAATCCTAATATGCTGACCTATTATTGTTGGACTATCAAGAGGGATGCTCCAGAGGCGAAATATAGCAGAAAATCGTGATTTCTTACTTTCTAGGTGAGTCCGGATGTTCGAATATTCTGTAGTTACGAATGTATAAAATATTGAAGTGTTTGAAATTATAAATGCCTGTCTCTCGGAAACCTTACGTGATGGAGAAAACCCAATATAATAATAATAATAATAATAATAATAATAATAATAATAATAATAATAATAATAATAATAATAATAACAATAATAATAATGTTTTATTTATTCTGGCAGAGTTAAGGTCATAAGGCCTTCTCTTCCACTCAACCAGCACAAATACAAATAATTATTTCACAAATATAGATATACACGATACTAATTATAAACAGTTAAAGATACATTAAATGTAGCAATGTAAATTTCATGTACAAACAACATTTTATACGATAATGACAATAATAATACTTACGATAATAATAATAATATAATAATAATAATAATAATAATAATAATAATAATAATAATAATAATAATAATAATAATATCATATTTGAATTCAGGAGAAAAATACTATCAGAATCACATATTGTTCTTTCTGAGAGAAAAAGAAGTTTATTTTTTGTTGCTCTGTGTTTTAGAGAGCTAATGACCGCTAGGCATGAACCTACGGGTTCGACAGTGTTACTAGTGAAGCACGGATCAAAATTTGTACAGAAACGTAACTTTCACTTGTTATAAGAAACACGCGAGCAGTAGGCAATGAATGAAAACAGAGAAATCGTGTAAAATAGAGAACAACATGGCTGGTAGAACCTTTACAGTCAACATAAAGATGTCAACTACTTCCGTTTCTCAGTCACTACGCCCTCTACACATAAAGGTACAGACATGTCACTGAGACATGCAACTCGCTTGTGAATAAACATGTCAGCCTCCTTGCATGTACAACGTGTTTCCTTCACTATACACGAGGTACATACTTGTTGAGGTTGGCAACGAATTTATTGAACTGTTCTCCCTACTAAGCTCCTAATAGCTTAACTTCAGTTTCACATTTTAAGAACATTCTAAGAGCACTATATTCCTAACACTAAAATACTGTTTATACAGTGCATATTTTCAGAAGAACTGTTCATAGTAGAAATATGAAAGTTTTACTCATATTTTATGAGAAATATATTACATTAAACAAGATGGCAAACTATCTTCTTGAAAAAAATCAACACTGGAGTAAGACAGGGATGTGGACTTTCACCGGTGCTTTTCATTATATATATATATATATATATATATATATATATAAATTAATAAACGAATGGAGGAAAACACAACGAGGATATATACCCATCAGTAGGAACCTCAAACTCGATGCTATTCTTTTTGCAGACGATTTTGCTCTTCTGGCACTTTCCGAAAAAGATTTGCAACGATCAATTTATAATTTACAAAAAATAGCTGCCAAATTTAATATGGATAGCAATTAACAAAACTAAAATTATGGCATTTCATGGGAAGGACCCCATACAAAGTAAAATCTGTCTCCAGAATAAAATTTTAGAGAGATCTAATCAATTTAAATATCTTCAATATTATATCTCTATCTGGGATGAAAAGGATATCCCTGACAAAATTACTAGTTATAATAAAATTTTGGGAATTATTAATCAAGTTATGAAACCATCCCTTGTACAAAAAAAAACACCAGATTACGTTTATATAACACTTTGGCTAGACCAGTGTTGGCCTATGGTAGTGAAGCATGGACACTAAAAATACAACATGAAAGCAGAATAACGGCTTGTGAAATGAGATTCATGCGCAGAACAGCGGGTTACACCAGATGGGATCTGAAAAGGAACACCGATATCTTAAAAGAATTGAAGACTACGCCAATTTTGGAATATATTAAACAGTACCAACTAAAATGGAAACACCATCTTGAATGAATGAGTTGATATCGGATCCCCAAAGCTGTTTATAATTACACACCAAGAGGACTAAATCTCTGGGCCATCCTATGAAACGCTGGAGGGAAATTTTTCTATAGGATCGTGACAGGCCTTGGCCTAATACTTGGAAGGAAGAAGAAGAAGAAAAACAATCAGTGTACTCAGTAATGATAACATTCATATTAAAATTCCGTCGAGGTAAATAATCACAAAGTAAAATGGCGGTAGTCTGGTAGTTATACTCCTTGCCTCTGTCCCGAGGGTCGCGGGTTCAAATCCGGCAGGGGTCGATGGATTTTTTAGGACGGAAAATCCAAGGAACAAGTCCTTCGGAAGGGACATTAAGCCGTGGGTCCCAAGTCTGAAGATTTTCAGGCTCGTAAAAGATCCTTAAGCCTGAATAAAAAGGCATCTAAACAACATTTATCGAATTTTTCCATACTAGTACTATCTTGGTTTCCTAGATGTCAGTACGAGGCGGAACGCTGACCACGGGTCACTCGAATGACATCTATACGAAAACAAGTGTATCTAAATTAGTGTGGTTCAATTTCTTCCCTGTAGGGGGAGATCGCTTAAATCTCGTTGAGGAAAACATACTCCACCAAAAATTCTGAAGTTCCATTTTAACACAATCAACGTTGCAGAATTTTTACGAGGATCTTCCGTCAACTACAAGAACAACTAGAACAATAATTGAACAATTGTAAAACTGTAAATATCCCGTGATATACCATTGGTGAAACACGGGTTTTAGCATTTATGTAAATAAAAAAAGGGCTTACAAAAAATTATTAAATTAGATACCTGGCAGTTGCCGTCGTCCTCAATTAGGTTATTTTTTAAAAACTTTTAAGAACTGTAGATCGTTGATGTCGAAAGCGTAGCCAAACAACAGATAGTAGCGCACATATTCTTCTGAAGATGGAAACCGACTTCGGAAAGACCAACAGATTAAAAAAAAAAATTAACCTAGTTGAGGTCGACGTCACCTGCCAGGTATCTATTTGAATGTTTTACTTTGCAATTAGTGAACTTTCATACAAACATGCCTAACTATAGTTTGGTAGCGAACGAAATGCAGTTGAACTGCTCATGCCCTAGAATTCTATGACGTAATGTTCCCCTTCCTGATATAGTTTGTTGGAATTCATCTTGATCTCTTGATACGGGTGTTAATGCTGATTGGCGAAACAAATAGAAGAGGAGAAAACGGGTCTGCTTGGTGGAAGATTTACAATCAAGATAAGAATCGAGTAGCCACTGCATTTTGTTCGCTGCCAAACTATAACTAACAAAACAACATATTGGTAATATCGAACCTAGAAGTTCATGTCCGCACTTACATCGCATCCCTATCCTGAGATAATGTTTTCCAACCAATCCCTGTATAATTTATTTCATTGTTAATGTTAATCTAAATTTTTAAGAATTTTAGGGTCAATAAATTCTATCTTCAAGCCACAGTTAGTCCAAAAGCATTCAAGACTGAAAGTGTATAAAACACTGGCTCTTCCAACTCTTTTGTATGGTAGCGAAATATGGACGTTGAAACAGAAGGATATACAGAGACTTAGATCTGCTGAAATGAGATATCTTCGGAGGACTGCAGGATACACACTACTAGATCACAAAAAAATGAAGACATCTTAGAAGAATTACACATGGAATCTTTAGGAAACAAAATTTCTGATTATAAGTCAAGATGGATGCAACATGTTCATCGAATGGAAGATCACAGAATACCCAAACAAATGTTAAGATATCAACCTGCAGGAAGAAGAAGACCAGGACGTCCACTCAAAAGACTTCTGGATGGTGTTTCTCTTGAGGCCGAAACAGGTCAACAAATGGCCTAAATTCGTGAATGTACTATGATGATGATGCTAATCTCCCACCTCATTCTTGGTCTATCAATTGGACTTCTTCCTCTGAATTTCCTACAAGTTTTCGTGCCTCTCTTTCATTCCCCATGCCACATTTCCTGCTTATCATAGTGTTCGAGGCTTAATTGTTCTTATTATATCTGATTTCCTATAAAGAACATGTAGCTCACTGTTCCATTCACCTGTCTGTTCATCTCTCTTTGATCTAAAATGTTTCTTAAGCATTTTATTCTCATATACTCGTAATCTTTTCTCCTCCTTTAAAGTAATAGTCCACGTTTAGTGATATATATTTTTATTCGATATGCGATCTCAGATTATGGTACTTCTCCCACAAATTTATGAAAATGGACAAGAGATGTTTTAAAAATAAATAATAGTTTAAAAAACTAAAACAACACGATTTATTATAAAACCGAACTAAAAAATGAAAAATAGTTTTAATTTCCAACACGCTTGGGATAAAATTAAAGTGGTAAAAAAAATCATCTTCAACACATCTAGAATAAAACTAGAGTAATCTAAAAAACTAATTTTAGCATCAAAAACGTGAGGTGCTCTACATCAATTAATATATTTGATAATAAACAGATATTGGTAAAAGTAAAGTCTCTAAGAAGAAAACGTAAAAACCACAAAAGGCACCCCTACGCTTTTGATGGTAAAATTATTTTTTTAGATAACTCTAGTTTTATTCTAGATGTGTTGGAGATTTTTTTTTATTGGCCACTTTAATTTTATCCCAAGCGTGTTGGAAATTAAAATTATTTTTCATTTTTTTAGTTCGGTTTTCTAATAAAGCGTGTTGTTTTATTTTTTAAAACTATTATTCATTTTTTTAAATTTTTAGTTTGTCATAAACCGGAATCCCATGAAAATTTAATTGCTTTAATATCCTTCTAAAAAAATCCTCCGGGCCGGATTTGAACCAGCGACCTATTTATTACTGAAATTACATAACACTATAGTCCACCGCTCTACAACTGAGATCTTAAACGATTGACTAAAAGTGTATCTCTAAGAGATCAAAAGAGAAGTCAAGATATCAGAGATGAATTACAAATATATACACTGCTCAAAACAATTAGAGGAACACTAAGAAATATGCAAATATTTTTTCATTGGATAAAGGTACAAACATGAAATTAATAAAGTACATTATTTGTGGTTATTTATTCATTTATTGCTCATGTCAGTAAAAACAAATGGATAACGCTGACAATTAACTTTTCAAATAATTCCGCTATGTAAGCAATTGAATCTTGTGCTTATTTTTCAAAGTTAAACACTCGTTATATAGAGTTAGTATCGTGTATGGCCTCCACGACATTCGATAACACTTTGGCACCTTCGTGGAATGCTCCCAATAAGATTTTGGATTTCCTCTTGCGGGATATTCTCCCATTCCTCCTTCAGAGCATCTCCAAGTTGCTGCAGAGTTTGTGGAGCTTGATGTCGGTTCCTGACCTTCCTGTCTAGAAGATCCCACAAGTGTTCAATAGGGTTGAGGTCTGGGCTGACCGCTGGCCACTCCATTACCTCAATTTCATTCTTCCTCAGGAAATCCTTGGTGACAGCCGCAGAATATGCCCTGGCATTATCCTGCATAAACAGAAATCCAGGGCCTACTTCAATGGCAGCAGGTACTACATGCTCTTTCAGAACGTGCTCGATATACCGAACAGTATTCAGTCGCTGGGGAACAAGTACAAGGTCCGTACGATTGTTGTACATAACTCCGGCCCACACCATTATGGAACCTCCTCCGAATCTATCAATTTCCTGTACAGCCTCTGCAGAAAATCTTTCTCCTGGCCGTCCCCACACCCTCAATCGTGTAAGACGATACCTGGATTCGTCCGAGAAGAGCACAGACTCCCACTGGTTCAGGTTCCAATCACCATGGTTTTCAGCATACGTACGTCTTGCTGCCTTATGCCCATTTGTTAAGCGTGGTTTTTTAACGGGCCTTTTTGGACGAATATTCTCTTTCCTTAATCTGTTCCTTATGGTTTAGTCTGAAACCCGGATTCTGGAAGCCATATGAAGGTCATTCTGCAGGTCTTTTGCAGTTTTTATACGCTGTCGAAGAGCAGAAAGAACAACGTATCTGTCATCCTGGGGGCTTGTTTTAAATTTACGGCCCTGGCCAGTCTTCTACAATACTGACCTGTCTCTCTGTGCCTGTTGCGTAACCTGGACACCACGAAAGGAGAAACCCCAAGCTCTCTAGCCACTTGTGGCAGAGATTGACCTTGTCGTAAAAGATGTAGAGCATGATACACTTCAAACTCATTTAAATGCCTCATTTTGTCAGAGACTTCAATAAACAAGGCAATAATCAACATTCGTCACTATAGCAACATCAGGAAGCTTACCAATTAGAAGTGGCCAGTGCCTTCCAAAATAAAAAAAAAATCTCTATATTTGTTATTTGAGGTAATTTCTCTGTATTTAGGTCATTGATCTTTAAAATTTGTATCCAATGATAAAATTAATAATTCAATTTACATATTGTCCAACTTTCAGCATCACAGCTTTAAAAAACAATTACTTATTAAATTTATTACAAGTGTTCCTCTAATTGTTTTGAGCAGTGTAATATAAACGAGAGAATACACAGAAATAAACGTAATTGGTTTGAACATATACAAAGAATGCCAAATAATCGTTTATCAAGCAGCTGCTTCATTATAGGCCTCTAGGCCGAAGAAATGTAGGAAGACCAAAACGTCGTTGGAAAGACGACCTGCACCTGCAGCATATAGTGCACCGGGGAGCGGAACGGGCCAACAGGCCCATACCTTGAAGATGATGATGCTGTCGATAAGTCCGCAACCTATTACACCGGTTTGTATTTTGTTTTGATTTTCTGATGATTCTGGCCAGGATTTTAGAAAAAAATGAAATTATTATATTGTCATGGGTCCTTTACAAGTATACAAAGTTTTAAGTCGATCCAATGTTTTTAAATGGGTGAAAATCGTGTTGAAAAATTCTGTTATATAGATAAATGGACAGATACAGGTCTAACTAACATAAAGTGTGCAATAAGCTAATCATTTAAACTTTGTAAGGTAAATAACTTTGAGACTAAACATAATATTTAATGAGAAAACAAACAGAACCAACATCAAAGTAGATGTCTTTCAATTCTTCGGATTTTCTTTGATTCAAGACAATTTATTGATATGGGAATGATAAAATCGTCTCTTATTTTAAAATACATGGTCTTTCTTTTCAATGTCTTGAGAAATCTTGAATTTATTCCTTTATGTTAACTGCTCAGTTAGATGCCGATTAAAAATAGCTTCAAAGGACTTCTATAACCATCTCCGTCCTTTTCTTTTCATCCCTTTCCAGAATCTTTTGATTGTGAAAATCGTACAGAAGTCAGTTTAAGAAAAATCTTTTGTAATTTTAGCATATTCCTTGCGATTTATTATCAGTAAACCTGAAGACAGAGAAGAAGGAACTTCTTTGATAGGATCAGGAGAGTTCTAAATTCCCAGTGACTTGTTAGATTTCTTCTGTTAAGGAAAATTCTTCAACTGTTTGATAATTACAAAGGTGTCTGCAATCGAAGAGTTAAAGATTTTGATCTGCAAAAGGACAAGCCAACTGTGCAACAATTATTAGAGCGTGTTCCGGAATTAAAACACGAGCTCAGTAACACTGAGCAACAAAAAATAAACTTTTTTTTTGTCTCAGAAAGAAAAATATGTGATTCTGACAGTATTTTTTCTCCATCACGCAAGGTTTGCGAGAGACAGGAATTTATAATTTCAAACACTTCAATATTTTCTACATTCGTAACTACACAATATTCGAACATTCGGACTCACTTAAAAAGTAAGAAATTACGATTTTCTGCTATATTTCGCCTGTGGAGCATTCCTTTTGATGGTCCAACAATAATCGGCCAGCATATTAGGATTCCATTTGCCTTGACATCTCTTTTCCATATCTGAAATCTCCTGAGTTAGCTCATTTGGTTTTATTTTACAATGGACAAATAGACGAAAAAAAGGCTATTAATAAATAATTATTTATATCCATTAATTGAAATTGAAATAAAAAACTGTGGGTGATGGAGAAATTCCGAATATATATTTGAAAACACGATGAAAACTGCATTAAGTACAGCTATTTGTACTCATGAGACACAAATCATGGTGGCAAGTGTAATTTTTATATATGTGTGTGTGGTACTGTACATCAACTATACATAGACTTCAACAAGGCATACGATTCAATTAAGAGGGAGAAGTTATATAGTATCCTGCTGGACTTCGGAATTCCTAAAAAGTTAGACTTATACGAATGTGTGTAAATGGCACAGAGAGTAGGGTGCGTGTAGGGAAACAGTTTTAGAATACTTTTGAAATCCACAATGGGTTGAAGCAAGGAGATGCACTATCGCCTCTACTATTTAATTTTGTACTAGAGCATGCCATCATATATCTTTAGATGGTATTAATAAGCTGTTAGTTTATGCTGATGATATAGTACTTTACCCCTCCTAATTTATTGAGGACTGATCGTAGAATGGCGTAGGCAAATAAAAAGTATCATTCTGGTTGAATGTGGATGGGAGTAATTTGGGCGATAGCGAATATAGATCTAATTAATGTATAATGATATTGTATTGTTATCTCATTGTAATATTACTGTGTTTTCTTTCTTTTACGTTATATTATTATCAAACATTATTTTATTGTAACATCTGTCAATAGCACGTGCGACCCATATTTGTAGATAACATTGAATATATCTTACTTTTAGTCTAATAAAGTCCTACTATTACTAATTCTTGACTGGCTAAAAATCTATGTGCATGATTTGGGAAAAAGTCCTCTCCCGACAGGCTGTCTACTTATAAGGCCTAAGTGATAAGGGGTATGTAAATATTCCTACAATTGGAGAGGATAGACTAAAATAAAGGGAGAGAAAGAAAGAGAGAGATGGTTATAAGACTGAATATAGCAAATTTATCTAACTTAGTTGAGATACATAACGCCTCAAGGTATTAACTCTGCCAGATAAAATATTAATAAAATTAATTAATCAATTGCAATATTACAATATAATTACATTAAGAGATGACAAAGGAATGCTTAATTCCTCCAATATTCTTGTCTGGTTAAAAAACTATGTGTTTGATTTAGGGAAAAATCCTCTCCCGATAGGCTCTTTCCTTATAAGGCTAGGGTGACAAGGAGTATGTAAATGTTCCTACAATGGGAGAGGATAATCTAAAGTAAAGTAAAATAAAAAGATAGAGAGAGAGAGAGAGAGAGAGTGAGAAAGAGAGAGAGAGAGTGAGAGAGTTATAACATTGAATATAGCAAATTTATCTAACCTTGTTGAAACATACAACGCCTCGAGGTATTAAACTCTGCCAGATACAGTATTAATAATAATTAAATAATTAATCACAATATAATTACATGGAGAGATGACAAAGGAATGTTTGATTCCTCCCATATTCTTGTCTGGTTAAAAAACTATTTGTTTGATTTACGGAAAAAACCTGTCCCGATATGCTCTTTCCTTGTAAGGCCTGGGTGACAAGGGTATGTAAATGTTCCTACAATGGGAGATGATAATCTAAAGTAAAGTAAAGAGAGAGAGAGAGAGAGAGAGAGAGGAGAGAGAGAGAGAGAGAGAGAGAGAGAGAGAGAGAGAGAGAGAGAGAGAGAGAGAGGAGAGTGAGAGTGAGAGTGAGAGTGAGAGTGAGAGTGAGAGTGAGTGTGAGAGAGATGAGAGAGAGTGAGAGAGAGAGTGAGAGAGAGAGAGAAAGAAAGAGAGAGAGAGTTATAATATTGAATATAGCAAATTTATCTAACCTTGTTGAAACATACAACGCCTCGAGGTATTAACTCTGCCAGATAAAGTATTAATAATAATTAATTAATCACTTACAATATTACAATACAATTAATGAAAATATGACAAAGGAATGCTTGATTCTTCCAATATTATTGTCTGGTTAAAAAAACTGTGTTTGATTTAGGAAAAAATCCTCTCCCGATAGGCTCCTTCCTGGTAAGGCCTGGGTGACAAGGGGATGTAAATGTTCCTGCAATGGGAGAGGATAATCTAAAGTAAAGAGAGAGAGAGACAGTGAAAGAGAGAGAGAGAGAGAGAGAGAGAAAGAAAGAGAGAAAGAAAGAGAGAGACAGAGACACACACACATAGAGAGAGTTATAAGAATGAAATTTATCTACAAGGTTGAGACAGACAACGCCTCGAGGTATTAACTCTGCCAGATAAAGTATTATTAATAATAATTAATTAATCACTTACAATATTAGAATATAATTACACGAAGAGATGACAAAGGAATGTTTGTATGAGAAGTTAGAGTTATGCCCGAAGCTAGAGAGACAATTAACGTGCGAGACACAACGTCGTCTCCAGTACAAGCAAATTAGAGATGCCGGACATACGTATCAAGCCTCAAGGGATGTTTCTGATTCTGACAGGATGAGTGAATCCCAGAGGCTTAATCTATCATGGCGAACAGGTGATCTCATAATTATTACATCTACACAACATCTAGAGTTTGTCAATATCTAAATTAGCAGAATTAATCTTAGAATTAATAAAACATAGATATTAACAATTATTTTCCATTGTAAAGGAACGTCATATTTGACCCACTTTTTCATCTCTTCTGCCCATCGCAGTCTACGAGACTTAACTGTTCTTACTATATCTAGGTTCATATAAAGATCACGTAGCTCACTGGTATGTAGTATTCTCCATTCACCTGTCTGTTCATCTCTCTTTGAACCAAATGTTGTAATAAGAACTTTATTCTCAAATACTTCTAATTCATTTCTCATCCCTTGAAGTTAGAGTCCATGCTTCGCATCCATTTAATAGAACTGGGAGAATAATAGTTTTATATACATATATATTTTCAGTTAATTTATTTTAAAGGAGTTGGGGGCGACAAGAGTCCCTGTAATGCAAAACAGCATGCATTTTTAGAATTGTGTCTATATTTAATGTCTTTGTGTATATCATTCCTATTTTTAATTATTGTTTCTAACTAACATCTAACTCACTAGCACTATCGAACCCGTAGGTTCATGGTCGCGCGGACATAAGTTCTCCATACATCCCTATCCTGAGCTAATGATTTCCAATAATTATCTGTATAATATACTTCCCCTCAAATCATAGTTAATGTTATTCTCCCACCTCATTTTTGGTCTACCAACAGGGCGTTTTTCCTCCGGTTTTCCTACAAGAAGCCTCCATGCACGTCTTTCATTCCCCATTCGTGCCACATGTCCTGCCAATTGCAGTCTACGAGACTTAACTGTTCTTATTATATCTGGCTTCCTATAAAGACCATGTAGCACACTGTTAAGTAGTCTTCTCCATTCACCTGTCTGTTCACCTCTGTTTGGTCCAAAATGTTTCCTAAGAACATTATTCTCAAATACTCGTAATCTCCTTTCCTCCCCTAAAGTAATAGTCCATGCTTCGCATCAATATAACTGGTAGAATAATAGTTTTATATATTTTCAGTTTAACGTTTTTTGAAAGGAGTTGGGACGTTAAGAGTCCCTGTAATGCACAATAGCACGCATTTCCAGAATTGAGTCTATTTTTAATTTCTTTGTGCATCTCATTCCTATTTGTGATTATTGTTCCTAAGCATATGAATTCAGCTGCTTCTTCAAAATTTTCCTCATTTATTATTAACTGTCCATTTCCATTATATAGTCATCATCATCATCATCATCTGCATTCATGGATTAGGTCTGTTGACCCGTTCCGACTTCAGCCCATCTCTTTCTAGGTCTGCCCACATCTGGGTGCCTTTAGGTTTGTATTTTGTTATTTGTTTTGGATATCTATCTTAATTCATTCTGTCTATGTGTTGCTTCCATTTTTGTCTATATGTATCCATTTTATCAGTTATTGCAAATATTTCAAGTTCCTGTCTTATTTCTGTGTTCTTGATTCTGTTTTCCTTAGTGCACCCTTTAACAGATCTCAAAAATTTCATTTCTGCCGCCGTTATCCTACTTAGATCTTGTTATTTATGTATCCAGGCTTCTGATCCAATAGAGCAGTACCGGTACTGCCAACATTTTATAAAATTTCAATTGGGTCTCTCTTGTTGTTTTGTTATTTAGTGATCGTTTTATCGTACCACATATCCCCTGGAATTTTGCTATTTTATTATTTATATCATTATCATAATTAAATGAAATGTCACATCCTAGATAATTGAGATGGTTCACCTGTTCTATGTCCATTATATAGTACATTTCTATTTGTGAAAATACTGATGTTTGCTTCCAGTTCCAATTTCGTAGTGTTACTTAATAGAGTGTGTAATGTGTTGTCCCTTAGGCTCTAATCAGTATTTGTAACTAATCCATATTAAATACTTTATCCAGGGATTAAATTCCTGAATTCTACTATAAATCATCGGTTCTTTCTTAACAGGTGACATAAGTTTTTTATATAGCGAACACTGTTGTCGGAAAGCTGGATGATAAGGGGGGAGGGCTGCAAGGTTGTAGCTGCAGTGGCGGTGGCCAATTAGCATTAGCTAACATTTCCCTTGGGAGACAGGGTAGGTTTACCCTTAGAACAGTGCTTGGGGGATGCAAGAGATGTAGAAGGTAAACAAAGACGACGTATTCTCACCACAAGATTTTGCCTTCTCATCCCCCAAACTCTTGTCTTGGTTCCAACAGTAAATTAGAAGGGACGCACAGTAAGGCAGGAATCCTATGTTCCTCTTTGCCATTTCAGCTTAGAAAAAGGGAATAAGTAATGTTTCTGGTGAAGGTAAGTATATGTTTTCGTTCCATCAACTTCCCACATAGCTTTACTGAAGACAGATGTTGTTGCTCTTTTACAATTCAGTCAGTCTCGTTTTTGTCCCCAAATTTCAAACATCAAGACATTTTGTATCTTTTTCTTATTTGTCTGTTTTTATTCTTCCCCTTATTACATTTTTAACAATTGCAGTAAGTACACGTTGTGATATTTTTTTGTGCACATTTTAATACATTTTTTATACATAATGTGTTTAAATGATTTTGTCCACTTATCCAATTACACTGAGCAACAAAAAAGAAACTGTTTTTTTTGTCTCAGAAAGAAAAATATGTGATTCTGATAGCATTTTGTCTCCTGAATTCAAATATGATATCGGTTTGTCTCCATCACGCAAGGTTTCCGTTAGAGACAGGCATTTATAATTTCAAACACTTTAATATTTTCTACATTCGTAACTACACAATATTCGAACATTCGGACTCACCTAGAAAGTAAGAAATGTAGATTTTCTGCTATATTTCGCCTGTGGGGTATCCCTCTTGATGGTCCAACAATAATCGGTCAGCATGTTAGAATTCCATTTGCCTTGATATCGCTTTTCCATAGCTGAAATCTCCTGATGAAAGTGTTCCCCGTGCTCATCGCTCATTGCGCCAAGATTTTCCGGAAAGTAATCTAAGTTTATTAAAAAAATAATTATTTAAATCCGTTAATTGAAATTGAAATAAAAAAAACTATGGGTGATGGAGAAAGCCCGAATACATATTTGAAAACACGATAAAAAAACTGCATTAAGTATAACTATTGGTACTCATGAGACAAAAATCATGTTGACCAGTGTTATTTTAACGAAGTCGCGGGTCCCGTTAGTAATGTATAAAAGAAATGCAAGAAAATTGATTTGATATTTCTTCAATTCTGAGTTATGAAGCGATTCATAAGCTAAAAGAAAATATCACAAAGGTTGTGAAAAACTGAATAGAAACTGAAGTGATTGTAAATTTTTTCATAAGAATATTTAAATGTCCCTTGAAAATAGTAACGTAATATCCTAAAACAAGAAGAATGACAGAAAAATTCAAGAAATAGAATCACAAAGAAACGAGAAAATAAAACCTTCAATAATTACAGTTCGAATGATTAAACAATTGAAAAAAAAATCTTTCAAATGGATTCAACTCGAGGAGAACGTTCAAATAGGCGTTAATGATAAACGTTAAGTTTCTTGCAAATCCTTTTATACCGTTACTGCATCAAATTTCCCTCACTCTTCTTTTTAAAGTCCCTCTTTCTTGTCGCCATTTCTCGTCTAAAATTTTCATTAATTCCTTCTTTGTATTAGCTTGTGTTAACACTTTATAGATGAAAGGGTTCTCTGATGTAAACGCTGCTTGATTGTACACTCCTTTTTGAAGCGTTATGAATGAAATGCCATTTTGTCAAACATGGTATCAATAAGTCCATCTCATCATTCTAAAAACGTTTAAAAACAAAATAATACAGTTAAAAAGTTCCTGGACCAATTCGACTATGATCAACTTTTATAAGATTCATGGTATTGTAACATAAAAGTATATTGTACGAGTGAATGTAGAGTTCATCATCATCATCTTCATTCATGGATTAGGTCTGTTGACCCGTTCCGACTTCAGCCCATCCCTTTCTAGGTCTGCCCACATCTCGGGTGCCTTTAGGTTTGTATTTTGTTATTTGTTTTGGATATCTATCTTCATTCATTCTGTCTATGTGTTGCTTCCATTTTTGTTTATATGTATCCATTTTATCAGTTATTGCAAATATTTCAAGTTCCTGTCTTATTTCCGTGTTCTTGATTCTGTCTTCCTTAGTGCACCCTTTAACAGATCTCAAAAATTTCATTTCTGCCGCCGTTATCCTACTTAGATCTTGTTTTTTAGATTTAGTTTCTTAGATCTGCTTCTGAACCATAGAGCAGTACCGGTACTGCCAATGTTTTTATAAAATTTCAATTGGGTCTCTCTTGTTGTTTTATTATTTAGTGATCGTTTTATCGTACCACATATTCCCTGGAATTTTGCTATTTTATTAGTTATATCATTATCATAATTAAATGAAATGTCACATCCTAGATAATTGAGATGGTTCACCTGTAAATAGTATTAGTAAAGTTTCAAATGTTGCATGAATTGGACTTTAAACTCTTCTGAGTGATATCTATGTTACGTATGTTCTGGAATATTCTATGATTCAAATTGACTGATGTAATTTTATGTATAAATACGGGGTAGTCTTTTAACCAAATTATACTTAAACATCTTCAACGCTCCCCGTATGTCTCATTAATGTTTTCTTTAAAATAGATCAGTGGTCGACTATGTTATTTAGTTAGCTGTTTCCTGAGTTCAGACTTAGATTTGAACCCCGAACCTATTCAATCCAGTAAATCAGTCCTTGAATATTTTCATAAAACCTAACTTCAAGACGCAATTCCTAAACCTCAGACTCTTTCCAATACTTTAGAAAATTCCTACCTAATCACCTTCCAGAAATTACTCCCTTCACGTCTACCCAGATGACCTTCTCATTACAGCATGTTCCGTTGAGGTATTATTCAAAATTAAAGTATAAAATTATGGAATATTATATAAAAGGTCAATTTTCTATGCAAAACACGTTATTCATGAAGGACATCGCATGTTAGATATTGAAAATACCCTAACAGTAATGCACAGAGAAAACAATCCAGCGAAGATAAACATACTCGAGGAAATGGAAATTATGAAAGCAGTTAACAACAACGACCATCTGATAAACGAAAACGAACCCAGTACGTGTAACCCCCTCTACCAGATCTTCAGTGAAACACCAGTTTTGAATCCTGCTAATGATGGGACTAGTCCCGAAAGCGCTACAGTTAAATAACTAATAAAGTTGAGGAGACGGACCTTTTAGGTAAATATTCCATAATTTTATACTTCAATTTCGACTATGATGATTAGGGAAATGATTTTAAGGTGAAAATGTTGGTCGTAAAAGGGGGAAAAAAAAGTTCTGAAAATACATACAAAAAGGTGCAAAAAAAGGTGCTGCTGAAACAATTGAATTAAGGTTCAAACCAGTTGCATGAACTCAGTTTATATAATATGCATATCATTTTGCACCAAATGTTTTTTTTTTCTTTATAGAGTCCATAAGAGGTAATTCATAGTTCTTTAGTATATTGCAATATTTACTTCGCAGATGGAACATCTAATAATTATGCAATCAGTTCCGATAAATCGCGTTTTGAATTCTGAAAGTGCATACAACTTATCCTTCTTAACATTCGCCATGTTCTTCTTCTTCTTCATTTCATGTGATAGACCTAGGGGTTTGTTACGGTCTCAATTCAACGTTTGAAGGGTCTGCTCAAAGATCTCTTGTCTGGTGGCTGGTAATTTAAGATTTGACGTGGTATTCTTGTTCTGCTCATTCTTCTTACATGAGATTTCCAGTTGTTTCTGTATTTTTATACATATTCCATGATTAATTATGTTTGTAATTCTTTGAGAATCTCAGAATTCCTTTTATTGTCTGTTCTTAACTAACTTGCAGTACGTTTCAAATTTAATTTCTGCCGCAGTTAGTCTTTGATCATCTACACTGCGAATTGTCAAGGTCTCACTGCCGTAACACATATGGTTCTGGCTAGTGTTTTATAAATTATAGTTCGTGTGTGTTACTGTACTGTGTTTGGCTTGAAAATATTACTTATAATTCCTGTTACTCTGTTAAAATTATATCTTTTTGACTAAAATATTTTTCTTCTTCGTATGTAACATGGTATCCCAGGTAGTTAAATGTGTTAGTTTGTTCTAATTTCATTATTAGTAATAATTTTACTGTCAACTGGGTATTTTCCTAGGAAAGCCATGACTTTAGATTTTTCTGTTGAGATTTCCATTTTGTAATTTATTGCAATTTGGTGAAAAGAGTGGAGTGAACATTGTAGGTCATCTTCTGAATTAGCTATAAACACAATATCATCTGCATATAATAGGGTGTCTAAATTATCATTTCTATTAAGTGGTATTCGCCATGTTATTGTTGTGAAAATCCAGTTGTAATACTAATAAAAATACGTTGGGTTCAGACTAGTAAAACACAGCCAACAAGAAATCGGTAGATAGCTGTTAAATTGTCGATAGTAACTGAACATATTTTAAACTGTTACAGCAACACTGTTGAAATTTAAACTGTACTTCACAGCTGCAGATTGGCTATTGTTGCAGGAATATAAATTACTGTTGGTTCACATAAATTAATTTTAATATTTATTATTTACTATAGCTGACTTCACACTGCAGATTTGCCATTGTTTCTGGGGTATAAAATACGTAAATTATGTTTTAATATTTAATTAATATTGTTGACTTCTGATTGGGATTTTAAAAAAGGTGTTCAAGAAGAAAAAAATATATGATTTTCTGTCCTATCTTTTAATAACGAGGAGGAAAAGGTGCTGAAGCATAAAAAAAGGAAAATAGGGGCGAAATGTAGAAATCTAACGAAAAGGTGCCCCAATTTGTGTTCATTTAGCTTTATTTCATCCCCCAAATACATATATTGAACTATTGATATGAAAACAGCTATATTTTTGGAAAGGTGCTGTACCTCAAATCCCATCCCTAGTGATGATATCTAACAAATTCTGTATTTCCAACTATATGTTTCAATCTTATTCTCACCAACCCCACAAAAGGTTAGAAATAAACATTAATCTGTTTAATCCTTGAATTGTTTGACTCTGCAAGTATTTTGTACGTTACACTGCGAAAATATTTAATATGAATTTAAATATAGATGCATTCTAATGATGTAACCACAGAGCAAAAAAGATACTTTGAAAATATGAATTTAAAAAAATAATATAGAACGAACCAATGAGATATTAACCAGAAGGCGTAAAATTTTAGCTTATTAAAATCCTCTGAATGGCAGGTTCAAAAAAAAAAGTTATTTAATTTCAAGCTTGTTAATAAAGCAGAAAAAGTAGATAAAAAGCGAATATTTCGAAATAATAAAAAAGTAACATAAAATATAAGATTATTGATTTTCTGAGATTACATGTGATAATAATGATAAGTGGTGTGTTTCCACTACAATCCCTTGAGATACTAGGAGTTAAGTCTCCCACTTTTGCTGACAATCAGCAGGAGATGTTATCCGGGTTGCCAGCCTTAAGTGAAAGCTGTCTTTGTCACCATAGTATACGTCTGATAACTAACCAATTAACTAACTAACTAACTCAACTGGTACTATTGAACCCGTAGGTTCATGGCCGCGAACATAAACTCTCCATATATCTCCCTATCCTGAGCCAAAGTTTTCCAATCATCTCCTGTATAATCTACTTCCATTAAGGCAGATATAATAAGAACAATTGAGTCTCATAGGCTGCGATGGGCAGGACATGTGGCACGTATGGGGATCAAAGAAGTGCATGGAAACTTCTGGTAGGAAAACAACTAGTTGGTAGACCAAGAATGAGGTGGAAGAATAGCATTATCCATGATTTTAGAAGGAATTAGATTAATACAGGAGATGATTGGAAAACATTAGCTCAGAATAGGTATGTATGGAGAGCTTATGTCCGCGCCTAACCCATGAACCTACGTGTTCGACAGAGCCAGTGAGTTAGTTAGGTTACACAATATTCCATTAGTTTTAATTTTACATTGTAGATAATTACCATTGTAAAAAAAAAAAAATTATTAGATATTGTTTTATTGTTCAGTTTATCAGAAAATTAATTGTCTAGTACGTACTGTTACTGTAATTTTTTTGTATTTAAATGTAACATATGTTTATCGTGGTGAGTGGAAGAGAAGGCCACATGGTCTTAACTTCACCAGGCTAAATAAATATATTCTATTCTAAATCCATTCTTACTCACATACGTAAATTGCACTCTCTTTCATTTCTTTTCAAGCTTCTGAATTTCTACACTCTTAGTTACCTGGCTTGCATATCTGAGAAGTATCTTCTTACCACAATATTGACACTAGGTCACAAGATAGCAGTCTGCTAACAATCATTCACATCACTTCCTCTTATTCTACTTCCTTCACAGTAGCCTCTTCCCGCTCCTGGAATTTCCTTCATCAAGATATCAGGGGTTGCCGCACACTTGGCACTTTTAAGTCACGCTTACACAGTTACCTGTTGTCAAATAATTAATTTTTCTCTATTTATTTAAATTTATTCTATGTCATTAATAATATTTTCTCGTTTTTTATATATCTTGTACATATTATATTTAATTCCATAAATCTAGAGTAAATCAAAATACATTATAAATAATAATTGTATTGTATTTATGACATGTAATCGTTTGTTTATTGTAATTTAGATGTAAGACTATTTTTCGTATTTTTTAAAACCTGATTGAGTGGTAGACAAGGCCTTAAGTCCTTAACTCTGCCAGGTAAAATGAAGCTATTATTATTATTATTATTATTATTATTATTATTATTATTATTATTATTATTATTATTATTATTATTATTATTTTTAGCAGTATAAATTGATTTTTGGAGGCGATCTACTAGAATTTCAAGAAGAGATAGCTAAGAAACAGCACAATAAGGGAAATTATGCAAGTTGAAAAAACATATTAGGAAGAATAGAAGAAAAACGTTTGAAATTGTATGGACACCTCATAAGAATGGGAGAAGAGAGAATACCAAAGAAGATGCTTGATTGGAAAGCTAATGGAAGAAGTGGAAGAGGCAGACCTAGAGAACGTTGGATGGATGGAGTGAGGAGAAGTATGGAAGCAGAGATCTGAGGGAAGAAGATGCTCTTGGCAGGAACCTCTGGCTACAAATCACTGAGTTGAAGGAGAAAAATTTTATTGTGGAATATTCCTTAAAAAAATTATTATTATTATTATCATTATTATTATCATTATTATTATTATTATTATTATTATTATTATTATTATTATTATTATTATTATTACTATTATTACTTTTTTTAATTTTGAGAATTTTCCTCATCAATGAGAGTTTTCTCTAACCAATCTTGGTAATTAACATGAACTAAAATAAATAAATAAATAAATAAATAAATAAATAAATAAATAAATAAATGAATAAATAAAAATTACTTCGGAACTATAGACTATCAGTTTGCAACAAACATTCACAATTTTCCCTTAATTAAAGTTCTCCATCGTTCTCTGTCCTCTGTGCCTTCATCTGTTACACCAAATTTCCACAATGAATTTTGAATGTTATTCTTCCAGGTTGTTCTTGGTCTTCCTTTTTAAATCCTTCTTTCAATTTTCCATGCATACACTGTAATTATTATTATTATTATTATTATTATTATTATTATTATTATTATTATTAAAATATGTGTGAACATTGAAAATCTATACATAAATAAAAAAAATATACCTGTCTAATGGCAATCAGACTCTCTTATGGATGTGAGGTTGGGGATTATAATCATCCTAAAATGCTGGTTAAAAAAAGAGTATAACAATTATAAACCCTGGCAGAGTATAGAATTCCGGACCACGCTGGTAGCTCATTAGGCCTCCTCACGCACGTTGATTAAGATTCTGAAACCGTCCCTATCTCTTTGCCTGCTTCATTATATCATGGCCTCAAGACTGGCGTGATCTGAAAGAAACAACGTAACTTCCCCCTTTTTAGTCCTCGAGCTTATTCCAACTTGCAACCACAACAGATGTAGTGAGCGTTTCATCCAAACATTGTATCTGTGTTTATTTATTTGGAGGCGCTTTCTTAATTCTCAGGTAATTATCGTAAGTAATGTCACGAGATGATTTGGAAATCAAGAGTTGCATTTGTTAGGACCATTTAACTAAAAAAAAATAGGCTGTTTACTCAAAAGTCAATATTTAAATATGGTTACCGGCATTTTAAAATAAATACATATTTTATATGAACGGCAATGTTTGGAAACAAATCAGAAATGTGAGGTTATGTATAATCACTGCAACTTTATCATATTATTTATTGTCAAATATAATCGCAATATTGTAAAAAGTCCAAAACTTCCATCACAAAGTGTGTGTGAATGTCACCATCAAATCGAAGACAGTTGCAGATGTAAAGTGTGCGGACTAAAGTGTACAAGATATCATCTGTAATTGTGTTCCAAAGTGACAATATCAATAGCGCAATACGCTAATTAATTAATTTTGCACGATTGTGCGCAATTATATTATTATTAAATTTGTAAAAATGCACACGAGTGGAGAAAAAATGAAACACATCAAACTGTGCATTATAATCAACAATACATGTTATTAACTTATTTTTTTAGTAAACAACTCAGTAAATCAAGGAATCTGTTCATTATTTGCTATATTCAATGTATTTGTTGGAGAAAAATAATACTCAGCTGTTCAGAATTTTAAAAAGGTGGAGCGTTCTTTATCACAAAAGCCGGAGTTGATAAGATAAATCGATAAAGAGCGAGATGAAACACCGACTGTCATTGGTTGTAAAACAAAATTCATTGAAACGTGAATGGTCATTGACTACCATTTGAGGCATGAGTTAAATAGTCAACCAAATAAATTATGGAAGAGAAAGAAAAAGTAAAGTAAAGTAATCCCACTACAGGCCTCAGGAGGCCCTTGGGGCAGTAGGAGGTTAAGGCTCCCACTATTTCTGGACAATCGGCACTTGATGTCAGCCGGGTTGTCAGCCCTGCGTGACGGCCGCCTTTACCCCCAGAACAAGCGTCTGGTACTCATTTCCGCTAGAGGCTGAGTCGACCCCAGGGCCATAGTGCCGCCAGAAGGTTTGGGTCAGTTTAAAAATCCTGACCCCACCGGGACTTGAACCCTCGACCTTCCGGCTTGTAGCTCAGTGCCTTAACCACTACGCTACGGCGTAAGAGGTGATATTATTTTATTCAGAGACCTCACATTTTGGTGCCGTAATTTTATGTTCCGCGCCGTAGACAGCAGTTTAAGCCAGAATGCCTTGGTGCAGAGCTACGGGTACAAATAATAATAGTTTTTATTTTATTACGAATATTCTACAATACAGTGTTGCTCCTTCAACTCAACGTGATTTGTCGCCAGAGGTTCTGTCTAAAGCATCTTCTTCCCTCAAATCTCTAGCTTCCATTCTTCTCCTCACTCCATTATCCAATGTTCTAGGTCTGCCTCTTCCATTATCTTTCTAATCGAAACTTGTTTGGGATTCTATATTCTTCCATTCTTATGAGATATCCATACAATTTCAAATGTTTTTCTTCTATTTTTTTTTTCCAACTTGCATAATTTCCTTTATTGTGCGGTTTTTCACTATATCCCTTCTTGATGTTCTTGTCGATCGTCATAAAAAATCAATTTCTACTGGTAACAGCTTATTGGCTTCTTTTCTACTTACTGTCCACGTTTCGGACCGATACAATAAAATGCTTTATAACAGAATTTTAAATATATTTTCTTCGTTCTGTATATTATATTTTACTCCAAACACTGAGTTCAACAGACCAATGATTCTTCTTCCATCAGTTATTCTTCTTTTAATTTCTGTAGTTGAATTCTAATTTTTATCTAAAATAGATCCTAAATATTTAACATTTTTAACATTATGTATTCTTCCTGAATTACGTTTTAACTCATCTGTTTCATCTAAAGAAATATATTTTGTTTTATTATAATTTATCTGTAATCCCTATTTTTTGTATTTAATAAAAATGATGATAATAATAATAATAATAATAAAATAATAATGGTAAAATAATAATAATAAAATAATAATAATAATAATAAACATTTATTTTTTATTATAAACCATTTTCCTCATTAGAGGATTGCGTCAAGGACAAAGTGATACAGACAATTAATTTTTGAAATTGATGAAATACATTTTGTAAATACATTAAAAAAATTCAAATTATAATTGAAGTATAAACCTCTAGGCTGAAGAAATGTAGGAAGATCAAAACGTCGTTGGAAAGATGACCTGCACCTGCAGCATATAGTGCACCGGGGAGCGGAACGGGCCAACAGGCCCATACCTTGAAGATGATGATGATACTATAAAGTAGAAATTTTGTTACCATGGTTTCTTAAATTGAAATTGATCCTCTAATGGCAATGATGGCAATTTAGAAAGATACACCCTGTTCAAATCTAAGGAATTCCAAAATTTAGCTAAGAATCCCGGTATAGTACCTCTTGCCCCGATCATCAATCCTGTGACAGTTATACTAACTAATCCATCCATAGTAATTCTGCCCGAAAGCAGGTCCTTCACTGCAATCACAACATTTTCATGCTACTTTTGCAGCTTTACTAGGGAATTGTAGGTGTGGTAGTTTCCCGGTGAAGGATGATGATGGCCATATGATTTCGGGGACAGTTAGAGCCTTAAAAGTTTTCCTGACATTTGTCATATAGGTGAGGAAAAACCCCAATAAAAACCTCACCCAGAAAAACTGCCCCGACCGGGAATCGAACCCGGGCCCGCTGCGTGACAAGGCAGCACGCTACCTCGAGACCACAGCGGTGGACATACTATCTAATATTAAAGTTTAATTCTGTCTTTGTCGCAAGGTTTTTAAATAAAGTTAACACGGAGAAGAATAATTATGGAGAGAAGGGTGAATGGCGATGAAGATGATACCTTCTTAATTTACCTGTCCAGAACGTTGTATTTTTATTCATTTCTAAAGAATTAAGACACTGCGTGTTATATTTTATTTCCTTATAAAACGTGGCGTGTTTTAATTCCGAGCTTAATAAATATAGTTTGAGGGTGGATTCCAGTCAAAAAGAAACAAGATAAATCATAAATGTTATCACGTTTACTGAATTGTCTTCCCCCTTTTTTTACAACCGACAATTCTTTCTTCACGAGACTTTTAAAATCCTGTTACAACTTTACACTCATTCATTATTTAACTAATTATTACTTTACGTTGTTTTTCGTGTTAAAATCAAAATACTTGTTATATTTATCTCATTTGTAATATAGAATTTAGAATAGATTTATTTAGAATAGATTTATTTAGCCTGGTGGAGTTAAGGCCATGTGGCCTTCTCTTCTACTCACCAGCACAAACATATGTTACATATGAATACAAAAAAAATTGCAATAATAGTCATATTAAACAAATAATTATCTGTCAAATTGAATAATAATGAAAATAATGTCTAATAACACAATGAAATGAAATACAATTAAAATTAAAATAATGATACAATGAATACAAAAAGGAATGACAGCTCGAATCTACTATACATAGAAAGAAAAGAAAAAAAATACAAAGAAAGTAATAAACTAAAATGAATTAATCTATGCTTTTTATACAAGGCATTAGGTAAATATATTAACAAATCTTAAGTCTATTTTTATTAAATAATGAAAAAACACATTATTAATTCTTAAAAAGTAATATTAGTGAGTTGTATCTGTTAGTAATTTTATTTCAATTTGTTTCTGAAATATGGTAAAGTTTGGCAGTCATTTATAATTTAGTGGGAAAATAACTTTTAGAGGTTATGATTAGAGATGAAACCTCTCTTTCCAATGACACGTGAGTGACTAAGCTGCAACCCTACAGTAGAGGTCACTCTGAACAGCGGTCAGATGGAGAGTAAGTTTCAGACATACAAAGTTATTTTGACTATTTAACTCATGCCCCAATGGGAGCCATTGACCAATCGCGTTACAATGATTTTTGATTTACAAACAATCACAGTCGTGTTTCGCCTAGAATTTACCAACTAAAGTTTATCATAATAAAGAAAGCACCTCCGTTTTAACATTCTGAATAGGCCATAGCATTATTTTGCAGTGACTGACTCTCTAGGAAATACGGCTACCAGATTGTATATATAGTGTATGAATGTCAACACATAGCACATGCGGGAGTTAATATAAAAACATTTGTAGCAATTGATTATACCAGCAAAAAAAGAAACCACTGTTTGCACTTTCTTAAATGTACTTTTTCTCAGGTAATAACATTCCAGAAAAATATAATTGACATATTTACATCATAGGACATCAGAAATGAATTAACATACAGTTTGATGTGTTTCATTTTTTCTCCACTAGAGTGCATTCTTACAATATTGCGTTCCTTTGGCAATAAATAATATGATCTGGTTGCAGTGATGAGCAAAAGAAGCAAATTAAGCGTACCAATCGTTTCTCATTTGTTTTCAAACATCGCCGTTTACATTAAATATATAAATTTTTTAAATGACTATATTTAAATAATGATTTGTGAGTAAACAGCTTACGTTAAATAGTCCTAACAAATGCCTCTCTTGATTTCCAAATTATCTAGATACATTTACTCCTCACTTCGTGAGTCGTGAATTTATCGATAATTTGGAAATCACTCGTGGCAATACTTATGATAATAATTAATTTGTTATCCCAGTCAAAGTTATGTTTACTAAGGAATTCGTCGACGTTTCGATCTCCTTACGTTACATCATTTTCAAAATTGCAAAAATTATACAGAGTGATTCAGAATAAGCATTACAGACTTCTGGGGGTTGTAGAGGGGTTCAGTAGATA
This sequence comes from Diploptera punctata, assembly GCA_030220185.1. NCBI lineage: Eukaryota > Metazoa > Arthropoda > Insecta > Blattodea > Blaberidae > Diploptera > Diploptera punctata. The sequence goes on along the minus strand of JASPKZ010004576.1, from coordinate 1,753,035 downwards.
ACGTTTTGATAAGGAACTCATGTCCTGAAACGTACCATTTCGAGGTAAAATAAGTTTGAAGAACGAAACCAATTTTACAAGTAATGACCCTTCTTAATTGTTCGTGGGTAGGTGTAGTATTGAGCTTTTGAGCTGATCACTTACGCCTATCCAGAAAGGCTCACCATGTCCTTGTGTGGTAAAAAAGTTTGTTTTTGGTCCAGAGTACAAATCCTCTCTCGAAAGTTCGTTTCTTTATCAGACCTGGCTGGCGTAAGGCGTATAAAAGTACCTTCAAACGAAGAAGATAAACTAAGGTAAAAAGAAAGGATATTATTATTATTATTATTATTATTATTATTATTATTATTATTGTGTTAGAAATGTTGAAATACAAAATACAAATTATTACTAAAAATAACTACCTGAAAAATTCCGCCTAAATTTGTAAGTGAACAACAATTTCAATAATAATAATTAATAATCTTCTTCTTATTCTTAAACTTAATTTGTAGGATTTTCATCCTGTTTATTTCCAAAATCACTCGGAGGAAGACGTATTGGATATGCATGTTAATTTGTAGGATTTTCATCCTGTTTATTTCCAAAATCACTCCTCGGAGGTAGGCAAGATTTGGATGTGCATTCACTGTCTATCCATTCTCTTGGCAGGTCTTCCTCTTGTTCTTTTCCCGTCCCATTGGTCTACCTATCTTCTTTACCTTTTTTGGCAAGTCGGTTGGCTTCTATTCTTTCTATATGAACCTTCCAATATTTTCGTCTATCTATAATAAATTTGGTTATGTCTTGAATATGACATTTGTCTCTAATTTCTGTGTTGTGTATTTTAATCAAATAATGTTTTTCCCCTGAATATTTCCTAAGATCTTCATTTCACATGTGCTTATTATTTGTTTAGTTGTTGTTGCATCAGCCCTAGTTTCTGCTCCATATAATAATAATAATAATAATTAATAATAATAATAATAAGAATAATGATAATAATGATGATAACAATGATAATAATAATAATAATAATAATAATAATAATTATTATTATTATTATTATTATTATGATAAGATGAAGCCTCTTATATAGAGATCTGTGAATGACAAGGGTGTCGGTCGACTACGCCTGACGCTCCATCACAGTGGCAGACGAACGAAATAAAACTGAACGGATGAGTTTAGAGAAATGGTGGAATTAAATTGTGGCAGGAGAAAACGGGAGAACCCCAGAGAAAAGCCTTGCCCAAGCTCCGTTTCGTCCACCACAAAACCCACATGAAGTGACCGAGACTCGATCTCGGGACCCAGTGGTGAAAGGCGAGGGTCTAACCGCTTGCGCCACGAAGCCGCTAGATAACATATTTAAAGTTTCAATACATTTTTCTCTCACTTCTTCCAATTAGTGAAAAAATAAACTTTAAGTCCTTTGAAAGTGGAATGTCACTTATGAACTAAATGCAGAAATAATAATGAAGAAGAAATATATATACCCTGTGTGATGTTTTAACTTTTAAGTGGTTTTGAAGATTTTTTATATTGGAACCCCTTGTTGTAAGGTAAAAATTACTCTAAATGACACTAATTTTTCAGAGTCACAATCAATTTAGTAAATTACAGACAAAGGTAACAATACATTGAGTCGGTGGGTGAATGAAATAATCGCGTGCCAACAGGAGTATGAAGACAAATCGGCGCTTCGGTTACGACATTCATCAACAACAATCACAATCTGTCAGTGTTCCGAGTCACGACAACTTGTAGCGCGCCTCACCCAGTTCCCCACAAAGACATTACGCATTGCGGCTTCTGCACAGAAATTACTAAGTCATAGAATAATAATAATAATAATAATAATAATAATACTATTTTTTTATTTATATGCAGAATTTTAATGTTTACACATCTTTCTATGCCTAAAGTTTTATTTTTCTTCTCCACTCGTCTCTTTCCATCCACTCCATGTCCTCCAGTCATCTTGTTCTCATTCCAGTTCTTGTTTCTTGCATCCACGAATTTCGAGGTCTTCCTTTCTTTCTTCTTCCATGTGGACACCATTCCATTGTTTTCCTGGGTAATTTTTCTTCTTGTATTCGTCGTACGTGCCCATATAAATTTAATTGCTTATATCTTATACAATCTACTATTGAATATATAATATTCATTTTTCTCGTATGAATAATAATAATAATAATAATAATAATAATAATAATAATAATAATAATAATAATAATAATAATAATAATAATAATAATAATAATAATAATAATAATAATAATAATAATAATAATAATAATAATAACAATAAATATAATAATAATAATGATAATAATAATAATAATAATAATAATAATAATCCATCCATATAATTCTGCCTGAGGGCAGGTCTTTCACTGCTATCATTGCATTTTCATGCTGTGTTTTGCAGCTTTACTAGGGAATTATAGGTGTGGTAGCTTCCCGTTGCTTTCCACACCGGTGAAGGATGATGATGATGATGACATTGATAAGGATGATGATGATGGCCGGATGATTTTCGGGGACCGGGCCCTAAGCTTCCTGACATTTGTCTTACAGATGAGGAAAAACCCCGAAAAAAACCTCACCCAGGAGCCTGTCCCGACCGGGGATCGAACCCGGGTCCGCTGCGTGACAAGGCAGCACGCTACCTCGAAACCACAGTTGTGGGGGGAAAATAATAACAATAATAATAATAATAACTATAATCACAAATATGAATGAGGTGCACAAACAAATTAAACATGGCACAATTCTGGAAATGCATGCTATTATACATTGCAGAGACGCTTGTCGAACCAACACTTTAAAAAAAAAAGTTAAATTGAAAATATATAAAAATATTATTTTACCAGTTATATTATATGGGTGCGAAACATGGACTCTTACTTTAAGGGAGGAAAGGAGATTACGAGTATTTGAGAATAAAGTACTTAGGGAACATTTTGAAACAAAGAGAGATGAACAGACAGGCGAATGGAGAAGACTTGCATAGCATTGATTTACATAGTCTTAATAGGAAACCTGATATAAGAAGAACAGTTATGTCTCGTGGGCTGCGATGGGCAGGACATGTGGCACGAATGGGGAATGAACGACGTGCATGGAAGCTTCTTGGAGGAAAACCAGAGGGAAAACGCCCAGTAGGTAGACCAAGAATGAGGTGGAGAATAACATTAACTATTATTTGAGGGAAGTAGATTATACAGGGAATGATTGTAAAGCATTAGCTCAGGATTGGGATGAATGGAGAGCTTATATCCGCGCTTACGGGTTCGATAGTGTCATTAGTGTCAGTGAGTTAGTTATGGCACCGGTATTCACCCAACATGATAAAGAATTTGGGTAGCTCTCTCTCTCTCTCTCTCTCTCTCTCTCTCTCTCTCTATATATATATATATATATATATATATATATGGCATGATATGAAAGACGGGATTTGAACCCGGAACTCTGGGTCGGTACCCCAGCGTGTTATCCATTACACCATCAGGCGAATCCGATTCAAACACTTATTTTTCTTATATATATATATATATATATATATATATATATATATATTCTCCATTATTACTAGATGTCGCAAGAACTCTGTCTTCACTGTCACAGTAGCTGACTATAACAAGTAAGCAAATTAAAGAGAATATTTTTACTTTCTAGCAGTGACGCTTTATGGATGTCACAATTAAATTTTTGAAAATGAGTAATACAAGCTTCATATGACGTGATAAGAAAAATAAATGCCTGGACGGGATTCGAAACCGGAACTCTGGGTCGATACCCAGCGTGTTATCCATTACACCACCAGCTGAATCAGATTCAAACATTTATTTTCTTATATATATTCTCCATTATTACTTGATGTCGCAAGAACTCGTTCTTCACTGCCACCTAGTAGCTGACTATAACAAGTAAGCAAATTAAAGAGAATATATATGTACATATACTCGTATATACATATACAGTAGCACAGTAATATGATGTACGGTTAAAAACTATAAAATAATTACCTTGTAAGTCCGTCTCCTCAACTTAAGTTCTTTTAAAACTCTGTAGGCCTTTCGGGACTAGTCCCGTCATCAGCAGAATGCACTAGTTCCGTACTTGTTGACCCTTGTTGAAGCACTGACTTGGTTGTGAGAATTTTATATAGAAGATTGTGTGGACTGGGTGTGTATTCATTGAGACTCAGGTTGTTGTTGATTTCTCTTAGGATTGCGATTTCCTCCAGTATATTTATTCTCGTTGAGGGTGTTATCGATGTTATGCATATGGTGTCCTGCCTGAATTACATGTCTGCGTAACTTGATTTTCCTCCATTATAAATGAAATCTCTGAAACGTTCCTTGAATCTAATGTTGAAGTTTCTGTTAGTTTTCCCAATGTATAATTTATTGTAGTCTGTACATGTTAATTTGTAGATGCCTTTATTGTTGAATTCATCTATTTCTTCGATGTTGTTGTTTGGTAAATTGTTTAATTTATTATCAGTTCTGTAGGATATTTTTTATATTCTTATCGAGCTTTTTTAGTGTGTTGGCCAAAGTAGCAGTACGCCAACACTGAGAAAAGTGGAGAAGATTAAATCATTAAAGTGAATATTGATATTATTTTGTGAACTGAATTCATGTTCCCAGAAATTGTTGGTTAGGCCCTTTTTCAAGAGGCTCTTCAATTTCATCGTTATAATACTCCATTTTTATTTTCAGCCTTCCTTATTTATTTTTTTCGTTTATACTGTTTTTCCTTTATTTTTACATTTTTTTTAACCTTTTGACTCAACTGCACTTCTACTAGCGCTTGATTTTTCAGTTATATTGTTGTAAACTATAGCTCTCCTTCTGTATTTTCTAACATTATTTAATATTTTAAACTTTTCCAAACAATTTTTATAACATTATTAGACAATTTTGAAGTATTTATTTAAATATGCAAATCACAATAGTATGACTCTGTTAGACAATATTGTGATGCTTACTGCTATTTTCCCCACAGAGTATATTACTTAGTCTAATATTTTTCTATCGTTGCTTTGGGTTATCGCTGGTTGGATCAGCGTTAGGGAGTGATAAGTAAGTGTACACCCATTTTTAATAAACGTTTGGTAATTTTAATAATATTTAAAAAAATGAAGATAGATTTGGGGATTTATTGCAAATATTGGTCAATTAAATTTCATAGCGACGGATAATAATGGAGGATGATAATCGATATGTGGTTCGATTGTGTGTTATCGCTGGCTCTATAAACTCTGGCGCATTCGGACTGTTGTTTTATAGGACTTTGAAAATATTTCAATTTTCAATTTTTCCAACAATAGCTTTATTTTACCTGGCAGAGTTAAGGCCTCAAGGCCTTGTCTTCTACTAGCGCATAATTTTTCTGTTATATTGTTGTAAACTATAGCTTTTGTTCTGTACTTACCATCATTTTCTTAATATTTTAAAACGTTTTAAAACAATTTTTATAACATTATTAGACAATTTTAAAGTATTTATTTAAATACGCAAATCGCAATATTATGAGGCTGTTAGATGTGACTGTTGACGCTAACTGCTATTTTCTCCACAGAGTATATTACTTAGTCTATGATTTTTCTATCGCTGTTTTGGGTTATCGCTGGTTGGATCAGCGTTAGGGAATGATAAGTAAGTGTACACCCATTTTTAATAAACGTTTGGTAACTTACTATGATGTTTGTGTGGGTTATTATTCAATGATAACGTTATCGCTGCTACTTCTAACTGCTACCGTGTATTCGCAGTTCTTTGCAGTTTTAAGATAGTGTAAGTGCAGTTTTTCCCCAATCTTTTACCTTACTCACGCATATAAACGCTTGAACAGCATCCATACCTAGCCCCTAGCTGGAGATTTAAAATTCCCTACCCCACTGGGAATCGAATCCGTGTCTTCGGAATGAGAGGTAGGAACCCACCAACTAAACCACGGCCCTGGACAATAAAATTATAACTACTTGAACACTTACCTTAGTAAAACACTTACGAATATTTATCACCAATTAAAGTAAAAAATAATTCACTAACAATATGAATATAGTTTATATATTCTACTGATGTAACACTGTAGTACCGAGATAACGAATAAGCGTGTTCATCTGTCAGCGTTTTAAACCGAAACTAAACTGTAATTCTTCTAGGAAACAGAACCAATTGGCAATGTAAACAACACAATTGTTCCGTAACTGGGTACAACAAGTTGTATGTAGCGTTCCGTGCGTCCAAGCGAGAGGAAGGGGTTGCATGATTTGTTTGAATGCTGGTGTTATACATGATGTTTTGTGCATAGCAACATAAGACTCCTTGTTCCAAAACTCGCCACTCCGTGTCATCGTTTTGAACGCACAGTACATTCCACTACAAAATAAAACAAGTGCTAGACCTATTATTATTATTATTATTATTATTATTATTATTATTATTATTATTATTATTATTATTATTATTATTACATTTATTAATATTTTATTATTATTATTATTATTATTATTATTATTATTATTATTATTATTATTATTATTATTATTATTATTATTATTATTATTAGTAAGATTTTTAAAATTAGAAAAAATAAATTCTGTCATAAGGGAAAAAATGAATATTAGATATTCAATAGTAGATTATGTAAGATATAAGCAATTAAATTTGTATGGATATGCACAACGAATACAATAAGAAAGATTATCCAAAAAAATATTGGAATGGTGTCCACCTGGAAGAAGAAACAAAGGAAGACCTCGAAACTCGTGGATGCAAGAAATAACTGGAATGAGAACAAGAGGACATACAGTAGATGGATAGAGACGAATGAGATGGAAATAAAACCTTGAGCACAGAAAGATATATAGACATTAAAAAATCTGTATATAAATATATATTTTTTTAATAAGCCCATGTTTTCCATTTACAGAGATTTAAAAGCGCTTTCCCCCTACAGGGAAAGAATTTGAACCATACTAATTTAGTTACACTTGTTTTCGTATAGATGTCATTTGTCATTTGTGAGTGGTCCGTGGTCAGCGTTCCGCCTCATACTGACATCTAGGAAACCAAGGTAGTACTAGGATGGGAAAATGAGGTAAATTTTGCTTAGAGGCCTTTTCGTTCAGGCTTAAGGATTTTTTACGAGCGTGAAAATCTTCAGACTCGGGGCCCACGGCTTAAAGTCCCTCCCGGTGGACTTGTTCCTTGGATATTTCCGTCCTAAAAAATCCATCGACCCCGGCCGGGTTTGAACCCGCGACCTCCGGGCGCAGAAGCAAGGAGCATAACCACTAGTCCACCGCGGCCGATTTATAAATAAATAATAATAATAATAATTAAACATTAAAAATCTGTATATAAAAAATTAATAATAATAATAATAATAATAATAATAATAATAATAATATTATTATTATTATTATTATTATTATTCCTACAAATAGGAAGAGATACACAAAGAAATTAAACATAGGCTCAATTCTGGAAATACATGCTATTATGCATTACAGGGACTCTTGTCGTCCCAATTTCTTTCAAAAAACGTTAAACCGAGAATATATAAAACTGTTATTCTACACTTATATGGATGTGAAACATGGACTCTTACTTTAAGAAAGGGAAGGAGATTACGAGTAGGCCTATTTGAGAATAAAGTTCTTAGGAGAATTTTTGGTTCAAAAAGAGATGAACAGACAGGTGAATGGAGAAAATTGTTTAATAGTGAGTTACATGATATGAACAGAAAGCCAAATATAATAAGAACAGTTAAATCTCGTAGACTGAAATGGACAGGGCATGTGGCACGTATGGGGGATGAAAGAGGTGCATGTAAGCTTCTTGTGGGAAAACCGGAAGGAGAACGCCCAGTTGGTAGACCAAGAATGAGGTGGGAGAATAACATTATCCATGATTTGAGGGAAGTAGATTATACAGGAGATGATTCGAAAACTTTATTTCAGGATGTGGATGTATGGAGAGATTATGTCCGAGCGGCCTTCAATCTACGGTTTCGTTAGAGCCAGTGAGTTAGTTAAGTTAAAATGTAATTTTCTCAGCAATATTTATACTAGGATAGAGTTTACTTTGATATCATGCTTGTTATCGTTTCGTGAATGTATTTATACCGCGTTTAAGGAAGGTTGCGAGTTTGCCTATAAAAGTTGTAGTTCGTCCTTATTCCTATGTTAATTAAATTAATTACATCTCCTTTACAACCTCCTCGCTATAATTTGCATGCCTGTCTTCTTACTCACCCTCCTGCTCTAACCTCGCCAACGTTATGAGGTCGTAGTCCACTATCCTCAGCCAAGTTTGTCTAATGGACAACTTTAAACTGCTCATTAGTATGATTGCAATAAAATTATCATTATATTATGCACCTAATTTACTCACTTCCGACTAAACTTCTTACTCGCCCTTTCTATTAATATTTCAACAGGAATATTTGCTCTTTTCTTTTAAAAAGTCCTGTCTCATTAGTTTTTCTTTATTTTCTCTTAAAAATCAGTGGTGTTTGTATTTCCGTACGTTTAAGAATAATAATAATAATAATAATAATAATAATAATAATAATAATAATAATAATAATAATAATAAAACAGAAGGATATACAGAGACTTAGATCTGCTGAAATGAGATATCTTCGGAGGACTGCAGGATACACACTACTAGATCACAAAAAAAAAATGAAGACATCTTAGAAGAATTACACATGGAACCTTTAGAAAACAAAATTTGTGATTATAAGTCAAGATGGATGCAACATGTTCATCGAATGGAAGATCACAGAATACCCAAACAAATGTTAAGATATCAACCTGCAGGAAGAAGAAGACCAGGACGTCCACTCAAAAGACTTTTGGATGGTGTTTCTCTTGAGGCCGAAACAGGTCAACAAATGGCCTAAATTCGTGAATTTACTATGATGATGATGATGATGATAATAATAATAATAATAATAATAATATATATATATATTTTGTATTGTAAGCCTATATTTTCCCTTTACAGAGATTTAGGCGCTCTCCCCCTACAGGGAAGAAATTGAACCATACTAATTTTGTTACACTTGTTTTCGTTTAGATGTCATTTTGAGTGGTACGTGGTCAGCGTTCCGCCTCATACTGACATCTAGGAAACCAAGGTAGTACTAGGACGGGAAAATTCGGTAAATTTTGCTTAGAGGCCTTTTCATTCAGGCTTAAGGATTTTTATGAGCCTGAAAATCTTCAGACTCGGGACCCACGATTTAAAGTCCCTCCCGGAGGACTTGCTCCTTGGATTTTTCCATCCTAAAAAATCCATTGACCCCGGCCGGGTTTGAACCCGCGATCCTTGGGACCAGAGGCAAGGAGCATAACCACTAGTCCACCGCGGCCAATAATAATAATAATAATAATAATAATAATAATAATAATAATAATAATAATAATAATAATAATAATAATAATAATAATAATACTTTTTTATTTATATACAGAATTTTAATGTTTACACATCTTTCTGTGCCTAAAGTTTTATTTTTCTTCTCCACTCGTCTCTCTCCATCCAATCCATGTCCTCCAGTCCTCTTGCTCTCATTCCAGTTCTTATTTCCTGCATCCACAAGTTTCGAGGTCTTCCTCTCCTCCTTCTTCCAGGTGGACACTTTCCAATGTTTTTCTGGGCGATCTTTCTTCTTGCGTTCGTCGTACGTGCCCATACCAATTTAATTACTTATACCGTATATAATCTACCAATATTCATTTTTTCTCTTATGACAGTATTTCTTATAATAATAATAATAATAATAATAATAATAATAATAATAATAATAATAATAAAAATAATAATCCATCCATAGTAATTCTGCCCGAAGGCAGGTCCTTCACTGCAATCATAGCATTTTCATGCTATGCTTGCAGCTTTACCAGGGAATTGTAGGTGTGGTAGCATCCAGTTGCTTTCCACACCGGTGAAGGATGACGATAATGATAAGGATGATGATGGTGATGATGGCCATATGATTTCGGGGACTTTAAAGTTTTCCTGACATTTGTCTTACAGGTGAGGAAAAACCCCGATAAAAACCTCACCCAGAAAAACTGCCCCGACCGGGGATCGAACCCGGACCGGGGATCGAACCCGGACCGGGGATCGAACCCGGACCCGTTGCGTGACAAGGCAGCACGCTACCTCGAGACCACAACGGTGGACAAAATAATGTTAAATATATAATATAAACAAGAGAATATACAGAAATAAATATAATTGGTTTGAACATATACAAAGAATGCCAAATAATCGCTTATCAAAATCAGCTGCTTCATTATAAACCTCTAGGCCGAAGAAATCTATGAAGACCAAAACGTCGCCCCATACCTTGAAGATGATAATAATTTTATTTATATACAGATTTTTCCGAAAAAAGTTCTAAAGTAACAGCCTGAATAATGATTTTACTGAGTTGTTCCTTAAAACAATAATTAAAACGTATATTGTTGGTTAAAATATACAGTTTGATGTGTTTCATTTTTTCGCCACTAGGGTGCATTCTTACATTACTGAGATCTTAGTGGGTCATCCTATTTGGCAATAAATAATATGCTCAAGTTGCAGTGAATAAACATAATCAACATTTGTGATTTGTTTTCAAACATCGCCATTTACATTAAATATATATAAATATTTTAAAATACCGACGTAACTATATTTAAATAGTGATTTTTGAGTAAACAGCTTAATTTTATTAGTTACATAGTCTTTGCAAATGCCACTCTTGATTTCCAAATCCCGTTGATAATTTGTAAATCACTCGTGGCATTACTTATGACTATTCAACTCATGGTAGTCAACGCCCGATCACGTTTCAATGAATTTTGTTTTACATCCAATGCCAGTCGTGTTTCACCTCGATATTTATTGATTTCTCTTTAGCACATCCTGCTTTTGTGATAAAGAAAGCTTCTGCTTTTTAATATTCTGAACAGCTCAGAACATTACTTTTTTTCAACAAATACAATGAGTATAGTAATTAATGAACAGATTCCTTGATTTTACTGAGTTGTTTAGTAAAAAAATGAATAACCTATAATGTTGATTATAATATACAGTTTGATGTGTTTCATTATTCCACTAGGGTGTATTTTTACAATATTGCGATCCTATTTGGCAATAAATATTATGATCAAGTTGCAGTGAATATACATAATCTCACATTTCTGATTTGTTTTCATATATCAGCGTTTACATATTTAAAATTTTAAAATATTTTAAAATACCGGTAATTATGTTTAAACAATGACTTCTGAGTAAACAGCTTAATTTTATTCGTTAAATAGTCGTAATAAATGTCAATATTGATTTCCAAATCCTCTAGATAAATTGGAAATCACTAGTGACATTACTTATGATTATTTACTTGTTTACTTATAAAATTATTTAATATACATGTTGCGACAAGAGTCGCTCTCTCTGTCGGTAATAGCAGACACCTGCCGTCGGTTATTACGCTAATGATGTAGTTCATCTGACTTCCGATTGTAGGCACCTGAATACAGTAACGCTGAGTTGTGTTGGTAGCATTTTGTTGTATACTGTTGCCAACGTCTGCGTATTGTGCTCAGGTCTGGCATATGACTACAACACTTTCTCTCATTGTGTGTTAGGCTCTCGCAGTGTGTGTTAGGCACTCTCATCATGGACGGTAGTCCTTACTAAGTAATTGTATAGAGATTCGTGGGAGGTGGATCTCCCCCAGCTTACAACTGGCTATTGACGAATTCTCCATCTTTACTGATGGTTGATCGCCATCGAAGGTGATAATTGAACTTTGTGAGTTTTGGAATTCTTCAAACTTACGTGGTTATTGAGGGCCATGTGCTGCCTGTTCCGAAGTTAATACACTTCGAGACCCCTCTAGTCCTAGGAACGGACTTTGATTCAAACATTTGGTCCTGCATTAATTGTATCTACGTAGTAAGTTAGAGCAAAATAAACTTGATTTTCACCGATTATATGTGTTGTACTAACTAAATTTACCTTTATAAAAATCCAGCACCCCAGAGGAATATTAGGAAAGGGATTCAAAAGTAGACCGTGTTGGCATTCAACAATATATATTCCATGGTTTATTCAATTGGTGAAAGTTCCATTCGTTTTTATGTATATTCCAATCTTTTTGTAAAATTATGAAGTATTGAACAATTAAAAAAAAAAGATATCAAAGTCTAACAAGATTACTAGTTGTTTATAAAACATTGTTGGGCTGAAGTTAGTTATCAAACAGTTTGTCATGATGATACAATGCTGTTTTGACGTAACAATTGAGGAGTTGGGAAGGGGTGAGCTTAATTCAGCGGGGCTCATTGTGCCGGAAAATAAACTTGATGTGGTTAATCCTTACATCGCCAACAGCAGTTTGAGAGCATCAGTGTTGCCAACACAAAACTTGATATAATAGAGACAAAGTCCTGGTGTTTCTCTGCGAAGTTTGTTTCCCAAGTTTACAATTCAGTTAAATGTTAAAATTGGAGAAATAAATGAAGAAGTGTCATACAATAAGTAGCTATATTCATAGAGTGTATAACTCATCTGATAAACTTATTCTTCTACTTGTCTTCTCGGAATAGGTAGCAATCCATCTCTACTGCTATCAAAATCTTCTTGTATCTTCTCCTTGTTCTGCCTCTTTTTCTTCAACCTTTTGGACTATGGCATAGCAAGGAAACTAAAAACAATTGCATGCCGAAACCTATCTTGAAATTTCACTCAGATAAGTATTTATCATAAGTAATGCCACGAGTGATTTCCAAATTATCGATAAATTCACGACTCACGAAGTGAGGAGTGAATTTATCTAGAGAATTTGGAAATCAAGAGTGGCATTTGTTAGGACTATTTAACGAATAAAATTAAGCTGTTTACTCACAAATCATTATTTAACTGTAGTTATTTTAAAATATTTATATATCTAATGTAAACGGCGATGTTTGAAAACAAATGAGAAACGATAGGTACGCTTCATCTGCTTCTTTTGTTTATCACTGCAACTAGATCATACTATTTCAGAATATTAAAAAGGAGGAGCTTTCTTTAATATGGTAATTATAACACTGATAAATATTTCGTGAAACACGACTCTGATTGGTTGTAAAACAGAAATCATTGAAACGTGATTAGTCATTTACTCCCATTTGGGGCACGAGTTAAATAGTCTCAGAGAACTTGTCGATAGAAATTATTTATTGAGGAAATAAGCAAGATGTTAAAAATTGGGGGAAAGGTATTAAGAGAAAAAAATATTAAATATTCAATAGTTCAAAATTGGGAGAGGGTGGAAAGCCTTAAGGGAGAAAAAATGAATATTAAATATTCTATAAAATACTATATAAGAAATAAAATAGTTAAATTGGTATGGACATATAGGGCCTACGATGAATGCAAGAAGACATGTTACCCAGGAAAACATTGGATTGGTGTCCACCTTGAAGAAGAAACAAAGGAAGAGCTCGAAACTCATGGTTGCAATAAATAAAAACTAAAATTACATCAAGAGCACTGGAGGACGTGGAGTGGATGGATAGTGATGAGTGGAGGTGGAAAATAAAACATTAGGCAAAGAAAGATGTGTATATTAATTATTTATTTATAGTGTTCTGCCCAAAGGCAAACCTTTCACTGCAATCATAGTATTTTCATACTATGCTTTGCAGCTTTACTAGGGAATTAGAGGTGTGGTAGCTTCCCTTTGATTTCCACCCCGGGAGATGATAATAATGATGATAGCCAGTTGATGTCGGGGACCATTTGGGCCTCAAAGCTTCCTGACATTTGTCTTATAGATATGGAAAAACCCCGAAAATTCTCACCCAGGAAATATATCGACCGGGAAAACCCGAGCCCGCTGCGTGACAAAGGAGCACGGTACTTCGAGATCACAGCGATGAATAAATACATTATTATTATTATTATTATTATTATTATTATTATTATATTTAATCCGATTGAGGGTCTTTCCACTTTTCAGCGGTTGCCCTTTTACCAGCCGGCTGCTGACTCTTCACATCCACATGTGTCAATCACAGAGGTAGATGATCAACAGCCAGTGTAGGGGTGACATGTGGTTAGCATGTCGAGTCCCCCAGCCGTTATAGCTGGTTCCTCAACCTGGAGCCGCTACTTATTGTAGCTACCCAATTGCCTCACGATGCTGGGTGGGCACCGGTCCCATACTGGCCGAAATACCATGAGAAAATGTCTTCCCCCATGGAGACTCGAACCAGCGCAAGTCCCGTAGCTCTGCGCCAAGGCTTCCTACCTTAACCGCTCGGCTACGGCGCGTATATTTAATCAAGAGGGCTAAATTATTAACATATATGACAATTGTGAAGAGTGTTTTGTTATTGGTGCGGAAACATGGACGTTGAGGCAAAAACACAGAGATAAGTTATTAATCACAGAAATTGACTTCTTAAGAAGATCGGCAAGAATTTCAAAATTAGACAAAATAAAAAACAATACAATAAGAGCAATTATGAATGTAGGAAAGCATATTGTACAAGAGATTGAAGAAATCCAACTAAGTTGGTATGGGCATATAGTGAGAAGAAGGGACACAGAAACAAGCAAAGCAGTATTGAAATGGATATATCCTGGAAAAGGGAAACGTGGTAGACCAAAGCCAACGTGGATAAAGGGAATTAAAGACAACATGAAGAAGAGACATATGACATAAGCAGACACGCAAGACCCGGAAGTGTGAAGAAAAAAAAATATTTTGGTTGAGGATACCTGTATATATACCTATATATAACTGAAACAATCCTGAAATAAAATTATTATTATTGTTATTGAAAAGGGAGTAATTATTTTAAAATTAGATCTAAAGTCTTGATTTCTAGTTGTAGTACTTCCCTTGTTAGAAACGAATACAATATAATAGAGGACATATTCTTAACCTAGTTTCTTTATTCTAGGACAGCCATCAGAGTGCCTCTGTATCGGATCTTCTGAGTGGATGTACTCTAGATAACAATTGAATTTTATGTTGCTTTTAACATGTATGAGAGCTTTTACCAAGCTTCAGTTTTCTAGATGCTGCACTGTGTTTTGTCTCATGTAACAAATTCTGCTCTGGAAGGAATTCTGCGGAAAAAAATCTTTTGGAATTGTAATCATTATGATGTAAGCACTAAAATAGAACCTACTATAAAAATAAAATAAAACTGAATGTTTTCTCAAATTGTTTATAAAGAGATATAAAAACTCAAAGTTTTCAGTTTTGTGAATTTAACCTCTGGTATTTATCTCAAATTTATTTTAATGGGCAAAAATAAAAATAAAACTGACAGACACGAAATATGAGCGAGGTGTTTATACAGTAATTAACTTCTAATTCTAATTATTCTCTATTAGAAGGATTACGTGCTATAAACTGTGACAAGTCATTCGCTCAGCCTCTTATTTCAGTAAAATAAGTACCTTCATCAAAGTGAATAATTTATGAACCCGTAATTATCATCAGAATTAGGGCATATTTATATTCAAACGAATTGTAATGAAAATTGGAATCCAATAGTAACAAAATTAAAATGATATAACCTACCACAAAATAATTTGATAAGCAATAAATAAAACATTAGTATAAAGCAATTAGTGCCAGTCATAGACCTGGACCCTTGCTATTGTAGCGAACGAAATTAGTAAACATCATACAATGGATCCATAAGCCCTTATACAATGGGAAAAAAGTCTGCAGTTTCTTTTGTCAAGAGGATTTACAAGACTGCTCTATTATCAACTTGCTATAACAATGCTAAGCCCAAAAACTTCTTACAAAAGGCTGGGAAGTCACAAACTAGCAATTGGATTTCCCTAGGTAACTGTGGAAAGAGTTATCCCCAAACTAATTTCAACTAGTACATGTCGTTAACAGCGGGTGACTTCTTTGCGGCGTAAGGTAGATGCCGACAGTAGATAGCCGCGCCCTTAAGGACCACTCCATTTGGTCAGCCCTGAAAATTTTATATGATGAGGCAACTAATTTAAAGGGAGGGAACGAGGCCACAAACTTGTAAGTTTAACACCCACGATAACGCCCTTAAGGTAAAATTTACCAATCAAAATTAGTATAACATATAAACTGTTTGTGAGACGTTAAGACTTTTGGTGGAAGGGACTAATGCCGGCCCACTCAGAATTAATAAATATATTTTACTAAGCGAAAATTAGTGTGTGTGTCCGTTGCGAGGAGTAGCAACGAGCGAATGTGCCGGTGCAGGGCACATCGCATTACATAGCGAAAGTTCAGTTCTGTTAGTGGACAGTTAGTGTTCAGCAGTTAAAGAGTTCAGCAGTTCTCTTAGTCAGTTCAGCAGTCAGTGCTGTCAGTACAGCAGTCAGTTAGTTAGAGTACAGTTAAGTTACATCGCTTGGTTGAGTGTTACAACCATTACTAATTCTGACCCACCAACAGCCTTCTCGTCAAACTCGTCGTCTAATACGACGAATGTAATTCAAGTGACAATAAAAGTGCATCGTCAATTTCAAGACATTACACTGGGCCTACTGTTTTTCCCCAAGGGAACATCCTTTCCTCACGGATTCCCGAGATTTAAGTCCATTGTTTTACCGAAACTTGAACCCATCTAGTCCGGAGCACAATTGTCCAGGAACCCATATCCTTGGACCTAATTAAAACCTAAACACGACTACAGACCTTTTTGTTCAAAACATTACCGGTATAATGTATACGTTTATAAAATTTATATTGGGTCCGTAGACTGATACTGTATTTCTAGATTTCCAAAGAACCCAAAATATGTTTGGACGTAGATAGTAAAATAAGAACACTTAGCAAGGATGGCTGAGAACAGAACATCAAAAGCAGCATATTCACCAAGAGGAACGAGTAGTTTAGGAATACCAAAGAAAATGTGGAAAGAACAGCAAATTGGAGCCGAAACAGGCTAGCAAAAAGCCTTAGATTATAGTAAAATTATTCAACAATAAATGACATTCAAATATTCAGGAATTGAATTACGAAGATATGGGAATATAGAAAAATAAGTAAAACAATGGGTTAATAAAGGGAATCAAATTGTTGGATGTCTTAATGATACAATTTGGAAAAAATAAACATTTAAAAACAGAAACTAACATTATAATTTATAAAACAGTAGTAAGACCTATTACCGGTATACATTATCAGGCGGAAACAAGACCAGATACTGTAAAAAAAAGGATTATTGGAAAACAAAATGAATGAAAATACTTCATAAAATTATGGAAAAAAACTTTATGGGATAGAGAAAGGAGTGAAAATATCAGAGAAACATGTGCAGTCGAAGATATTAAAGAATGGGTATATAGATTAGATTAGATTAGATTTATTTAGCCTGGTGGAGTTAAGGCCATGTGGCCTTCTCTTCCACTCACTAGGACAAACATATATTACATCAGAATATAACAATCTCAATTAACTCTAATATTAAATACTAAATAAAAATTTGATCAAAAAGATAATATCTATTATATTACGATCTATAATGCAACCAGTTAATGTTAGTTAAAATTAAGACTAAAAGTAATAATAAAATGTATACAAGCAAGACATATTAAATTGCCCCTGTCTAATGTATATACCAAACAAAGAAAAATAATGAGATACAGAAAATTTTACGTTTATACAAGATTTAAAACAAAGCAAAAGAAAATATTTGTTAATTTTAATATTTTCATAAATAATTGAATTTATTAATTGTTAAAAGAATACTATCAGTGAAGTGTATAAGTTAGTTTGTTATTAAATAATTTTTTAGTTTGTTTTTGAAGGATGAAATAGTTTGACAGTCTCTGGCATAGGGCGGAAGGGAATTCCATGTTTTGGTAAGTGAGACCGTAAAAGATAATGATTAATATACAGTGTGATGAGGAGGGATATAAATGACAATGTGTTGATGGGATCGAGTGTCAAGATTATGTGGGTCGGATAGTGTGATGAATAAGATAAAACAAGAATGGGACGCGCATACAAGCAGGATGGACAGCAATAGAACTGTCAAGACTGCAAGGGATAATCTACAGGAGGCAACAGGGACGTCTCAGAAAGCGATGGTATGACGATCTAAGATGAGGCAACAAAAATTGAAGGAAAAACAAGTTAAAACCTATAATGGAAGAATGAAGAAGAATAATTCTTATTTTTTTATTTGAAGTTAAGATTTATTTCTTTTATATTTATTTTGAGAAATGTGTAATAGCAGCTCTGATATATGGCTGCCAAACGTGGTCCGTGACTGAGCAGTGGAAAGGGAAATAGACATAATGTGCATTTTTGGAGAGAGGGGGCGTTGGAGAATCCACATTCAATAGTACAACATCAAAAGGATTACGCAAAGGTCAATGTCTTCTGAGCCATGTCCCAACGAAAAGTCTAAGGACCGTTTTTTCCATTAAAATAAAGTGTCAGGCATTGGATACCTGGATATGCTACAGAATTACATTTTCTCTCATCTAAATGAGTTCGAACCTCAAGAATTCATTTGGCAACAAGATGGTGCTCCTCCACATTTTCTTCATAATGTGTGAGATAATTGCACGATGTTCTTCCCCCACAATGAATATGACGTGCCGGTCAGAATGACGTGGTTTTCTCGCGATGGTCTCCCGATCTCACACCATATGATTTCTTTCTGTTTGGGTATGTGAAGGACCGGTTTATATAACATCGCTACCGGTCGACCTGCCAGACCTGAGAAGAAGGTTTGTTGCTATTGTTGAGTCCATTACTCCAAATATCCTGGCCAACATTTGGGAAAAATTCGACTATCAGCTATAAATATGTGTCATGTGACCAATGGTGCTCACATTAACAATTTATAACGCATAGTATGAAAACAAAGAGAGTTTCTGTTTGATCTCAGGTGAGGTTTGTCCTTATACATTGCATGTAAGGGGAATTAAACAACTTTCAAACACTGTCCTTCATTTACGAACACCAGTACATATATATATATATATATATGTGTGTTATAACTATATTTTTGACATTTGGCAATGAAGGCAAATATGATATGAAAAGAAAAATGAATGCTTGAGTCGGGATTTGATCCCGGGTCTCTAAACTCTGTGCGTTTAGCGCTCTAACCAACTGAGCTACCCAAGTATTCCAACACAAACATATATTTTTCTTATATATGTAGTATTCTCAATTCACACAACAGGTAGGGGGAAGTAGTTCCAACTGACATCTAGTGGCCACCATAACAGGTAAGCAAATTTTTAAAGAGAATATTTACTTTATATCAGTAACGCTTGTGTATTTAGATGTTATAACTATATTTTTGACATTTGGCAATGAAGGCAAACGTACAGAATTTAGAGACTCGGGTTCAAATCTCGACTCGAGCATTCATTTTTCTTTTCATATTATATTTGCCTTCATTGCCAAATGTAAAAAATATAGTTACAATATATATATATATATATATATATATATATATATATATATATACAGGAAAAGAAAAATAAACTCCTGAAATTGATTTGATCCCGAGACCTCTAATTTTACACATTAGTGTAAACACAACTTACAATTATGTACCTGCTGTGTTGCAATCTGTCCCGCGCCGTGGCCGAGCGGTTAAGGCAGGAAGCCTTGGCGCAGAGCTACGGGACTTGCGCTGGTTCGAGTCTCCATGGGGGAAGAAATTTTCTCATGGTATTTCGGCCAGTATGAGACCGGTGCCCACCCAGCATCGTGATGCATTTGGGTAGCTACAATAAGTAGCGGCTCTAGGTTGAGAAAACCAGCTATAACGGCTGGGGGACTCGACATGCTGACCAAATGTCACCCCTACACTGGCTGATTATCATCTACTTGTGTTATTGACACATGTGGATGTGAGGCCAGCAGCCGGTTGGTAGGCTAAGGGCCTTGTAGGCCTGTCGCGCCAGGAGTTGTTGTTGTTGTTGTTGTGTTGCAATCTTCAGTTTTATATAAGGATTTCTCTAAAGAAAATATTCTTAAAATGGCAAACCAGTTCCCTATTCTAAACACACAGCAACTTCCTGGGTTGAATCTGACTGTACTAATTGTGGAACAGGAATAAACATGAACGGCCAAATAAACCCTATGCACTATTATGGTCAGTATATTATATATAGTTTTGTAAAACACTTTTCTTTTAATTCCACTACTTACAGTATGATGAAGATATAGTGAGCCCTACAAGAAAGGTGATAAAAATAATAAAAAAAAGACAAGAGTTTTTAGTGATATTGTTAGGAGAAGTATCATTCTCTTTGCACCATAAACCCTTTATGCACTAAGAGATAGCAATCAGATTCGCAAAGGGTGAGAGGAGAAAGACGGTTCATGTCTATTTGGAAGACAGAACTGCTTTTGTTCTGTCAATTTGAAAAGGCGAAGAAAACAGTTTGAATGGATACAACACTGTATAGGCAATCCGCGATACTTCATCTCGCTTCTCAATTTGTTTCTCGCTTGTTTTCACGTGACGCTAACAATTTTTATCATCTCATTTTTACGTTTATGAATTCATCCTATAGTACAATTCTGATTCTATTAAACGAACTTGAAAGATAATGAAGCGTTACGTTGGAAAAAAAAAAGGCTACAATAACTCATGTATCTGAAGTGATGTGCTTCATTTGGATAATTAATCGAACCCGTAGGTTTGATGGAGAAAAACCGATAACATATTTGAATTCAGGAGAAAAAATACTATCAGAATCAGATATTTTTTCTTCTGAGACAAAAGAGTTTTTTCTTTGTTGCTCAGTATTATCATTCATCGCCCATCATATCATCGGGTTATCTTATCTCCCGGTTCCAGGCGCTCCATCTTTAGAAGTGGGTTACAATTCCTCAGATATTTAGGCATAACACTGCAGCCAACAACAAAGTCTTTCAGCGCACATGTGCAGGAGAGAGCAGCAGCAGCTATAAGAGCTATGTACAGTATCAAAGACATCACGTCGTTAAAATTAGTCACAGCCATGAAATTATTCGCATCAGTGATCACCCCGATCGTCACCTACGGGATAGAACTGATATGGGAGAAACTATCGACCAGCGATTTGGAGAGGTTAGAAAAAGTAAAACCAAGATTCATCAAAAAGGCATTAGGTGCAAGCAAATACACACCAAATAGAATGGCCTATATGCTAGCCAGAGAAACATTCTTCCTAGAGGACCTGAGGCAAAGGATACTACTGCCAGCAACGGAGCCATATAAGAAAGTCATCGAAAAAAAGAAATAGAGAGAAAAAGAGATCGACGAAGATTTCTACGCCTCAGATGCCATGGTAAACAGAGAGTGGACTGGAAGTAACCAACCACAAAGGCACAGAATCATAGGTTTAGCAACACACGGATATCATCACAAAATGTGCAAAAATGCAAAATTCCACCAACCGAGTGATTCGTGTGAATGCAAGATATGCGACCAAAAGTGTGAGCGATACCATTACAAACAATGCAGAATATGGACAGGATCACTGAACGAACTCATAAAAGACAAATCATAAACTTATAACTTAATGCTCTTTCGAGTGCCTCTTACCAATTTATATATAATTCCGCCAATTCCAGGAGATATTACCATAAATATCTTAAAAACAGCCTGGTGGCATTGGTAAAAAATATTATTGGTAACAACAGAAAATAGAGAAAAAGGCATAAATAATAAATTACAAATATTTCAATATTTATGTGGCACTCTTAAGAGAGCATTGGAGAAGAAAGTAAGAAAATAAACACATTAGAAATTTTATAAAGTATTGGCTGTGCCTGCAATATATTGTATGGCTCAGAAATATGGACTCTGAATAAACAGACAATTAAAAGAATAGAAGCAGCAAAAAATGAAATATTTACAATTTGTGGCAGGATATACTTTATCTTCTTGTAGCTTGTAAGTCCATGTTTCCCTAACAGAGATTTAGGAGCTCTCCTCCTACAGGGAAGAATTTGAACCATACTAATTTAGTTACACTTGTTTTCGTAGAGATTCATTTGAGTGGTCCTTGGTCAGCATTCCGCCTCATACTGACATCTAGGAAACCAAGGTAGTACTAGGACGGGAAAATTCGGTAAATTTTGCTTAGAGGCCTTTTCATTCAGGCTTAAGGATCTTTTACGAGCCTGAAAATCTTCAGACTCGGGACCCACGGCTTAAAGTCCCTCCCGGAGGACTTGCTCCTTGGATTTTTCCATCCTAAAAAATCCATCAACCCCGGCCGGGTTTGAACCCGCGACCCTCGGGACCAGAAGCGAGGAGCATAACCACTAGTCCACCGCGGCCGATAAATACAGTTCATAATTTGTTTTAAATTTCCAAATTTGTCTCATAGGAAAGTTAATTAGTTCATTCAGTTAACTCAGACTGTACGGACAAACTGCCTGAGCACCGTGACCTCAAATATGTATTGCGCTCTCCCAGTATATTATGGAGGAATGGAATGAAATCTATTCTACAGTGTTACGCGACTAGTTCACCGCGGCCGATGGATATACTTTAACGGATAAAAAAACGAAGTGAAGATATTCGTAAAGAACTATAAATATTCAGTCTGACAGATAAAATAGAAGAATATAGGAGAAAATGGTATGGACATCTGCAGAATGGATACCAACAGATGGCCTAGGAAAAGTCTGAACTATCAACTGAGAAGTGATCGGGGGCGCCCATGAAAGAGACGGACACAGCAGCTGTGATACGTGGAGCCGAAACGAACCAATTAGGTTTAATTCTTGAATGAAGAAGAAAAACAATAACCTAAAATATCTGATTTACCGAGTTTGAGGTAACAAAAAGACTTAATTTTCATCCAACATAGCTAACCAATTAATGTTGTAGTTGTTTGGGAACTGGTGCAACCTGCGTCCATGGTTAATGATACGAAGCAGGTTGCGATCGGAAGTCTATACTGCATTCGGCGCAACAGTATTTTATTGTCTAACAACAGATGACTCTCCAAGGACTGCCGTTGGCTTGTTTAAGTTATATCATGCATACACCTGTTTTTGGATCAATAAACCCATTCTATCCACTAGATTGATCTAACAACAGTATTTCCTTTTATTACAATATCTAGTTGTGCATATATTATCTCAATTACTATTCAATTTTGTACTAGAGCATCCAATAAAATATTTAGAGAATGAAAAAAAAAATAATACTCATTGGTATTAAGAAGCTGTTAGTTTATGCTGATTATGTGGTATTATTAGACGATAGCGGGGAGATACTAGAAGCCAACACGGACACTCTATTGATTAACACTAAGAAATGGGACTGGAAGTAAATATCAGTAAAACTAAATATATGTTTACATATATAGGCCTAAATCTAATATATAAAAATGATTGTTTGTTTGTTTGTTCGTACTTTATGCCGTTGATCCGATTGTGATGGAGTTTTTTTGCAAAATGTTCAGGGAATTACCGGGGTGAACAAAGTCTATAAGAGAGTTCAGATACTAAAGTCCTACACCCTTAAAACACCCCTTGTAGTGAAAAAAACGTGAAAAAGTCCCTTTTTTTACCCTTATTTGGCTTACGCTGCCAAAACCATAACAAATACACAAAATTAATATAGGGGCCTACATAGAATTGAATACCGTATCTCAAAACACTCTACAAAAAAGTCCGCGACAGCATATGTTTATCTTTTACAGATAACAAGCAATAGCCATTTTTGTCTTTCATTAATGCCAAGGAGATCGGGATAAGTAGATTCCCGGGCAAGCAATGTGCTGCCATACCATTCATCCGATTGTCATGGGGCTTTTTGAAAAATGTTCAGGATTTTCCCGGAAAGGTTATAAATTGTAAGAGAGTTATAATGCTCAAGCCCTTCACCCTTAAAAATCACCTTCTGTAGTGAAAAATGTCGCTTTTTGTAAGCTTAAATGGCTTACGCTTCCTAAACAATAACAAATACACAAAATTATTGTACACAGAATTGAATATCTCAAAAAAACTCCATAGAAAAGTCCGCGACAGCGTATGTTTATCTTTTAAGAATAACTCACAATAACCATTTTTGCCTTTCATTGATGCCAAGAAGATCGGGGTAAGCAGATTCCCGGGCAAGCATAGCAGCGCACGGCGGGTATTCTTTTATGGATAACTCAAAATAACGTATTTTGTCTTTGAGCTCATTTATGCCAAGTACATCGGGATGCGTAGATTCCCGGCGCCGGGTAATCCAAAAATAATATCGATATAAATTTATATTTATTTTTTCCTTTTACCTATTCGACTAAATGCAAAAACACATCATTTATTTAGGTGTAGCAGCACATGCCGGGTATTAGCTAGTACATTATGTAATAGAAAGTAAAATTAATAAAAATGAAGTCAATTTTGAGGAAGTGGCTGTATTCAAATACCTAGGAAGAATAATTACAAATAGAAATGAGATGCATAAAGAAATTAAACATAAGCTCAATTCTCGAAATGCATGCTATTACGCATTATAGGGACTCTTGTTGTCCCAACTTATATAAAAAAAACGTTAAACTGAAAATATATAAATCAGTTATACACCCAGATATATTATATGGAAGCGAAACATGGACTCTTACTTTAAGGAAGGAGGAAAGATTACGAGTATTTGAAAATAAAGTTCTATATCTATCTTTTACGGATAAATCATAATAACCATTTTTGTCTTTCAGCTCACTGATGCCAAGAAAGAACGAGATAGGTAGTCTCCCGGGCAACACCGAGTAATCAGCACGGAGTATCTAAAGACAATTACGATATAAATTATTTTTTTTTACTTATTCAAATAAACATAAAAAACACATTTAATGTATTTAAGCGTAGCAGCTCACGTTGGGTATTAGCTAATGTAATATATAAAAATGAATTGTGGTTGTTTGTTTGTTCGTACTCTATGCGCGGTCATACTGTTGAAGCGATTGTGATGGGGCTTTTTGCAAAATGGTCAGAGGATTCCCGGGATGAACATAGGCTATAAGAAAGTTGTGATACTCAACTCCTACACCCTTAAAAATCGCTCTTCGTAGTGGAAAACGTAAAAAATAGCTCTTTGGACGCTTAAATGACTTACGCTGCCTAAACCATAATAAATACACAAATTTAATGTACACAGAATTGAAAATCCCAGAACGCTTTAGGAAAAAGTCCGTGACAGCATATGTTTATCTCTCACGGATAACTCACAATAACCATTTTTGTCTTTCATTGTTGCCAAGAAGATCGAGACAAGTACGTAGTTCCTGTGCAAGCATGGTAGCACATGGCGGGTATTCTTTTACGGATAACTCACAATAACGAATTTTGTCTTTTAGCTCATTTATGCCAAAAAGATCGGGATGAGTAGATTCCCGAAGAACGCCGGGAAAACAGCACGGGATAACTAAAAATAATTACGATATAAATATTTTCCTTTACTTATTTAACTAAATATAAACACATTAATTTTCGTATTTCAGCTATTTATGTCAAGAAGATCAGAATAAGTAGATTTCCGAGCAACGCCGGGCAATCAGCACGGGGTATCTAAAAATATACATTTATAATTATTTTTCTTTTTACTTATTCAACTAAACATAAAAGCACATTAATTTTAATTTATTTAGGCGTAGCAGCACACGCCGGGTATTAGCTAATATAAAATAAAATACAAGGGGATAGTGTAGATATTCAGCTACCAGTACCAATGTTGTTACCGAAGCATTCTTACAGATCCCTATTCCAGTGGTGAATGTTCCCTCGTGTTAATCCCCTGACTCCGGAATCAATCAAAGAGGATGGAACAATTGGAGCAAAATAAAGCAAAAGTACACAACTATTGCTGTCGTTTAATTGTTCCTTACGCAAGAACTAGGCCTATAGTCTATGATGCTTTGAAATCACTGTTCATCGAAATTAGTTCTTTACAAATGACCTTTGTTTACAGGTAGGTCATACCGTTGTCAACTGTAATAGGCAGACAATCAGCAACAAAATAGACAAGTAGGGGCTTCAATATACATACAACCCATTTGGCAGAGAGAAAAGGAGAGAGAGAGAGATGGAACAGTGAGAGAATGTTTTTGTGTATGTCAGAGAGAGAGAGAGAGAGGGGGGGGGGATTATTTGTAACTGCAGTAAAGGTTTGATCGGAAAAAATGTATTGTGCAATACGCGCCCTAAACCAATATTAACAGAGCTTAATGTATGACTCTTTGTCTCGCAAAAAAAAACCCTGGCTTTATTACAACGTTGCATCCCGGGCAACTCCTAATAAAACAAGGATCAATGAATGTTTGAACTATTTTTTTCCTACATTTGTTTTATTTTCTGCCCTAAAACTAAAATAGCTTTTTAATTTTAGTAATGATTTTTTGATTGAAGGACTCCTTTTTATATAAGCTACAACGCTACAATTTCACCAAGATGGAAAAAATTAAAGTAGTTTCTTTGGTGAGGTTTCTATTGATTTTCCTCGATTAAAAAAAAAAAGTTATGAAATTTTAAAGCACAAATAGTCCCAAGATTAAAATTATAATATCATCATCATCATCTGCATTCATGGATTAGGTCTGTTGACCCGTTCCGACTTCAGCCCATCTCTTTCTAGGTCTGCCCACATCTCGGGTGCCATTAGGTTTGTATTTTGTTATTTGTTTTGGATATCTATCTTCATTCATTCTGTCTATGTGTTGCTTCCATTTTTGAACCCTTGATAGAGGTCCACTCCAGGGAGTAGGCGCCCCTGCGCTTTTGTGAGCTCCAGGTCCCACTCGCCCAGTGGGTAGTACCTGGGTAGGGCCCCGTCCACAGGGTTACGTGGGGAGAAGAGAAGTCCCCAAAGCCGTAGTGAAGGCAACTTCTCTAGGAGACGAACACTCCGAAATTCCAGTTCCCTGTCCTCCAGGAAGAGGGGTTTGGCTAGAGGCTGGTAACCTCTACTAGTAAAAAATAACTTACTTATAAACTTCAGCAGAAGAAAAGCCGGATTGATAAAATTATAATATATATATATATATATATATATATATATATATATATATGCCTATATATGAAAATTACAAAACATTTTATTAAATAACTTCAGTTTTAACAATAATAAATTACATACACTAATTTTTGCAGATGATCAGGCAATTGTAGTAGCGGATGAAGACAACTTACAAAGAACCATTTTGCAATCGGGGAAAACTGCTGCTGAATATAACTTAGAAATATCCTCATGTAAAACTAAAGTGATGGCATTTCATGGGAAAAATCCAATAAGAGCCAAAATAATAGTAAATTATTTTGTAATAGAATAAGTACGGACTTTAATCATTCAGGAGTTTTCCTAGGCAATTGATCGTACAAGAGATATTAATAGAAAGTTTAATATTTTTCAACATATTTGTGGTACAATTAGAAGAACATTAGCAAAGAAAGTTCGTAAATTAACACTCCTAAAGTTTTACAAAGTTCTAGCTATTCCTGTTCTGTTGTATGGCTCGGAATGTTGGACTTTCACCAAAAATTTAATAAAAAGACTGGAAGCAGCCGAAATGAAATTCCTATGATATGTGACAGGATGTACTCTTTTGGACAAACAGAGGAGTGAAAATATTCGTGAGGAATTACAAATAACTAGTGTGATAACAAAAATAGAAGAATATAGAAATAAACGGTTTGGACATGTTAGTAGAATGAGTGAAGAGAGGATACCTTATAGGATGTTAAATTACAATCCACAAGGACATAGAAGTAGTGGACGACCATTTAAAAGATGGAGCGAGCAACTACAATATGGAGCCGGAACAGATCAGAAATAGTCTAAACCGTGACGACGTAGATGATATATATATATATATATATATATATATATATATATATATAAACGAATGTCTATCTGTCTGTCTGTTTGACTTTATGCATTACTACACCATTCATCCGATTGTGATGGAACTTTTTGCAAAATGTTCAGGAGTTTCTCGGGAGGGGTTTAGACTATGAGAGAGTTGTAATATTAGCGACGATCGCGATATGCGAATATGTCCAATGTGCGGGAAATTTGAAGAAGAGATACATATATTAGGACAATGTAATGATTTAGAATATTGGAGACGTCAGTTATTACCGGAAAGGTTTCTAAATTCAAATCGGGAAAGATTGGCATGCTACGAGTTATTGGTAAATCCAGAAAATTGGATAAACTTGGGTAAATTTCTGGACAAAACGCGGAAAATAAGAACAACACTCATTCATGAATAAATATATGTTATCAAAATGCAATAACATTAATTCTTAATAATTATATATAAATTAATTAATGTATAATGTTATTGTGTTATTATTTAATTGTAATATTACTGTGTTTTCTTTATGCAATTGTAATGTTATTGCTTTTTTTTAGTGTATAATGTTATTGTGTTATTATTTAATTGTAATATTATTGCGTTTTCTTTATGTAATTGTAATGTTATTGCTTTTTTTGTTGTTTATTTTTCTTCACACTAGTAGCAATTATTCCTTTATTGTAACGGACTGTCAACAGCACGTACGGCTTACTGCCCGTGCGACCCATATTTGTAAATAATATTGTAAATATCTTACTTTTTGTCTAATAAATTCCTACTACTACTACTACTAGTACTACTACTCAACTCTTTCACCCTTAAAAATTACCCTTTGTAGTGAAAATTAAACATAGGCTCAATTCTGGAAATGCGTGCTATTATGCATTACAGAGACGCTTGATGTCCCAACTCCTTTCAAAAAACGTTAAACTGAAAATATATAAAACTATTATTCTACCAGTCATATTATATGGGTGCAAAACATAGACTCTTACTTTAAGAGAGGAAAGGAGATTACAAATATTTGAGAATAAAGTACTTAGGAACATTTTTGGACCAAAGAGAGATGAACAGACAGGTGAATGGAGAAGACTTCATAACAATGAACTACATAGTCTTTATAGGAAGCCAGATATAATAACAATAGATAAGTCTCGTAGACTGCGATGGGCAGGACATGTTGCACGTATGGGGAATGAAAGACTTGCATGGACGCTTCTTGTAGGTAAGCCAGAGGGAAAACGCCCAGTTGGCAGACCAAGAATAAGGTGGGAGAATAACATTAACTATGCTTTGAGGGTAGTAGATTATACAGGGAATGATTGGGAAGAATTAGCTCAGAATTGGGATGTATGGAGACCTTATGTCCGCGCGGCCATGAACCTACGGGTTCGATAGTGCCAGTGAGTAAGTAAGTAAGTGAAAAAGTGTTTTCGGAATTTTTTGGACGCTTAAATGACTTACGCTGCCTAAATCATAACATATACACCAAATTAATGTACACAGAATTGAATATCTACAAAAACGTCCGCGACAGCATTTGACAATTTTATTTATAAATCACGAGGTAAGAACAGCTTTCAATGCAAATAAAAACAACCACAATAGCTCCAATAAACGTTGGTCCACAAATTAATAGTTCACGGGATCAATCATTTGAAAAGCTAATGGCAGTTAGGTTTTTAACACAAATGTGAACTTCGGGTTGTCTCCTGATTTGTTTAAACACGTATAGTAACTCTCATTACCTTTTATTTTCGTAGGAATTAGTATTTGCAGTTGGTAACTCACCAGCTGGCGTTCGAGTAGCGTAAATCGATAAACGACTTACAAGACGAAATATATGGAAAAGCAGGGTTCAAATCATCCGACAATTTTTGTCCGTCGCCGTGGCGTAGCCGGTAGAGCCCGTACCTTCCACTCCGGCGACCCGAGTTCGATTCCTGGCGGCGTATGGGATTTTAAATCTCCACCCTAGGCCTGAGTGTGAGTGTCCTGTCCTTGTGTCTATGTGAGGATAAAACAAAGTGAACAAAACAGGTAAAACAAAAAGGAAAAAAAAAAGGTAAAGAAAGGAATGGTCAACGGAAAAAAAGTTAGAGGCAGAAAAAAACAGATGAGAGACAGTATTAAAATAAATGGTTTGTATGCAGGTACAAAAAGGAAAGCTGAGTTAAGGTAAGATTGGAAAATGCTGAGTTTGAGTGAAATACCTTCTCTTGAGCAGAACACTAATAAATTAATGAATCCAAGGAGCAAGTCCTCTGGGAGGGACTCCAAGCCGTGGGTCCCGAGTCTGAAGATTTTCAGGCTCGTAAAAGAACACCAAGCCTGAATAAAAAGGCCTCAGTGCAAAATTTATCGACCTTCATCATTCTAGTAACACCTTACTCGTCTACTAGATGTCTCATTCGGTCGGTATGTCGACCGCATATCATTCATGACATCTCTATGTAAATAAACGTATCTAAATTAACTTGGTCTCATTACTCCTAAAAAGGAGAGGTTAAGGCCAACATTGGGCTGTTACGCCAATATAGATATAGTTAGAATTAAATTTAATTGGATTTTTCCAAGTTCAGTTGCCTTGTGGCTTGGTTCCTTCATGCAGAATGGGATCCAATTGCAGTATTCAGCGAGGATCCATCAATAAAAAAGTGACACATTTCGCAAACACACTGTTCACTGGGTTTTTTGTAACTAACTAACTCACTGACACTATCGAACTGGTAGGTTCATGGCCGCGCGGACATAAGCTCTCCATTCATCTCTATCCTGAGCTAATGTTTTCCGATCATTCCCTGTATAATCCACTTCCGTCAAATCATAGTTAATTGTTTCTCTCACCTCGTTCTTGGACTACCAACTGGGCGTTTTCCCTCTGGTTTTCCTACAAGAAGCTTCCATGCACGTCTTTCATTTCCCATTCTTGCCACATGTTCTGCCTATCGCAGTATACGAGACTTAACTGTTATTATATCTGGCTTCCTATAAAGACCATGTGGTTCACTGTTATGGAGTCTTCTCCAATCACCTGTCTGTTCACCTCTCTTTGGTCCAAAATTTTTCCTGAGAACTTTATTCTCAAATCCTCGTAATCTCCTTTCCTCCCTTAAAGTAATAGTGTATGTTTCGCATCCATATAATATAACTGGTAGAATAATAGTTTTATATATTTTCATTTTTACGTTTTTTTTTAAAGGAGTTGGGACGTCAAGAGTGTCTGTAATGCATAATAGCACGCATTTCAAGAATTGAGCCTATGTTTAATTTCTTTGTGCATCTCATTCCTATTTGTGATTATTGTTCCTAGGTATTTGAATTCAGCCACTTCCTCAAAATTTCCCTCATTTGTCATTAGCTGTCCATTTCCATTATATAATGTATTTCTATGTGTGACTCTCTTTGTATTTATTTCTCAATCCCATATTTTGTATATAATTTTTTTTAGTATACCCTGTATAGTAAATTTATTCTGTAATGTTATACAGTACATAACTTTAGAATTAGATCCATACTTTATATGGGTCTATATAGGCTGCTTCTTCGTTCCTCCTCTACATTATAGCGAAATACATCTTTTTCATAATTCTGAATTTAACACGGGAAACACTTTGACAAAATGAAACGCGACTGGTGTAAATTTCACTGGAGATGCCTTAGAAACGCACTAAGAGAAAATAAATTTTATTCAATTTAAACAGTTAAAACCCTAAATAAATTGAATGCGTAATGCTGCTGAGTCCATCGGCAAGATTAAATTTCACGTCCAGCTCTACCCTAAAATTAAAAATAAAACCCAGAGGATACATTTGTACTTTCTGACGTTTTTTCCCTCCCCTTACTTCAACGTTTTCATCCCATGACCTCCTGCCCCACTGTCGCTATTGATTCATCATTGCCCTACCTCCTGCACGGGCGGAATTTCAACCCGCACGTACAGTATACAAGTGTTTTCACAAGGTAGATCTAGTTTTTACATTAACATACAAAAGGAAAATTTTATTATACTAAATTGATTAATTAGAGCAATTCAATTCTATTCTATAGTGTTTTGCCTGAGGTCTGGTATTTCCATAGAGAAAACGAATAGAGGGAAAACTGCGTACAGTGACATCTAAAAATTTACGGTCGTTTACGATGAAGTACAATGAGCGAACTACAATGGTAGCGCTGTTTTGTAGTAACAGAATCTATAACTAAATAAAACAAATGCAAGCATACGGCGTATTCACTCGGGATTATGGGAAATTAGCCATTTTGTAAATTGAAATTTTAACTGCCATTCTTTCCTTCTATGTAGACAGTACTGTAAACATTATACATTATCGAAAGTTAAAAATCATTACTTAGATTTTATTTTACTCTAATTTGTAAGTAAATTCATACTTGTTAACTTTTTTTAATGTGAATATATTTTCAAAGATAGACCTACTAGAAGTGATAGAATTCTAAGATTTGTTAGGTTAGGAAGAGTGATGTTAGTGTATAGCCAATTCTAATAAACATTTAAAAAATGTGAGTGACTTTATAATGGATTTCAGATCTACGACATGGCTAAGGTTCTTTAATAAATATTGTATAAAATATGTATGTGAAAATAAAGGGATAGGTTAATTGTACATATTTAAAAGAGCTCATAAATCACGTTTTTTTTTTAATTTTAATAAACGAAAATAAATTAACATCGTTTATTTATTTCCATTCTTCCCTTCTGTTAAAATTAAAAAAAATATATTTCGGTCTGAGAAGCTGGCTACAAATAATTCCATAATTATTTACCATATGGTGTTTTATAATTATAATTCATAATTTTACCACCAGACGGTGCTGAATTTCATATTAGTACCAGAACAAATCGAAAAAAAATTAGATGTCGTTAGTTGTTCTACACTAGCGTCGCTTGTGGCATGTACGCGAAACTTGCCCATTTTTTCCTCTGGTTCCTCTGTGAGGTCTTTCACTGCAATCATAGCATTTTCACGCCTTACTAGGGAATTATAGGTGTGGTAACTTCCCGTTGTTTTCCACACCGGTGATGGATGATAATGATAAGGATCAATACTTTTAAAATTCATGACGAAACACCGTTGATGTCACTATGTAAAATTTAAAATAACGGTATATAAAACAGATACCTGAGATCTCGTCGTCCTCAACTTTATAAAGGCTCTAAGATGTGAAGTACTTTCGGAACATATGCTCCATCCTCAGCATGTAAATTGGTACTAGTCGTTTGTGAGAATCTTGTACAGAGGGTTGATGTCATTGGGTGTGTTCTCATTAAGCAAATGAGTGTTTCTGACCTCTTTCAATATCTCGATATATTCATCAATTCAATACTATCGATAAGATATTATCCATTATTCATAAAGAAAACAACAGCTTGAAGATAAATATTTTCGAAGAGATCGAGATATTGAAAGAGGCCAGAAACACTCACTTGCTTAATGAGAACACACCCAAGACATCAACTCTCTCTACAAGATTCTCACAAACAACTAGTACCAATTTATATGCTGAGGATGGAGAATATGCTCCGAAAGTACTTCACATATTACAGTCTTTTAAAGTTGAGCACGACTGAGCTCTCAGGTATCTATTTTATATTTTAAATGATAAGGATGATGGTATCGGATAGTTTTCGAGGATCGTTGGACCCCAGGCTTCCTGACATTTGTCTTACAGATGAGGAAAAACCCCGAAAAAACCTCACCCAGGAGCCTGTCCCGACACCGGGAATCGAACCCCTGCCCGCTACTTGACAAAGCAGTACTTCAAGACCACAGTGGTGGACAATTAGAGGCAATGACGCCTAAATATTTTTGAGTCTGCCACTTGAACGAACAGTTACCATATTCGATTTTGTTACCGAAATTCGCAGGTTCAAACCAGATGTATAATACACAATTGAATCACATTCTGCAAAAAAAAAAAAAAAACCAAGGCACGAGATAACTGAACTGAAAAAGTCGTGATTAAAATTAAATGTAATGATTCACAAATAAAAATAAACATATGAATAAGGTAGGATGCTTTGGTGCAGAGCTACGCTGATTCGAGTCTCCATGGGGGAAGAAGTTTTCTCATATAATTTCGGCCATACGGGATATCGGTTATTAATATTATCTTCTTCTTCTTTTTCTTCACTTCACGGGCTAGGCAAATTGCCTGTTCCGCCTCACAGTTGTTCTGTCCATCTTTTCACTGGCCTTCCTACATTCCTTGAAACTCTTGGCTTGTAGTTGAATGCTGCTCTTGGTAATCTTGTTACATTCATTCTTTCCACATGTGTAAACCATTTCTCTCTATATTCTCTGATTTTCTCATCCAATGGATATATATTTAACTCTGTTCTTATATCTTCATTTTTTATTCGATCCAATCTTGAGCAGCCATTTTTGTTCTCCTAAGGAAGTTCATTTCTGCGCTCTGTATTCTACTTTGTAATTTATTGGTCATTACCCAAGTTTCGCTCCCATAAAGTAATGCAGGAACTGCCAATGTTTTATAAAACTTCAATCTAGTATCTCTTCTTGTTTTATTCTTTAATGTTTTATGTATAGTTCCGCATATCATTTGAAATTTCGACAGTTTCATATTTATGTCTCTTTCAGTTTTTTGTGTTTATAGTAAAATTACAAGCAAAATAATTAAAATTTGTTACCTGTTCCAGAGGTTTGTTGTCTATTACGATTTTTGATCTTACATGATAGTTTCCCCAAAATGCCATTAATTATTATTATTATTATTATTATTATTATTATTATTATTATCATCATCATTATTACTATTACTAATATTACTAATAATTTTCTTTTTTTCCCTTATCAACTCTATATTGTGTAGCTTATGCTATAAATCTATTCTAATCAATTAAATATTATTAATGAACATGTTGATAATTCATAATTATTATTATTATTATTATATGTATAATTTAACCTTGGTGAAGTAGAAGAATAGACCTTTCGGTCTTAACTCCATCAGGTAAAATAAATACATAAATAAGTCTCGTGGCCACTATAACAAGTAAGCATCATATCATTGTGGTAACGTAACTCCGCTTTCCAGTGCTGCAAACCAAGAAGTGGATTACAATTCCGCCAATTCCAGGGGGGAAAAGCCAGAAATGTTATAAAAGACAAGCTGGTGGCATTGAAAAAAAAAACATATTTAGTTTTCAATATTCAAATTTCGATACACATTGAATATCCCTATAATAAATAAATATATATTGAAAAAGAATAATTATTCGATAGATGTGATGAAACTGTTCACAGTTTACCAGCCACCACTGTTAATTTCTTCAGTTTCTACTCGACTGGGCTCTACGTGAAATCATCCTGACAGGCGGATTTAAAACCAGAGAGATGGAATTGTTCATCCATTCGTACTTTGAGCTGATGAGGAGCCCAGCTAGCTGTATTCTATGAAAATAACGCCATCAAGCCGATCGCAACGCACTCTGCTATCGGATAAATATACTGTTGCATTAGGCTTCTAGAATCCAACATATAGGAAATTAATAGAGATACCCGTCCATTATTTTCTCCTATCTGTATTTACCTATTCGTACTTTTAGGTAAATTAAAGTTAAATATCTAGGATGTAGCATTTTAAATACAGGATGCAGCATAAGTTAGTTAACCGAAAATGCAAATATATTATTTTATGTAGCTTACTACATCGCACACACTAATGAAGAACACTAAGAACTTGGGACTGGAAGTAAATATCAATTAAAAACTAGATAGGCCTATATGGTCTCACGTAGAAATACCTTATATAATGGAAATGGACAGCTAATGACAAATGAGGGAAATTTTGAGGAAGTGACTGAATTCTAATACCTAGGAACAATAATCACAAATAGGAATGAGATGCACAAAGAAATTAAACATAGGCTCAATTCTGGAAATGGGTGCTATTACGCATTACAGAGAGCCTTAACGTCCCAACTCCTTTGAAAAAACGTTAAACTCAAAATATATAAAAATACTATTCTATCAGTTATATTATATGAATGCGAAACATGGACTCTTTCTTACTTTAAGGGAGGAAAGGAGATTACGAGTATTTGAGAATAAACTTCTTTGGAACATTTTTGGATCAAAGAGAGACGAAAAGACAGGTGAACGGAGAAGACTATGGTAACAGTGAAGTACATGGTCTTAATGGGAAGCCAGATATAATTAGAACAGTTAAGTTATTCTCCCACCTCATTCTTGGGCTACCAACTGGGCGTTTTGCCTCTGGTTTTCCTACAAGAAGCTTCCATACATATCTTTCATTCCCCATTCGTGCCATATGTCCTGCCCATTGCAGTCTACGAGACCTAATTGTTCTCATTATAACTTGCTTCTTATAAACATCATGTAGCCTAATTCATTGTTAGCAGTCTTCTCCATTCACCTGTCTGTTCATCTCTCTTCGGTTCAAAAATTTTCCTAAGATCTTTATTCTCAAATACTCGTAATCTCCTTTCCTCCCTTAAAGTAAGAGTCCATGTTTCGCATCGATATAATATAACTAGTAGAATAATAGTTTTATATATTTCCAGTTTAACGTTTTTGAAAGGAGTTGGGACGTCAAGAGGCTCTTGAAAATCTGCGACATAGATTTGTTGAAGTTGTAAATTCGATAACTAGAGACCAGCTAATACGTATGTGGCAAGAAATGAGCAATGGTTTTGGTATTTGTCTTGTAACAAATGTTAAGTGACGGATTGTCGGACAAACTGCAGCGTGTCCATAATATGTGTATCAGATTCATATTTAATGTTCGAAAATACGATCACATTTCTCCATTATTCCACGAATTGTCATGGCTACATCTAAAAGAGAGAAGACAATCGCACTGCCTAATTCTCCTATTTAAGATCCTACATACCTCGATTCCCAATTATTTATCATCCCGTTTCCAGTATCTATCCTCAAACCATAACCTAAACACAAGATCACAACATAGTCTCTTACTTAATATACCGCAACATAGGACATCACATCACTCCATGTCATATACCATCTCCACTTCTCGCAACTGGAATTCCCTACCACAAGAAATAAGGGGCTGCCGGACATTGGCATCTTTTAAAAGAAATCTAAATTTATATTTGCTCTAAACTCGACTTCATTATTATCCAGTGTAAGATATATATATATATATATATTATATATATATATTAATTGGTGTTTCCCGTATAATGTATCATATTATTATTATTATTATTATTATTATTATTATTATTATTATTATTATCGTATCATTATTGTTATTACCCTATAAAATGTTGTTTGTACATGACATTTACATTGCTACATTTATTGTATCTTTAACTGTTTATAATTAGTATAGTGTATATCTATATTTGTCGAATAATTATTTGTATTTGTGCTGGTTGAGTGGAAGAGAGGGCCTTATGGCCTTAACTCTGCCAGAATAAATAAAGTATTATTATTATTATTATTATTATTATTATTATTATTATTATTATTATTACTCATATTGAATGCATAAAACAGTGAAATTTGAACTTTTCTCTTTCCAGGAACGTTAAAATTGTGTTTCTCTTTCATTGTAGTATGGAAGAAATAAATGTTTGAAATCAGTTCCTTCTTTTTGAATAGCCCTGTATAATGTGCACTTTGTCTATTGAATTAGATTGACATGTCTGTTGGGTCCCTCCGACTGACTGTAGTTCTCAGAACCCATCCGTCTCCCGTTCTCTCAAAAACATACAAATTAATTATTCTCTCGCTTCTAGTCCCATAATTAGTTGAAGGTTGCTAACAAAATTACATTTACATCTTATATAAGATTGCCAACAAAATTAAATCTCGTTAATTGTTTCAAATTTAATACGGTTAACATCTTTTCTCGCTCCCTCTTCTTCTCATGCATCAACCCTTACGTCCCACCCTCTTAATTGCTTTTACACATAAACGTAGAGCTCACAGTGAGACTAGAAATTGTTCATAAGACCTGAAAATATATTATTTCCATTAAGTCTTCCATGAAAAGGATGCCTATCTTCAAGTCTACATCACTCTTGCAAAAACAAGATACTGTGCTTCCTTACAAACATACTTTGGTGTCTCTCTCTCTCCTTCTCTTATCTTCTCTTCTCTTTACTTCGGTTTTCATCGCTGGTAACTTTAAAGACAATAGATGAAGACGAAATTGAAAATGGTGCCTTAATGAAGTCTATTGATGAATAGAGGAATAATATTTCAGTAAAACTGAAATGAAAGGGAGATACGTGTTATAAATAACACTTTAAATTCCCTTGCTTTGTGATTGTTACTCTTATCTCACCCATATTTTCCCTATTTGAGTTTAAAGAAGAATTCTCCATAGAGTACTCGTACCATTAATTCCAAAGTTTTTTTTTTACAAAATTTCAAATAAAAATCGGATTTTAATACATTTATAGAACTTTGGAGAAGAACAAATCAAAACTAAACTTGTAAACGAAATGAATTCAGAAAATGGAAATGGATTGCTCATGTGTTAAAGGAGAGAGAATGAGCAATAAAAAATAAACTTTTTTTTATCGCAGAAAAAAATGTGATTCTGATACTATTTTTTCTCCTGAATTCAAATATAATATTGGTTTTTCTCCATCACGCAAGGTTTCCGAGAGACAGGCATTTATAATTTCAAACACTTTAATATTTTCTACATTCGTAACTACACAATATTCGAACATTCCGACTCACCTAGAAATAAGAAATGACGATATTCTGCTATATTTCGCCTGTGGAGCATCCCTCTTGAGGTCCAACAATAATCGGCTGCATATTAGAATTCCATTTGCCTTGATATCTCTTTTCCATAGCTGAAATCTAGTGAGTTAGCTTATTTGGTTTTATTTTACAATGGACAAATGGACGAAAAAACGTTTATTAAACAAATAATTATATAAATACATTAATTGAAATTGAAATAAAAACAACTGTGGGTGATGGAGAAATTCCGAACACATATTTGAAAACACGATAAAAAACTGCATTTCGTACAATTATTGGCACTCTTGAGACAAAAATCATGTTGACCAGTGTAATTGTTCATAGGTAGGTCTATATGAAATTTATCTACTTGTTCAATCTTCCCTCCTTTTTAACCAATTACCCATTTCCATTTTATGTTGTAGGTCTTGTAGCATAGCAATTATAATATTTTATACAACAAACTAGCTAATGCCCGGCGTGCGCTGCTACGCCTAAATAAATTAAAATTAATGTGCTTTTAGTTGAATAAGTAAAAGGAAACAATAATTATAAATTAGTATTTTTAGATATCCCGTGCTGATTACTCGGCGTTGCCCGGGAATATACGTAACCCGATCTTCTTGACATAAATGAGCTGAAATACGAAAATTAATGTGTTTTATGTTTAGTTAAATAAGTAAAACGAACATTTATGGGCGCTTTTGAAACCTAGGGTCCACAGCAGAAATCCTTCTTCCAAAGAAGAATTGAGGAAGGTGGTTACTGAAGAATGGTGCAAAATCAGTCCTCACATATGAGATAGGCTTGTTAGATACGTGCAGCGTAGATGTCAAGCTGTTATTAAAGCTAAAGGTTACCCTACAAAGTATTAAGGACAATTCATTTTTTTTCTTCATTTTTTATTTTTTCCCCCATTCTGACTGTAGGAATAGAAAAGTGACTATAAAATTTACAACTTTTAAAGTTTTTAAATATATTATACGTTAAATGTTTATAGAATTTGTTGATTTGTATATATTATGTAAAGAAGTGTGCCTGAAAATGTTTAATTAATGGCAAAATATAATTGCAATATTCTGAGAATTAAAATTGTGCTATTTCAATTATAAAATCTAAGTGTATGAATAACAAGTTGACATACTGTATATACACCCTTACATTGCAGGTTATTTCTAATTCCTGCCAAAAGACGCTGAGTTCCAGTAACAGAAACATTGGAAAAAATAGTAACTTTTAAAAAAGAGAACAGTATAAAAATAAACATAAAAGTATAAAAAAGTTAACAAAAATTCCTTTCAGTAATGTTTGAGGGATCATTATAGTATTCTTTCATGGCGGTCGCTAACAAATTACAACATTTTGTCATAAATCTGGGATATAACGATAATGAAGTAGGGGGTGTGTACACCCCTGCACCACCGGACACACCCCAGTTTAGCTTGATATTAGGTTTGTGCCCGGTGACAACGGATAAACTCATCAGACAGAAACAAGACAAGATGGAGTTTCTGCGAGCTTCGTTTGTTTCTAAATTCATTTCCGTGTTCTCTGTGCGCATGCAAACAGATGGTGAAAATTATGCACGTCAAAATAATGTAAACTCAATAAAACTAATTATTCCTGAAACATAAAACAATAGTAAAGGACAATATAAATGTATTAAGTTCAGTTTATTCTCTAGATCTCTAATAACCGTGTGATGAACTGGTGTATTCATTATATTTTTAAATATGAATCATACATTTTCGTGTTGCCAAATTTGCCATATTTCAATAGTAAAAATACATAATACGTAAATTACAAATACATTGTACGCTACACATAGCCTATTAAATAAATGCATTTAAATAATTAAATTATATTAAATAATAATAATAACTATAACTCGATGGCACTATCGAACCCGTAGGTTCATGGCCGCGCGGATATAAGCTCCTCCACACATCCCAACCCTGAGCTAATGTTTTCCAATCATCCCCTGCATAATCTACTTCCCTCAAATCATGGTTAATATTATTCTCCCACCTCATTCTTCATCTACCAACGGGTGTTTACCCTCTGGATTTCCTACAAGAAGCTTCAATGGTCCTCTTTCGTTCCCCATTCGTGCCACATGTCCTGACCATCGCAGTCTACAAGACTTAACTTTTCTTATTATATCTGGTTTCATTTAGAGATCGTGTAACTTCTTCTTCTTCTTCCTTCCAAGTGTTAGGCCAAGGCCTGTTACGATCCTATAGAAAATTTTCCCTCCAGCGTTTCATAGGACGGCCCAGTGATCTTCGTCCTCTTGGTATATAATTATAAACAGCTTTGGGGATCCGATTTGAACTCATTTTTTCAAGATGGTGTTTCCAATTTAGTTGGTACTGTTTAATATATTCCAAAATTGGCGTAGTCTTCAATTCTTTTAAGATATCGGTGTTCCTTTTCCGATCCCATCTGGTGTAACCCGCTGTTCTGCGCATGAATCTCATTTCACAAGCCGTTATTCTGCTTTCATGTTGTTTTTTTAGTGTCCATACTTCACTACCATAGGTCAACACTGGTCTAGCCAAAGTGTTAATAATAATAATAATAATAATAATAATAATAATAATAAATAATAATAATAATAATAATAATAATAATAATAATAATAATATAACCGCTACACTACGGAAACAAAGTGGCGGTTGTTTTGAACATGCAAGAGTGGTTTCTGATGTATTTGTGATATCCACTATATCCGCTCTTGGCATTTTGAACTTTGTTCAACAATCGTTGCTAAGATACCATATTATGTAAACAAGATTAGCAAAACTGCAAAAGAAAACTTAGAGCTTTACAAGATCTTGTTTTCTTTGAGGTCCGGAACATTTAAATAACTGGCAGGAGAAATTATAGTTTCGTTAATTTAAGGTTGAGTATTTTTCATTAGTCTAGTAGAGAAAGCCAATAGAATACGACTGTGATGAATTTGTTAGAATTGGCTCTTACTATCAGCGAGTGCCAAACAGTACAATTTAAATTACTTCATAACCGTTCAATTTATGGACTCCGGTTTAATGGGACTCAATAAACATAATAATATCCAGGAAGAAATAAATAAAAGAATACAAAATGTTTAGAAATGTTTTCCAATATACAAAGTAATTAAATTCAAAATATATGAGACCCAGACCCGCAGTTAGCCGGCGTGCATCGCACGCGAGCGGCACGCCTAGGAGGCGACAAATTGAGTAATCGAAATATGTAATAAACATTGGTCTGCAGATTTCTTTTGAAAAAAAAATGGAATATATTTCATGCAATAAACAAGCACCAAAATACCTGGAAACCAAATATGGAAAAATTAAACGAGTTTCACAATTTAAATATCTTGGTGAAATAATTCAGAAAAATGGAATTGAAACTAAAGCCAATAAAAGTAGATGCCAAAAAATGGAAACAGCATTTCGGCTTACTCATAACACTTATAATAAAAAATGCATATCTTTACATAAAAATTACGACACTATAACATGTAATTAAACCAGAGTGCCTCTATGGAGCAGAAACATTAATTTTGAACAGAAAAAAGATATCGAAAATATAGTGAAAAAATTATGCAAAATTATAAGAAAAGTTTTAGGTCCACAAGTCATAGGCGAAGCATTTAGACTCAGAAGTAAAAAGGAAATAAAAATATATACAGACATTCATAGTGATATTAGAAAACGAAGGTTAAAATTTTATGGTCATATTAAACGAATGAACTGAAATAGGCTTACAAAACAGATAATGGAATTCTACGAAAACAGAAGTAAAGCTCCAGTGGATACTATGAAGTGGATTGATGAAGTCAAAAAGGACTTAAAATTGGCAGGAATTACTAAAGAAGTTATCCCAAACAGAGATATATTTAAAATTAAGGTGAATAAGTGGCAAGTTGACCAAGAGGACAAACCGAAAAAAAAAAAAAAAACTGGAACAACTTGGACAGATGATAGAAAACAAGCTCATAGCAAAAGAATGAAAGACATTTGGGCTCAAAGGAAACGCCTCTAAGTACTTTGCGTAGTCCTACATGGGCTCATCCACAATAAAAAAAAATATTAGTAATATTCCACAATACGGTGTTTCTCCTTCAACCCAAAGTGATTTGTCGCCAGAGGTTCCTGCTAGAGCATCTTACTTACTTACTTACTCACTGGCACTATCGAACCCGTAGGTTCATAGCCGCGCGGACATAAGCTCTCCATACATCCCAATTCTGAGCTAATCCTTTCCAATCATCCCTGTATAATCTACTTCCCTCAAATCATAGTTAATGTTATTCTCCCACCTCATTCTTGGTCCACCAACTGGGCGTTTTCCCTCTGGCTTTCCTACAAGAAGCTTCCATGCACGTCTTTCATTCCCCATACGTGCAACATGTCCTGCCCATCGCAGTCTACGAGACTTGACTGTTCTTATTATATCTGGCTTCCTATAAAGACCATGTAGTTCATTGTTATGTAGTCTTCTCCGTTCACCTGTCTGTTCATCTCTCTTTGGTCCAAAAATCCTCCTAAGTACTTTATTCTCAAATACCTG
The DNA here is from genome assembly GCA_030220185.1 of Diploptera punctata. Taxonomy (NCBI): domain Eukaryota; kingdom Metazoa; phylum Arthropoda; class Insecta; order Blattodea; family Blaberidae; genus Diploptera; species Diploptera punctata. Next base: position 1,709,918 of record JASPKZ010004576.1, on the reverse strand, counting down.
TAATCTCCTTATCTTCTTCTCTCAAATCTCTAGCTTTCATACTTCTCTTCATTCCATCTATCCAAACGTTCTCTCCACTTCTTCCATTAGCTTTCCAATTAAGGATCTCTTCTTATATTCTTATGAGATGTCCATACCATTTCAAACTTTTTTCTTATATTTTTCTAATTTTTTTTAACTTGCATAATTTCCCTTATTGTTCTGTTTCTGACCTTATCCCTTCTTGAAATTCTTGTCTATCGCCTCCAAAAATCAATTTCTACTGCTAGCAGCTTGTTGCTTGTTTTCTGTTTACTGCGCAGGTTTCGGACCCATTTGATAAAATGCTTTGTAACAGAACGTGAACCTGATTTCTTCGTTCTGCATATTATATTTCTATTCCAAAGCACTGAGTTCATCATATCAATGATCATCATCATCATCTGCATTCATGGATTAGGTCTGTTGACCCGTTCAGACTTCAGGCCATCTCTTTCTAGGTCTGCCCATATCTCGGGTGCCTCTCGGGTTTGTATTTTGTTGTTTGTTTTGGATATCTATCTTCATTAATTCTGTCTATGTGTTGCTTCCATTTTTGTCTATATGTATCTATTTTATCAGTTATTGCAAATCAAATCAGATCCAAAATAGTAATAGGAAACAAAATCATCGAACAGGTGATCCATCTCAATTATCTAGGATGTGACATTTCATTTAATTATGATAATGATATAACTAATAAAATAGCAAAATTCCAGGGAATATGTCGTACGATAAAACGATCACTAAATAACAAAACAACAGGAGAGACCCAATTGAAATTTTACAAAACGCTGGCAGTACCGGTACTGTTCTATGGTTCAGAAGCCTGGATACATAAAAAACAAGATTTAAGTAGGATAACGGCGGCAGAAATGAAATTTTTGAGATCTGTTAAAGGGTGCACTAAGGAATACAAAATCAAGAACATATCAATGATAATAATAATAATAATACTAATAATAATATATTATTATTATTATTATTATATTATTATTATTTTCTATCTTAGATTTATGATATCAATTATTTATTTTACTGTATTTTATCCAGAAATTATTGATTAGTTTACTTGTCTGTCCAATTATTATTGATCTTGCTAATAAATTAATAATCATCATCATTACCAGATTTCTATTCGTATCAGTATCTTTACGTCACGTTTTGTCAAACCCATCGTTAACAGACATATAATAGACTACAGTACCTCTGGCTTAAATTTGCAACAAATTTGTAGGAAGAGACAGCTGTGCTCACCTCTCTCACTCGCAACAGTGTTGCCGGATTTCTTCACCAGATGTTAGTAGAGGAAAGGAGGAAGACGAAAACTGACAATAGGGTGGGTTCTTTCTTTTGTATCTGAACAAAAGCGGTCAAGGATCTACCCTTCTATCTTCATCTCTCTCTCTTTGCCAAGTTAAGCCAGATATACAATAGTATATTCCAAACATCCATTTCATAACCAATTCACCGGCACTTTACAACCCTGGGTTCATGGCCGCGGTGACAGAAGTTCACCATACATCCCTATCCAGGGTTAATGTTTACTGGCCATTGCCTTTATAATTCACCTCCTTCAAATCATGTTTAATATTAATCTCCCACCTCATTCTTGCCCTACAATCTGGGCGTTTAACTTACAGTTTTCCCACATGAAATTATGATGCTCCTCTTTCATTACCCATTCTGTCATATATCGTGCCCATCTCAGTATACGATAATTAATTGTTCTTATTACAAATGGTTTCCCATAAATATCAATAGATCATTGCAACGTAGTTTTTTCATTCTTTCGGCCAAAAATGTTCCTAGAACATTATTTTCAAATACAAATTATTTTTAATGTAAATATTAACTTCTTATTATCATTATAGTCCACCGCTGTGGTCTCGAGGTAGCGTTCTGCCTTGTCACGCAGCGGGCCCGGGTTCGATCCCCGGTCGGGGCAGTTTTTCTGGGTGAGGTTTTTATCGGGGTTTTTCCTCACCTGTAAGACAAATGTCAGGAAAACTTTAAGGCCCAAACGGTCCCCGAAATCATATGGTCATCATCATCATCATCCTTCACCGGTGTGGAAAGCAACGGGAAGCTACCACACCTACAACTCCCTAGTAAAGCTGCAAGCATAGCATGAAAATGCGATGATTGCAGTGAAGGACCTGCCTTCGGGCAGAATTACTATGGATACTATGGATGGATTATCATTATATATATATATATATATATATATATATATATCCATCCATGGTAATTCTGCCCGAGGGCAGGTCATAGCATTTTCATGCTATGCTTCGCAGCTTTACTAGGGAATTGTAGGTGTGGTAGCTTCCCGTTGCTTTCCACACCGGTGAAGGATGATTATGATAATGATAAGGTTTATGATGATGGCCATATGACTTTGGGGACCGTTTGGGCCTTAAAGTTTTCCTGACATTTATCTTACAGGTGAGGAAAAACCCCCGATAAAAACTTCACCCAGAAAAACTGCCCCGACCGGGGATCGAACCCTGGCCCACTGCGTGACAAGACAGCACGCTACCTCGAGACCACAGCGGTGGACTTTATATATATTCAATATTGAAGCAGGTAAAACCGATTTCTCATTCTCAATTTCCATTCTTCTCGATCAAGGACATTTTCTTGAAGCTCTCTTGAACAAATAAGTTATTTTACTTTTTGGTCGTAGTTGAATGCAGGCTTCTACCGCCCGTTATGATAATATTAAGATATTCCGGGGCTATGTGACTGTGGTCCATGAGTGGCGTTTCTTCCAGACGTTTCTTCTTTGACTGCGGAGGGCATCTTCAGTGGCGAGTACTTCTAGGTAGTGCTGTGTTTCCTGGTTTCGTGGCTCGAATTGCTGGCCTCCTCGACTACGAGCTTCGAGGGAGAAACGTCTAAAAGAAACACCAGTCATGGACCTCGGCCATATAGCCCGAATCCCCTAATATTATCATTGGTCTTCCTCGAATACCTTCTTAAGTCTGGTGTCCATTGAAATATTTTTTTAATCGTTTTGTTGCATCCTCATTAGTGTACAAACAATTCTAACTCTCTCTTTTCATTCTATCTATCGCATTTTCTTTTGCTTTCATCCGTTCTCTAATTTCTTCTAATTATTCTTCATATAACGGGCTTCCAATATAAACCCGGACCGGCCTCACGGGGTTTCACCCGTCAGGCAGCGCTCTCTCCTCGTCCGCATTTCAGTCTGCCAGCCGCTCGTCCTTGAACTAGTCAGTTTACTATCGTTCGACAAGATGAGACGTCAGCTGACATTAGAGCAGCGCATGTATGTGTATAAAAGTTATTATAAATACGAATCAGCTCGTCGCGTTCGCGAGGAATTTATTCGGAACTTCCCTGGACAATTACCTCCTTCCAGATCGACAATCCACGATCTTGTGTCTAAATTTGAGACCACTGGTTCAGTACAAAATAAGAAACACACGCGAAGGCGTACGGTTCTCACCGAATAAAAATTAGGGTAGTGTTTGAACATAGAGTGATTAGTGCTGGTGTATGGCCCCCTCGCTCCCCAGATCTAACAGTGTGTGATTCTTATTTGTGGGGTAGCCTGAAAGACAAAGTGTACAAAACAAATCCGCACACATTGGAAGAACTGAAGAACAACATAAGAAATGAAATCAGAAACTTGGCAGTGTCCGAACTAAAGCTTGTCAATCTAAATGTGTTTACTCGGTATAATGCCTGTTTAACTGCGGGAGGAAAACATTTCCAGCATTTTCTATAAGGTAAGGAACAGTTCAAGGACGGGTGACAGGCAGGGTGAATTGCGGGAGGAAGAGACAGCACTGCGTGCCGGATGAAACTCCGTAAGGCCGGTCCGGTTTTATATTGGAAGCCCGTTATATTGACTTAGGCTCTCTACTTGAAGGTCATACAGTACGATACAACACAGATATATTATCTAACTGCACACACTATTTTACCCTTCTGTAACGAGAAGCCATTGAAATATTCAAACATCAAAATAGTTACAATAGAAAGGAAGAATCGTTAAAAATCAACAAAGCATGGATACCAGTCTTAAAAAAAAGCCAGATGTAAACCCCTACAGGAACAATCTACTAGAACATCAGACAGCAACCTCATTGGTGCAATGGAAGGCCCTAATGCTAACCATCAGAAGACAGATACAATTTACGAAGTAACGGACCGCGCAGATATGTAGCTTAAATAAATGCGGATAAATGTATAAATAGGGCAGGTAGTCGACAAAATTGCCAGTCTCAAGACAACCCTTGAGGATGCCGGACGCAGTCTCTGGCGAAACGTCGGGGAACTACGAGCCTCAAGACCACGACCAACAGCCCGGAAATCTTCTACAAAATCATCATATTCTTGCTATATGTTTAGGTCCATCCATTTTGTTAATGGTCGCCCTTTACTTCTACATCCATTGTCTTAGCATGCAGTGCCTGATTTTCTATTGATTGCCGGTTTAATTAGCCTGTCTATTTTTTTTCCTATGTTCAACTATTTTTTTATTTAAGTTACATATATTGAAGTCTTGCCTTATTTCGTCATTCTTTCCGCATCCATAACCTGCCGCTGTTTTCAGAAATTTCTTCATTACGGATTCTTTGTGATCTTGATACCCCTTTGCTTCTACTCAAATAATTCACTTCAACTGCTAAAAGTTTTCTTTTATCTCATGGGCTAGCGGTCAGCGTTTATGACTACAGTTCATGAGGTCCAGAGTTCGTTTTTCGGCCAGACCATAAGAATGTTTCCTCAAAGGGAATGAGTTTGTCCATGGTCTGGTAGTTAGGTTAAGGAATCTCCTGGCGTTTCATTATCATTTAACTTCCATCATACGATCGGGGTAACGTAACCCCGCCTTCCAGGTTGCCCAACCTAAGAAATTGATCACAATTTCCGCCAATGCCAGGGGATAAAGACAGAAATGTCATAAAAGACCACCTGGTGACATTGGATAAAAAAATATATTTCACTCACATTCCTATACTACATTGGAATAGCATAAAACGGTTTCTACGAATGTTTTTCCATTATGCAAAATTGTGTTCCTAGAAATATTCTTATTCCGCCATATTGCATTCAGGGTTCTTCTTCTTCTTCTTCTACTATAAGGTTTAGGCTATGCAGCCTGTTCCGGCGAAGTTAAAAGTGGAGTCCATCTTCTAGGTGGTCGGCCAACATCTCTTGTTCCTCTGGGATTATACAGGAAGGTTCTTTTTGGTATTCTTTCGTTGTTCATTCTCATTAAGTGTTCTGTCCATTTCTTATTATTTTCACTGATTTCATCTTCAATTTTATATATATATATATATATATTTAATTCTTCTCGTATAGTTTAATTCCTTATTCTATCCGCTCTTGTGCATTCTTTCACATTACGTAAAAACAGCATTTCCGCAGTCTGTATCCTGCTTTTATCCCTTGATTTCATTATCCAATTTTCACTTCCATACAACAACGAAGGAACAGCCATTGTTTTATATAATTTAAGTTTCGCATCTTTCCTTGTTTTCCGACCTAAGGTTCTTTTTATGGTTCCACAAATAGCCTGAAATTTATTTACTTTATCTTCTATATCTTTATTTTCTCTATAAGTTATATCACATCCTAAATATTGGAAATGTGATACTTGTTCTATTATTTTGTTATCCAGTACAATTTTTGATCTAATTCCATATTTACCAATAAATGCCGTTACTTTTGACTTATTTATTGACATTTTACAATTATATCTTTTGGCTATTAATTTAAATTTCAGGGTTCTTGGTATGATTAAAATATAAAAAGATAGACAAGATTTTAATTTACAATTTAAAGCGTTTGAAAAATAAGACAGAAGAAAAAAACTTAAACAGAAGACAGCGCTATATACAACAACAAAGGAGTATATTAACATAAATTTAATAGTTGTGAAAAATTGTATATATAGGGTGTACAACAGGGAGTTTTACAACAAGATATAACGAGCGAATTTCATAACAATGGAGGAAATTCAGATTTTGCAAAGCATGTTACAAACACAGGTGATCAGTTCAACACAACAGAAAACACCCTTTCAATAATGCATACAGAAAATGATAACAGAAAAATAAACATCCTAGATGAAATATAAATTATGAAGCAAACTATAAACGATAACCGGCTGAACGAGAACACGCCCTAGCAGATCAACCACTCTACAATATATTCGTTAAACAAAACCATTACCCAATGAACAGTTTGAAAGTAGAACCGGTTCCGAAAGGCCTAATTATACAAATATAATTTGTTATGGGCGACTGCTATAACAGGTACAAAATTTAATAGTTTTTTTAAATATTTGTCAAAGTAGATAACTTATTTTCCCTCAGGGGTCCTCATCTAGGGGATATGTGGATGGTGACCACAAGGTGCCCAAGCCGAGCAAAACATTTCTTCCACTTACTTGTCTTTTGCACTCTTTTAACTTTACTATCTAACCTCTCTTGGTTAACTCTTGTTTTTTCGACCCCGTCGCCATTAGGGCATCCGAGGGCTAGGGAGTCTTTCCTTTCTTCCATTTCTTCTTTCCTTTATTTTCTTTTCTTCTCCAGAAAAGCCTGACCAGAGGCTATAAGATGGCAGGCCCATCACTGGTCTTGCCTTCCTTTGGCCAGCAACCAATCGAAGGGACTATTATTATGATTTCAAGTCTTATACGAGAATTTTCCGGAAGAAGCTGGAGGGAAAATTTTCTATAGGATCGTAACGGGCCTTGGCCTGATGTTTGAAAGGAAGAAGAAGATAACTTATTTGAGAGACATGCTGTATTCTAATAAAAACAAAATAGTTGCAAATTCACATTACAATTACTTTTATGGGAAAATGAATAGTTTTTTGATTACGTTAAACAAAAGAGAGCAGGTGAGATTGAAAACACGTAAACATGTAGCATTCAGTTATTTAATATGGTGGCACACACGCTCCCACTGTATCGTGTTCACAGAGGATTAACAGGTACTGCGGAAAGAATGCTTTTTGATAACATCAAACAAAAAAATCTTTATGGTGATGAACTGTATGTACAAAGAATTAGGTCATATGGTGCATTAACAATTTTTAGCGCATACGTTCATACATTGATAACTGAATATTGTATTTCACAGAAATTTCACGTTCTTTGATACGCCGGATTATTCCATTTGTACTCCATGTTCGTTGGAGCAAAATAACACTGTTTAAATAAAAAAAGAACTGTTCAGAGCTACGGGAAATTTTAGTTCACGCATATTTGTATTTTCTGCAAATTAATAATACAATTTTTCCTTTTATTCTTAAATTTATCCATCCATCCATTTATCTGTCTATTTTTCTTTCTTTTTGTCTTTTTTATATATGTCCACCGCTGTGATCTCGAGGTAGCGTGCTGTTTTGTCACACAGCGGGCCCGGGTTCGATCCCCGGTCGGTGCAGTTTTTCTGGGTGAGGTTTTTATCGGGGTTTTTCCGCACCTGTAAGACAAATGCCAGGAAAACTTTAAGGCCTAAACGGTCCCCGAAATCATATGGGCAAACATCATCACCCTTATCATTATCATTATCATTATCATCATCCTTCACCGGTGTGGAAAGCAACGGGAAGCTACCACACTACAATTCCTAGTAAAGCTGTAAGCATAGCATGAAAATGCTACGATTGCAGTGAAGGACCTACCTTCGGGCAGAATTAATATATATATATATATATATATATATATATATATATATATACACACACACACCTGAAATGAAAATTTAAAAATCGCCCTAGCGGTCACATTTTTCGATGTTTCACAACGAAACTCAGTATATCCTATTAAAATAAACCTTGGTAGGTATTAACAAAAAATGAGCGAAATTCGACAATTAGAAGTGGAAGTTTATTTGAAATCTGAAATTAAAAACAGCCTAAATGACCTGACTGATTTTCAAGAATTCTTTTGTGTGTGTTTGAGTGGGTCCCTGGAAGGTTTAGATTCACAATTCGACCTAGTAGGTGGCGCTGCGATTGGGTTATAGGAATTAAATTTATGTTAGATATGTAGTCATCTTCATTACCGACATATAACGCGCGACAACAATGTGACGCCATAATGCACGCTTCTTGAGCCACAACAGATAACAGTGAGGATTCTTTTTGCGAACTTATTAATTACTGAATTTTGTGGTAAAAAAGTAACTTCTGTTTTTATCGTCCAGCCATGACACGTGGATTTATAGATTTTCTCATGCCCCTATATTTGTATTTGGAAGTACACAAAACATTTATTAATAAAACAAGCAAAGATAATAATTTCAATAAATAGATTCCAGTTACATTTTTATCTTATATCCAGTGCAAATAGTACACTGCGTCCGGCTCCAACACTAGCAATAAGAAATTGTTATAAACAAAAAAAACTAAAAAAATACTGTAATATTGTTTGTTGCAAAACATATATCCTCTCAACAAGTTTTATGGTGACGACAATAAAATAACGTAATTTTAAGTTTCGTGGTGACAACAATGAATTAAGTCCATTCTCATGTTTAATCGATTTGTTGTTTGTTTTGACATCTTCCAAACAAGATGGAGCTCCCCCACATTATGGAAGAAAACTATGTTCAGAATTTGTAAGCCTCTAACCAGGTTTGAACCCGCGAGCCTCGAAACTAGAGGTGCACATGTGAAAATGTACTGCTTACCATACAAATTTGCTGACTTTATCCATGTTTTACAACAAACTGCATTGCAACAAATTTGTTCGTTTCTATGAAGATCTTGCAGAAGATATCTGGGCAGTTGTCCATGGTCTTGAGGCTTGTAGTTCCCCGATGTTTCGCCAGAGACTGCATCCGGCATCCTCAAGGGTTGTCTTGAGACTGGAAATTTTGTCGACTGTGTTCTCTATGCTGTTAACTACAAATAGAGCAGGCAGTCTACAAAATTGCCAGACTAAAGACAACCCTTGAGGATGCCGGACGCAGTCTCTGGCGAAACATCAGGGAACTACAAGCGTCAAGACCACGGCCAACAGCCCGGAAATCTTCTACAAGATCATCATACTAACTCCGGCCGTGAAAGCCTAAGTCAATATATTGTTAGTTACTGTTCTATAACAGCTTGTTATTGGTAGTGTTGATACCGGACACACTGTATTTTCTGTAAATGTAATAGCAGAATTATTTTAGTATCTTGAAACGTAATGTCCAAGCACTGTAGGATTAATTACAGGAAACTCTGCACAGCAATTAAGGCAATTAATGAAGCGGACTTCTTTAAAAAATATATACTCCTCTGCTTAGCAATTTATTACGTGAAATTTACATTTAAGTGCAGGAATGGTTAAAAATTGTCCTCACCAGCATTTTATAATTATGTAGCGAGTATAACTGCAATTATATATACAGTTGCTATCATTAATATTCGGCCCATTAGTTCTTAATACTCCCTTTCTTTCCTTAGCTTAACCTCTCACTGTGTAAGTACATTTACGTTACCCGCTTCATTCGAGCATTTTAGAGACGCGACCGACACGAGAGAATTTTAAATTCTGGGCAACATACATACTGTTTTTTTCCACATAAAGACTTGGAGAGTATCTCCGGCTGAGTGGTCAGCACTATGCCAAGGTCATCTCCGATACTCACGAATATTTAAGACAATACACATCCATCCATAATAATTCTGCCCGAAAGCAGGTCTTTCACTGCAATCATAACATTTTCATGCTATGCTTTGCACCTTTATTATGGAATTATAGGTGTGGCAGCTTCCCGTTGCTTTCCACACTGGTGAATGATGATGATAATAATGATAAGGATATGATGATGATCGGATGATTTTCGGGGACCGTTGGGCCCTAAGCTTCCTGACATTTGTCTTACAAGTGAGGAAAAACCCCGAAAAAACCTCACCCAGCAGCCTGTCCCGAGCGGGAATCGAACCCGGGTCCGCTACGTGAGAAGGCAGCACTCTACCTCGAGACCACAGCGGTGGACACAATACACACAATTAATTAATATCCTCAATCCTTAGCGATCATATGCAAGCAGTACTCCGGGATATCCAAACCATGTTGGCTGGTTTACAAAATCCCATAGAGCGTTTCTTGTCCAAGAATCAGCTCATTAATTTATGTTTTTCTACATAAATTATTCCCTTATGACCTAAAAATTAAACTGTGCGAGGTTCCGTCGCCTAGAACAGCGAGGCTCATTCTGTACTGTTTGGCCTTCCGACTCTCGGTTCGCTGGGAATGCAGTTTCTCACGGTCTATTCTAGTAAGTTAGCGTCCATTTTTTATCAAACTAGCGACTCGTTAGGCAGAAAACATCTTGCCGCCAATTGGCTACGGTTAAAGATACAGAAGCCACAAAGGAATTACAGTTCAGTTCTGGCTTCTTTATCCACTTTTGAGGGGTCTATGGTGTTTGGTGCTGTAAGAGGGGAAGGCGAATTGCAGGTTCTGCCAGCAAGTATTCTCAGTTTAGAAAACATAATAGTTACTACACTTTGAGTTTTTTTTATTTACTAGTTTTGTGTTAGTGAATATTTTTGTTATCTAGTAAGTTTAGAGTGTTCATTATAGGATAGCGCTGTTTTATAACAATTTATTTTATTACTATTATTAATAAGAAAATGTTTTTTGCATGGCTACTATAGTCTCTCTGGTTTAACTTTACGAGAAATTTGTAGAATGAGACAACTGTACTCGCTTCTCTCACTTGCACCAGTGTTTTCGGTGTTTATTCACCAGATGTCAATAGGAGAAAGGGGGGAGAGGAAAAAACAGGGTGGGTTCTTTCTTTTGTATCGGACTAAAACCGTCAACGATCTACCCTTGAATCTCCACCTCTCTCTCTCTCTCTCTCTCTCTCTCTCTCTCTCTCTCTCTCTCTCCTCTCTCTCTCTCTCTCTCTGCCAAGTTAAACCAGCTATACAAAAATCCCTCCCCCACTCGGCAATTTTCCCTCCTGTCACGCACCAAAACGGCTACAGTTATCAGAACTGGACTGTAGCTGCCATGATGCCTCACAGGCTGCAGTATGTAGCTTACTGGACAGTACCTGTAATCGTCGCCATCATGCATTTATGTATTCACTCATACATTCATATCAAACTAGGCGAATATGATAAGGTGAATTAAGATGGCCAGATTGTGTTCGCGAACTATTTGGACCTTAAAGTTTCTCAACTCTTTTGTCTTAAAGGTGACGAAAAAATCCGAAAAAAAACTCAAAAAAACTTATCCCGGGCGGTAATCGAACCGCTGAGTCTGACAACGACGTTCCCCTAAGATACTAAAGGAGAGGGCTACTATTTTTTAATACGGGAATGAAATATGAATTACCAATTAATTAAAAATAACGCAATTGAAAAGTATGTAGGATAAAATAAAAATAATCATTTATGTTATTCATGTAAAAATAAAACAATTTTAAGTAATCTATTTTATTGTGTATTAATGTATCATAAATACATCGCGTTCGGCCTAGAGGCATAAATATATAATTGTATCACTTTAATAAAAGAAGGGAATTTTATCAGGTGTCGAAACAGTTTTTCAGATTTAGCAATAAGTAACAGTCAATTATTAAATAGAAACTTATAATTATTAAATGGAAATAATAAAAAACACTTTTATTTAAAAAAATTCTTCAATAAAAGTGTCGTGTAATTTTCAAGTTTATGTTTTTTTAATAATAAAAGTATAATATGTTGACCTAATTCTCAAACTTCATTAAACCAAAACAGTTTTCGGTGAAATACTGAATAATTTATACATTAAAAAATAACTATAAAAATAAAAATACAATTAGAGACTTGAATAGTTGACAAGAAATAATGGGTATTATTAAATTTGCTTTGTAGTGTTTAAATATTTGTAATATATATACATATATAGTCCACCGCTGTGGTCTCGAGGTAGCGAGCTGCCTTGTCACACAGCGGACCCGGGTTCGATCCCCGGTCGGGACAGTTTTTCTGGATGAGGTTTTTATCGGGGGTTTTCCTCACCTGTAAGACAAATGTTAGGAAAACTTTAAGGCCCAAACGGTCCCCGAAATCATATGGTCATCATCATCCTTACCATTACCACATCATCATCATCCTTCTCCGGTGTGGAAAGCAACGGGAAGCTACCACACCTACAATTCCCTAGTAAAGCTGCAAGCATAGCCTGAAAATGCTATGATTGCAGTGCAAGACCTACCCTCGGGCAGAATTACTATGGAAGGATATATATATAATATATATATATATATTGTAAACATTTATTTTTAATAATATTTAATTGCTTTGAATTATTAATCTAAAGATGTTGAGAAAATATTTAAATTAAATTGTTATAAAAAATGTATTCACGTAGACTTTCACGGCCGGAGTTGCTATGATGATCTTGAAGAAGATTTTCGGGCTGTAGGCCGTGGTCGTGAGGCTTGTAGTTCCCCGACGTTTCGCCAGAGACTGCGTCTGGCATCCTCAAGGGTTGTCTTGAGGATGCCAGACGCAGTCTCTGGCGAAACGTCGGGGAACTACATATTATAAAAAAGTTTATAATTGGGATATTTTTAAAATTTTTACAATTTGTGTTTTAAATATCATTAAAAAACTTTATTTTTAGGTATGGAAAAGAACTGTTAAAATTGTTATTTAGAAAGTTTTTCATTAAAGGTCTTGGTGTAACTTAGGCCTATATTTCTTATTTTACGAAAATAAACATTCAAACAAATTTTTTAAAATAAAAGTTAACTGTAAAATTCGACCCGTGAATACAATTCCTTGATATGTCTAGACTAGATACAGTATATTAACCAATTAGGAGATAGCAACTTACCTTATTGTCTTTCTGCCAAGAACACGTTCCTCTTTTGTTGAATATCTTACACGTGAGGAGGACGTCCTCCTCTGGGTTTACTTCCGTGTATTCTGGTTGTTTGTCGAACCTTTGTAGTCCTGTTACCCACATTCCATCTGGAAAACAAATAATAAATATGTTAATACGTCATACTTTAAGCCCTACTGCATATCGCGACGGGCCTAGAATACCTTTGACCTACCAGCCGCCTGTGTCAATCAGGGAAATGGGCGTTATCTACCCAGTATAGTGGTGACACGTGGTCAGGATGTGGAGTCCTTCTGCCTTTCTATCTATCTACAATAGCTTAACAGTCCAATGTTGGGCCTTAGCCTGTCCATTGTTAGGAGTCACTAGACCAAGTTAATTTAGTTAGGCCTAAGCTTATTTTCGTATCAATAAAACTAAATATATGATCACACGTAGAAATGCATTATGTAATGGAAATGGACAGATAATGACAAATGAGGGAAATTTTGAGGAAGTGGCTGAATTCAAATACCTTGGAACAATAATCACAAATAGGAATGAGATGCACAAAGAAATTAAACATAGGCTCAATTCTGGAAATGCGTGCTATTATGCATTGCAGAGACTTCTGATGTCCCAACTCCTTTCAAAAAACATTAAACTGAAAATAGGATATAAAACTATTATTCTACCAGTTATATTATATAGGTGCGAAACATGGACTCTTACTTTAAGGGAGGAAATGAGAATACGAGTTTTTGAGAATAAAGTTTTTAGGAAAATTTTTGGACCAAAGAGAGATGAACAGACAGGTGAATGGAGAAGACTACATAACAATGAACTACATGGTCTTTATAGGAATCCAGATATAATAAGAACAGTCAAGTCTCGTAGACTGCGATGGGCAGGACATGTGGCTTGTATGGGGAATGACAGACGTGCATGGAAGCTTCTTGTAGGAAAACCAGAGGGAAAATGCCAGTTGGTGGACCAAGAATGAGGTGGAAGAATAACATTAACTATGATTTGAGGGAACTAGATTATACAGGGAATGATTGGAAAGCATTATCTCAGGATAGGGATGTATGGAGAGCTTATGTCCGCGCGGCCATGTATCTACGGGTTCGATAGTGCCAGTGAGTAAGTAAATAATAGAAAATATTTTGTATATTTCTACTATACAGCCAAAATTGTATGACACGACGGACTCGTTATGAGTCCCGGCACATGATTTGATAAATGATGCTTATAAATCAATATGCAAACTCAAATTATATCAAATTTACAAATAAAACCAATTCTCAATAACAAGAAGATAAATTACACATATAGGCCCTATATCGTCCAATTACTTCCGTTTAGTGATTAGATTCGTTCAAAAGGCACGATTTACAGACTATTTTTCGGATTTATTGGCTTCAATAAAATTATTAAATTGGCAGATTTTTAACATTAGTCTTTCAAAAAAAAATAGAACGACTAACTGATAATTGTACCAATTTAATTATTCAATCATTATCATAAATAATGCCACGAGTGATTTCCAAATTATCGATAAATTCACGACTCACGAAGTGAGGAGTGAATTTATCTAGAGAATTTGGAAATCAAGAGTGGCATTTGTTAGGACTATTTAACGAATAAAATTAAGCTGTTTACTCACAAATCATTATTTAACTATAGTTATTTTAAAATATTTATATATTTAATGTAAACGGCGATGTTTGAAAACAAATGAGAAACGATAGGTACGCTTCTACTGCTTCTTTTGTTTATCACTGCAACCAGATCATACTATTTATTGCCAAAGGAACGCAATATTGTAAGGATGAGCTTTCTTTAATATGGTAATTATAACACTGATAAATATTTGGTGAAACACGACTCTGATTGGTTGTAAAACAGAAATCATTGAAACGTGATTGGTCATTGACTCCCATTTGGGGCATGAGTTAAATAGTCTATACAAGATGATTAATAAATAATAGGGTATCTAATCCTAGTCTATTAATTAGATTTCATAGCCTTATAAAAATAATGTAAGGTAAATTAAAGTTTAAATTTCACCTAAAAACTTTCACCTCTGGAGGTTGTATAGAGGACATAGCAGATACCATTTTGATAAGGAACCCATGTTCGGAAACGCACTATTTCGATATAAAATAGGTTTGAAGATTGAAACACACTGGACTGATATCGTGTGTCTTGTGTTTCAGGATAAGTATTACAGACTTCTAGGAGCTGTACTACACCTGTCAAGTCGGAGGAAGATCATTTTACACGAATCCTCGCGGCAGCAGAAATTATTGAATACACACCAGGTCTTGTGGGGCGTGTGTATGAAAGCATGCGTCCCAGGTACACTTTGTGCAACGAACAACAGGGTCGCCACGTAGAACCACACTTATACTCGTAGTATAACCCCTAGAAGTTCTGTAATACTTATTCTGAAACACAAGACACACGATATTACCCCATTGTGTTTCGATCATCACCATCATCACCCTAAGGCGCGACAATTTCAAAAGTGAAAGTTTTGGCCTTCTCAAATATCCTCCTCCATGCCAATCTGTCTCTTGCCATATTCAAATTAGTCACTTTCATTTTCTTTACATCGTTTATTGTGCCATCCTCCCATCTGATCTTCGGTCTTCCAACTGCTCTGCCTCCTATAGGTTTCCATTTATAGAGTTTCTTGACCAGTCTCTGATCATCCATTCTTATCAAATGTCCAAGCCAACCAATTCTGAGAGATCTTATATGGTTTACTATATTCTGAATTTTTATTAATTTGTTTAGTTCGTTATTTGTTTTGATTCTCCAACAGTTATCAGTTCCTCTATTTGGTCCAAATGTTCTTCTTACAATTTTTGTTTCAAAAATTAATAATTTCTGTTTTATTGTTTCTTTTAGGACCCAAGTTTCACTAGCATATGTGACTACTGGTCTAATGTGTGTTTTGTATAACCTTATTTTTGCAGTTTTTATATTAATTTGCTTTTAAGTAAGGTTCTATTTGAAAAACAAGCTTTATTCCCATTTAAAACCCATTTTACATCGAAATTATACGTTTCCGCACATGAGTTCCATATCAAAACTTTATATACTAAGTCCCCTCTACAACCCCTAGAAGACTGTAATACTTATTCTGGAACACCCTGTATTTCATGATTACTACATCTTAGAAGTGGGTTACAATAACGCCATGCCAGGAGAGTATACGAGAATGTCGAAATAACAACCTGGTGATCGCTGTGATCTCGAGGTAGCATGCTATTTACAGTCCACAGACGAAGTGTATGAAAGCAGTAGGTATTTCACACTCAGCACATTATATCATGAAGGATTGTACTATAACGTACAATCATTTAGACCAGAGGCGTCCAAACTTATTTGTTTCGCGGGCCAAATGGAAGTAACATCAAGATGACGCGGGCCACAGGCCCCATTGTGGATTATTATTATTATTATTATTGTTATTATTATTATTATGGTTTCTAGAAGATATAAAATAAGAAACGGTGTAATTAAACAAAATATGAATGGTAAAACTTCAATTGTGAATTTCATGAAAAACAAACAATAATTAAAATGGTATGGTCATATAAAAATAATGGCTGAAGGCAGATCCCCAAGAAGAATGCTTGAATGGGAAGAAGAAGAAGAAGAAGAAGACAAAAAATAACGTGGATTGATTGTGTTATGAGCATCATGGATGGAAAACGAATTGAACAATGGAGATTGGGATGACATATATGGTGAATGACAATAGATTAATTGGGCTCAGGAAGATCCGAAATATTGTGAAACCTGCTAACATAAATTATTATTATTATTATTATTATTATTATTATTATTATTATTATTATTATTATTATTATTATTATTATTATTATTATTATTATTATTATCATAAACGTACAGTATGTTAATTAGCTACTTTTCTTCTTATGTTTATATTTACCTAATGCCTTGTACAAAAAGCGTAGATTAATTCATTGTAGTTTATTACTTCCTTTGTATTTTTTTCTTTTCTTTTTACGTATAGTAGATTCGAGCTGTTATTCCTTTTATTTATTCATTGTATCATTAATTTAATTTTAATTGTATTTAGTTTCATTGTATTATTAGACATTATTTTCATTATTATTCAATATGACAGATAATTAATTGTTCAATGTCTATTATTGTAATTTTTTTATATTCATATGTAACATATGTTTGTCCTGTTTAATATGACTATTATTGTAATTTTTTTGTATTTATATGTAACATATGTTTGTCCTGTTTAATATGACTATTATTGTAATTTTTTTTTGTATTCATATGTAACATATGTTTGTTCTGGTGAGTGGAAGAGAAGGCCACATGGCCTTAACTCCACCAGGCTAAATAAATCTATAACATATTTCACAAGTTCTTGTTCAATTACTGTTAGACTAATGTTATAGGTGTACCCTTAGCATATTTTAATTTATTCGAATACTACAGGCCTATAGGGGCCCAGATAGAGAGTAATCGAGGGCCGTATCCGGCCCGTGGGCTGTAATTTGGACGCCATTGATTTAGACGCTGAGCGGGCGTGATAGTTCCGAGTCTGACAGACACACTTCAAAATTTTAATCATCACCCTTACCTCACAGTGAACTACGAAACATTAAAATATAAAGTAACGAAACTGAATAAGAAGAGCAAATTTAATTACCGTAAAACACAAAATATAAAACATAAAATTGAATAAGCCTGAAATAAACTACAGATTTGAGTGACATCATGGACTATTTTTATATTCTCAGGTGGTAAGTCATTGCAACGCTTGCAATTCCCCATGTCCCCCTTCGTCCCGTGCTTTCATTCTTCTCGTATGTGGACTATAGTCAGGCAACGGGCCCGGGTTCAATCCCCGTCGAGGCAAGTTTCCTGGGTGAGGTTTTTTCCTCACCTGTAAGACAAATATCAGGTATCTTTAAGGCCCGAACGGTTACCGAAAATCACATGGCCTTCATAATTATTATCATTTGTATTCGCATTAGAATAAGTTTAGGAATAAGGATTCTCCTTATGTACCATTACGCCTTTCAAGCGCCCCAACCTCAGAAGTGGGTTATAATTACACCAATTCCATTGAATAAAAAAGTTGTTAATAGAAACAACACAAATTGACATACCACGCTCGCAATTTAGAGTTTGTTTCTGTAATTGACTGAATATAATTTGAAATAACAAAAGAATGGCAGAGAATTACAGTCATCGCAAACGTTTAGGTAATCTGAGAATATTAAATACTTTAGCTTCATTGGTGAATGGGTATTTTTAATTAACGTGTATTGGCAGCATTGCTGGCAATAGTAATTTACAAACGTGATAGGAAACTGGGGGGAAAAAAAAGCGATGTGGAGTTTACAACCAATATAAAGCAACTACACTGCATTTCATAGTAAATTTCACGTTTTTTTTAACGCTAAAACACAATGGTATTGTTTGTTTATATTTAGTAGAATTCCACCAGAGTCCAGTTTAAATTCGATCCTTTTTTTTTTTAGGCAGGAATGGAGAGTAATTTGCACTGTACCTGACACCATTATAGGTCCCAATGGATGGTACATGTCAAATTACAAAAAAGAGAGGATCTTCTCACCTCTGTTTCTCTCTCAACTTTATTAAAAAAAGCAGACTTCAGTACTGGATCAATGTCTGTCAACGGTGATTTCGACTCGAAAGCCTGCCGTTGTTCCAAACTTATTAGAATTCTATTACCGGATCAGAGAGACACAGAATTTATGGGTTTGTTGATATTTGTTAAGATTTATATGTAGATTTGTTTATACAGGGTGAGCCGTAATTACACAGACAAACTTCAGGGACTGATTCCTGACTGGAAATAAAGGAAGAAAGGTCCTATAAACATGTGTCCGGAAATGAACGATGTGCGTGCAACGACATCAAATCGTCCCAGCACACAGTACATAGCATAATCGCATCCACGTCATACAGATGTTCAAAGTGGCCTCCATGGGATGCAATGCACGCGCTATCACATCGTATCATGGATTGCCTCACTCTTTCGCATGTTAGGGCCTCTCTCCGAATAGCGTCACAGACGACGTGGACACGCTGTTGAAGGGTGTGTACATCAGGTACTGGTTTAGCATACAAAACGCTTTTTAGATGCCCCCAGATGTAAAAATCTAGGGGGATGAAGTCCGGTGATCTAGCAGGCCAGGCAACAGGGCCGAGAGAATGTCATTCGTCAGTGCTATCTACCGTGGCAACGATGCATTTATGGAAACTTTTTCATAGGACATTTGTTCCTCCTTTTCCAGTCAGGAATCAGTCCTAGCAGTTTGTCGATGTACTTGAAAGATTAACTCTTCAAAGATTAGTGTCTAGTAGAATTGACATTACTCAAAAGTAGAGTAAAAGTTTGTATACATCGTGTCCCATTCAAACCTCCCACATTTTAACTAATCGCAACTCATAAAGTATAAAGAATTATGAAATGAGGTAGGTATTAAAAGATATAGAAACTCAAATAACGCTGGTCGACAAGGTTTTCTTCACAATAAATCTGATTAGTGAACCTAGTGCATTTTTTCATACTGAATTCAGATATGTAATCAAATTTTTTCATCAGGCACGGTTTTTTTTGGTGATTTTAGCATTCTCTTTGACCGGTCATAGGAACTTTTATCTTATATGTAGCGATTTTATTCAAGCTGTATTTAAGTGCTGTCTCTGATGAGCACGGTGGGCGTTTTCATCAGCAAATTTCCACAATGGAAAAGAGGTACCAAGGCAAGTGGAGTTCTAATGTGCTGGCTGACTACTGTTGGACCAAGAAGAGAGATGTTCCAGATGCAAAATATGCCCGAAAATCACTGTCTACCACTTTCTAGGTAAGTCAGCATGAGTTAGAGTTGTATGGGTTTATTAAAAATTATAAAAAATGTTAATGAATATCACAGAAAACTCTTGCCTGATAGGAAAAAAAACTGAAATTATATTTAAATTCAAGATGAAAAATACTTCTTAAATCTCATATTTTTATTCTTGTGAAAAAAAAAGTTCATTTTTGTCGATTAGTGTAATTTTTGGTTTCATTGATTGCAGTTAATCCATCTGTCGAATGTTGGACATTGATGATTCTTTTTCTTCTTCTTCGTCACGGTTTAGGCTTATTTAATAGCCTGTTCCGGCTCCAAATTCCTGCTTTTTCCATCTTTTCTTTGGTCTTCCCAAGCTTCTTCTTCCTCGTGGTGAACAGTTGTGTGCTGCTTTTGGTATTCCATTCTCAGTCATCCTTGCTAAGTATTCTTTCCAGTTTGTTCTGTATTTCACTATTGTTGTGTTTAATTCCTCTTCTTTTAATTGTTGTTTTATTCTGTGTTGTGTTTTTGTCTGTTCTTTGATATCCTGCTATTAATCTGAGGAATTTCACTTCAGCAGCTTGAATTCTGGCAGATTGTTGTGTTGTCACTGTCCATGTTTCGAATCCTAAAGTAATAATAGCAACTGCCATTGTCTTGTATAATGTATATCTATGTGTGACCATATATTTAGTTTTATTGATATTATTTCCAGTCCCAATTTCTTAGTGTTACTCAATAGTGTGTGCGCGTTGGCCTTTAGTATATCTTCGCTGTCATCAAATAGTACAACACTGTCAGCATAAACTGACATCTTATTAATACCATTGAGTTGTAGGTCTTCTTCATCCTCTGAAGATTTGATGGCATGCTCTAGTACAATTATTTTTAGTTAGTGGTACCAATTCACCTCTTATTTCCCCAAATCCCCAAGTACAACAATGTCGTCATGGACCCGCCAGTCTAGAGTGCATGAAGTACACCTAAAAGGAAAGAGATTAAACTAAGAGAGAGAGAGGGAGAGAGAGGGAGGGAGAGAGAGAGAGAGAGAGAGAGAGAGAGAGAGAGAGAGAGAGAGAGAGAGAGACAGACAGACAGACAGACAGAGAGTCTGGGAGAATAGAAGCGAGATCGCATAATGATTTGCTTGTCCGCAATTTTCTTCATTCTGGATAACTAGAGACTCGAGTAGTAATGGAAATATGTCAGTTTTGGACCTCAAAGCAAGATGGAGGCTATTTGCGAACTGAGCGCAGAGGAAAACTGAGGAATTGGAGGACAAAGCGTGTGATTGTCGGTAATCATGCGATATTCTGGATTCGGAGAGTTGGCTAGTGACAAGTGTATGTGAACCCCCCGCCCTAACAGACGAGCCGCTGCCCCCTAGCAATTAATTCAGTCTGTGTCAGACACCAGGGTGAGTGACGAGAAACCAGCCCCTGCTCGAGCCTTCTCTAAAACGGCTATTACATTTCATAGCTCACACCCTTATGTCACACCAATACTATTTTACTAAATGAACGCCTCTGCATTTTCCTTCTTCCATTTTTTTATTAAACACATTTTTTTTCGTGTTAACGCGTTCAACACTGTAGTCTAGTGGGAAACTCGTTGCCTCAGATATACTGAGCCATGATTCGTTCCCTAAAAGAGGCAAGTTTCCCGAGTGATTTTTTCGGTGTTTTACTCACCTGTAAGAAAATTGTTTTGGAAATTTCATCATCATCATAGTACATTCACGAATTTAGGCCATTTCTTGACCTGTTTCGGCCTCAAGAGAAACACCATCCAGAAGTCTTTTGAGTGGACGTCCTGGTCTTCTTCTTCCTGCAGGTTGATATCTCAACATTAGTTTGGGTATTCTGTGATCTTCCATTCGATGAACATGTTGTATCCATCTTGACTTATAATCAGAAATTTTGTTTTCTAAAGATTCCATGTGTAATTCTTCTAAGATGTCTTCATTTTTTTTGTGATCTAATAGTGTGTATCCTGCAGTCCTCCGAAGATATCTCATTTCAGCAGATCTAAGTCTCTGTATATCCGTTTTGGAAATTTAAGACTAAAAAAAATCAATTTTAAGGATAAAAAACGAAGTGAAGATATCCGTAAACAACTACAAGTATTTTCTGGAGAGTCAATTTTTCTTCTAGCTACCTAACTCTGTCTTCCATACTGCTCCAGGCTACCTACATTTCTTGAACCCTCTCCACGACAGAGCTTACCATAGACACCATGTCCTCCGACTTTCGGAATCCCTGGGCCATCTCTCTCCTCATCTCTTCCAGCATTTTCTTCACGTCCTGCATTTTTTTACAATCTGACAACACCGCACGGTTCTCGAGAGCTAGAAACAAGTCCGCACACAACCACGTACATTGTTTGACAGGTAAAATATAGGAGAAAATGGTATGAACATGTCCGCAGAATGGATACCAACATATTGCCTAAGAAAAGCCTGAACTATCAACCAAGAGGAGGAAAAAAGAGATCGGGGACGCCGAAAGAAATAGACACAGCAGCTATTATACGTGGAGATGGAACAAACCAAAAAGGTTCAATCCTTGCAAGAAGAAGAAGTAGAAGTAGAAGAAGAAGAAGAAGAAATTTAAGGCCCAATACATCACTCACCTGTCGGCCGCGGCGGACTCATTCCCCATTCTTGCCACACGTCCTGCCCATCGCAGTCTACCAGACTTTACATTTCTCATTACCTCTGATTTCCAAAAAATAAAAAATAATGCAGCTCAATAATTTTAAAATTCATACTGAACCACAGTTGAGTTAAAACATATAAAATTAGTACCTCGTCCTCAACATTAAAATTCATTAAAATTATGAAGGCCTTTCAGAATTACTTGTTCCATCTTCAGCAGCTTCCTGGTACTAATTTCAGGTAGTAATTTTATATTTTTAAATTTATTATAATGTGGCTCACTGAGATAAATATATCCCGTTGCTTTCCACACCGGTGAAGGACGATGATGATGGCCGGATGATTTTTGGGGATCGTTGGGCCCTAAGCTTCCTGACATTTGTCTTACAGGTGAGGAAAAACCCCGAAAAAACCTCACCCAGGAGCCTGTCCCGACCGGGAATCGAACCCGGGCCCGCTGCGTGACAAGGCAGCACGCTACCTCGAGACCACAGCAATAGACGAAATATATCTATTCATCTCTTTTTGGCCCAAAATAGTTTCTGAGCACTTTATTATCGAATAGGCCTACTAATTTTTTCTTAAAAAAGAGGTAACTTCTCATCCATTCAGTATATCTGGAAGAATAGACGTGTATGCATTTTTTTTAGCTTTTAATCAGTCTAGTACATCGTTGTGGTCAAGTTGTGGGGTTTAAAACCACGTTGACTGCTACCATTTGTGCGGGCTGTCATTATACAATAATTTGTGCCGGATCGTCTTTTGTTTCTGTTGCTTCTATTAGCGTAGATCTGATTACCTCCAAGGTTATTAATCACAAAGCTACTTGCCCCGGGCCCATAGGAGGCAAGGATTGATTCATCTTTCTTTCCTAGGCGTTTTAGCATAACTCAATAATAGTTCTCAAAACAACAGAGTGGCTTAAAATAAGTGTTTTCCCTATAATTATTAATCAGTAAAGCTAGACATAAAAAATAAAGGGAGCTGGAATGATCTCCTAAATGAGTGCGTTTTCGTATAGGATTATAAACAGCCACATGCACATAAATCATTAGAACATTAATTTATAAAAAAAAATATATGTAATGTAAACAAGAAGTCTGAAGTAAAAACATAACCAAGATAAACATTTGATCATTCAAAAAGAAAAAGAAAGTGAATAAATAAATAATAATACTCTTACAGGACAAAAAACCACATCATACCACATACCCACACTCATGCTAGAGTCCAAGCCAGGGTGGCTTCTTCCCCGGTCTTCAGGACCAACATAAACTCCGCCACTTCGCGGCTCCAGACGACCTTGTCCACTTAAAAGTCGGATCCCACCCCGGAATGGACAGATGAATGAATGATAACGTTCTCGCTGTGCATAACGTATTTGAAGGTTCCGAGGTAGAAGGGAGATGCGCCGTAGGAACAGCGCACCAGGAGAGGTAAAGAGGGAGAGTGGGGGTAGATGCATAGAGAAAGGAATATTGGCATAGTTCATGAATCTTACAGTCTAGGGAGGATAACGACGCTGCAGTAATGAGCCGAAAAACGCACTTTCGGTTCAAAGTCATAACATCTATACCTCGGACGTCGCAGCCCTAGATCGATACCCGTTCGGAAGTTTTGTGGGTTTGGTTTTGTTTCTCTCGTATAAGACAAATGTCAGGAAACGTTGAAACCAGAACACCATCTGACCATCACAAATATCCATATAAAATTCGCCTTGTTTGGTATAAATGGTATGTTTTGTATTAAATTTTGTTGTTGTCTCTGTAATCTCCAAGAAGGACCTCCATGTTCTTGTGTGTGAGATCCAGAATTTAAAATCCATTCCTGACAGGTCGTGTCTCTGAAACACACGGGTAGTAAGGGCCATGTAAAAGTACCTTCAAATTAAGAAGTAAACTAAGCAAAAAGAGAGAATCAATCTGACGCATATAAATTAATCTCGCCGAAGGATTCTAAAGTGTAGTTCTTTTCAAATCCTCCGAAAGAAATAGGCCCTACTTTCATTATCTTTCATTTTCCAAAGTTTGATTCCGTTGTTTTGAGTTTCATAACTTTCCTTAAGATGTAAACTCCCAGTAACGAATTATCATAAGTAATGCCACGAGTGATTTCCAAATTATCTAGAGCATTTGGAAAACAATTGTGGCATTTGTTAGGACTATTTAACGAATAAAATTAAGCCGTTTACTCACACACACGCCGTAGCGTAGTGGTTAAGGTTCTACGCTACAAACCGGAAGGTCGAGGGTTCAAGTTCCGGTGGGGTCAGGAATTTTAAACTGATCCAAACCTTCTGGCGGCACAATGGTCCTGGGGTCGACTCAGCTTCTAAAGGGAATGAGTACCAGATGCTTGTTCTGGGATAAAGACGGCTGTCACGCAGGGCTGACAACCCGGCTGATATAAAGTTCCGATTGTCTAGACAAGGTGGGAACCTTAACCCCCTACTACCCCAAGAGCTTCCTAAGGCCTGTAGTGGGAACACTTTATCTTTTCTCACAAATCATTATTTAAATACAGTTAGTTTAAAATATGTATATATTTAATGTACACAGCGATGTTTGAAAACAAATGAGAAATGTATGGTTATGTTACATTTGTTCATCATTGCAACTTGATAATATTATTTATTGCCAAATAGGATCGCAATATTGTAAGAATGCATCCTAATGGAGAAAAAACGAAGCACATCGAATTGTATATTATAACTAACATTATAGGTTATTAATTTTTTTTCGGAAACTCAGTAAAATCAGCATTTAAAAACACAATTATTGAACACAAAGTTATGAAATGTGTAGGTCGAAGGAATCTATTCATTATATGTTATATTCAATGTATTTTTTAGTCAGTCACTGCAAAATGATGCTCTGATCTATTCAGAATATTAAAAACGAGGAGTTTTCTTTATTTTGATAATCAAAATTTGATAAATATCGAGATTAAACACGACAGCCATTGGTTGTAAAACAAAATTCGGCTATTCTTTAGAATGATTTACACTTGATTTTTTAGTTTATTATCGTGTATTATAACTCTTCTTCTGTATTTAGTAACGTTTTAAAATATATAAAACAATTTTTATAACTTTATTTTAGAATTTTTAAGTATATATTCAAATACACATATTGTGATGGTGACTTGCTAATTTCTCCAGAGAGTATATTACATAGTTGGAACCAGTGGGTATCGATGGTTACGATTATTAAGGAGTGAAAAAAAATACGTTTCATGGGATCCACCCTTGGTTAGAGTAATTTAATTAGGTTAAGTGTGAGTTAGTTAGTTAGCTTTTGGGTTCGTTATATTTTAAAAGTGTCTAAATACATAAAACAAAAAAACGATAATAATCGAAACAACGATAATAATCGATATGTGGTTCGAAGATGAGTTATCGCTGGCTCTGTAAACTCTGAGGCATGTGCACTTTAAAAATATATCAGGTAAATTAAAGTGGAGAATCTCCCAAAATTAATTGAAACGTGATTGGTTATTGATTCCAATTTGGGGCATGAGTTAAATAGTCAAAATTAATGATCACGGAATAAAATATATATTTAATAGATATTGCAATCTAACAACTTTATCTTGATGGGGAAAGCATTCTACGTTCGCAGCGTCTCATTGAATCTCACAAACCCTGATTATTTTTCATGAAACATCTATCTATATCTTATACTCGTTGTTTTTATTAACACAGGCAGATGAACTAAGAAAGTTATTATTGTGTGTGGAAAGGTTTTAAGATCATCAACGGGAGAGTAAATAGATTTTTACAGCATATAGTTTAACGGTTCATTAAGGAGTTGGAGGAGGTAGGAGATTTTTTTTTCAAATGAATTGGAACTGAATTGATTCCACTGCTCCTCCGTTCCAGCTTCCATTTAAAAAGATTTCTGCTTTATAACTACCAACTCTGATTTGAAAAGATGTTCTCTTAAACTTTTTTTTTTCTTCAAGACATTCACTTTGATAGAATATTCAATTGATTCAATGTATTTGCCTTCGGCATCCCGTAAAATCAGATAGATTGAAAAGGAAGGTTTTATGTATTTCATACTGATGCTCATTCCTATTTATAAATTCAATTCTGACGTCATTTAATGATTTCTACTATAAAAGTATACTGTATTCTGGAAATCTGATCTGGATTAATAACTTAAGAGGCACTTAACAATGATTAATTATAATAATAATAATAATAATAATTTATTATTATTATTATTATTAATTTAGAAATACTGTCATAAGAGAAAAAATGAATATTGGTTATTCGATAGTAGTAGTAGTATTAGGACTTTATTAGACAAGAAGTAAGATATTTACAATATTATTTACAAATATGGGTCGCACGGGCAGTAAGCCGTACGTGCTGTTGACAGTCCGTTACAATAAAGTAATAATTGGTAATAGTATAAAGAAAAAAAACAACAAAAAATTCATAACATTACAATTACATAAAGAAAACACAATAATATTACAATTAAATAATAACACAATAGCATTATACACTAATTAATTTATATATAATTGTTAAGAATTAATGGTATTGCATTTTGATAACACATATTTATTCATGAATGAGTGTTGTCCTTATTTTCCGCGTTTTGTCCAGAATTTTACCGAGGTTTATCCATTTTTTTGGATTTACCAATAACTCGTAGCATGCCAATCTTTCCCGATTTGAATTTAGAAATCTTTCCGGTAATAACTGACGTCTCCAATATTCTAAATCATCACATTTTCCTAATATATGTATCTCGTCTTCAAAGTTCCCGCACATTGGACATTCGCATATCGTGATCGTCGCTAATTTTTAGAAATTTCCATGCCCCTAGCCTAAACCAAGCAAGCCCTGATCTCTCTTTAAATCCTAGGTTGAGTATATTAGATTCTTTCCCCAAAACGTGTTTTAGGTCTCTTTGTAAACACAGTGAGCGTTTTCCTGTACGTTCGGCGAAATTATCTTGTTGGTTTATATCTAAGCACCTCCTCCTTATTTTTCTCCACACGTTCTTGCGATTTTCAGTCCCTTTTTCCCCATATCCAACCCATCCCAATCTTTTGGAGTTCTCTTCAATAGTAGATTATATATGGTTTAAGCAATTAAATTGGTATGGGCACGTACGACGAATGCAAGAAGAAAGATTACCCAGGAAAACATTGGAATGGTGTCCACCTGGAAGAAGGAGGAGAGGAAGACCTCGAAACTCGTGGATGCAGGAAATAAGAACTGGAATGAGGGCAAAAGGACTGGAGGACATGGATTGGATGGAGAGAGACGAGTGGAGAAGAAAAATAAAACTTTTAGGCACAGAAAGATGTGTAAACATTAAAATTCTGTATATAAATAAAATAAAATAAATTATTAATGAGAGAATTCTACTCAATACAGAGGTTTGTCTCCAGTCCAACAATATCAAAATATAAAATAGGTTACGATATCGACATCTAAAATACACAAAGTCAGATATTACTTTTCAGAACTCTACATTGTTTATGATGTTAAGCCGTTTGTCTCTATTTTGTACATCATCCTCCACTACAGCAAATATTGATATAAGTATTTATTTATTTAGCCTGGTGGAGTTAAGACCACGTGGCTTTCTCTTTTACTCACCAACACAAACATATGTAACATTATAATATATCAATCACAATTAACTCTAATATTAGATACTAAATGAAAATGTAATCAATAATGTTTTTATAAAATTAAGATCGATAACATAATACTGTTAATGATAATTAAAATTAAAACTAAAACTAATTATAAAAAGGTACGAGTACATAAGCAAGGTAAATTAAATTGTTTCGTAGATTGTCCCTGTATAATGTAGGTCTACATGAAAAAAGAACGTAAAATTACACTGGTCAACATGATTTTTATCTCATGAGTACCAATAGTTGTATTTAATGTAGTTTTTTTTATCGTGTTTTCAAATATGTATTGGGAATTTCTCCATCACTCACAGTTTCTTATTTCAATTTTAATTAATGAATTAAAATAATAATTTTTTAAATAAACGTTTATTCATCCATTTGTCCATTGTAAAATAAAACAAAATGAGCTAACTCAGGAGATTTCAGCTATGGAAAAGATATATCAAGGTAAATGGAATCCTAATATGCTGACCGATTATTATTGTTGGACCATCAAGAGAGATGCTCCACAGGCAAAATATAGCAGAAAATCGTCATTTCTTACCTTTTAGGTGAGTTCGAATATTGTGTAGTTACGAATGTAGAGAATATTAAAGTGTTTGAAATTATAAATTTCTGTCTCTCGGAAACTTTGCGAGATGGAGAAAAACCGATGTCATATTTGAATTAAGGAGAAAAAATACTATCAGAATCACATATTTTTCTTTCTGAGACAAAAAAGTTTATTTTTTGTTGCTCAGTGTTATTATTATTGGTTAAAAAACAGGTGTATAAGTTAGTTTGTTATTAAATAACTCTTCAGTTTGTTTTTGAACATGTTATAGTTTGGCAGTCTCTGACATAACTCAAGTCAAGTTATAATTATCAATAAAATGTGAGTAAAATAAATATTTCTTATTGTTACATATTGCATGGAAAAAATAAGTAAAGAAAAGAATATCACACCCTCCCATTTTCTCACGACTCACTCACTATGCTTGTCGTTTGTGTGGCCAAGTGCCAACCACCCGTCACCACCATCCTTTAAATTGCCAGTCGGCCGGGGGCAAAACCCCGTTTAGCTGCAAAAATGGAAAGAGAAAGATGCAAAAACGTACTGCAGTAAATATTCAAAATTTGAAAACCCACAGGCGCCTAGTGTGACAACCGAGCCTTGTTTAGGAGTATGTGGGGTGGGTAACTGAACCATTTCATCCCCCATCACATACCAAGTTTTGTTTTCGTCGCCAAATGCTCAAGGCTTTCAGAGGGGAAAAGAGGACCAGTAAGAATTCAAAGCTAACACCTAGGAATGAATTGTAGAGAAATGCCTGGATACGTGCAGTATGATTATTTTCTGTTTCTCCTTCCTCTTGTAAATGAAGTCCGTATTTCATTTCCCCGGAGGAAACCGAAATGGGCGTTTCGACACAAAAGAAAGAAAACATATCTTATAGGCTACTCTTTATTTAGTTTTGTTTTTTAATTGTTTTGTTTATGTTGTGAGCATTCTAATTATAAAGCAACGACGTAAAAGCAAAGAAAATATCTTCAGATCTCTAATTCCCTCTTACTTTGGTTTAACTTACCACATTAAAAAAAACTCTAGCGCGACAGCCTAGATGGCTTTTGACCTACCAGCTGGCTGCTGTTCCTAAAATCCACATGTGTTTATGTCAGAAGTGGACGATTACACAGGCAAGGCTTCACGTTTATCTATGTCTAGAAAACGAAAATTTCTTAAATTTATATCATTCATGTTTGGATTATATCACCATTATCATCCCTCACGGATTAGGTTCTGTTCCGATCTCACATTTGTTCAGTCCGCGCTTTCTTGATCTTCCTATCGATCTTCATGCCCCAGGATTATAGGCCTACATCAGTGCCATCTTTGGTATCCTATCCTCTATTATCCTTTGCAGATGTTCTATTCAATTATTCTTGTGTTCTTCTATTTGTTGAAGAAGTGGTTGTACTTTTATTATTGTATAGCTGGTTCAACTTGGCAGAGAGATAGATGGAGATACAGGGGTAGATCATTGATCGCTTTAGTCCAGAGACAAAAGAAAGGACCAACCCTGTTGTCAGTTTTCCTCTTCCCACTTTACCCTTTTAACATCTGGTGAAGAAATTCCGACAACACTGGTACGAGTTAGAGAGGTGAATTCAGTTGTCTCATTCTACAAATTTCTCGCAAAGTTAAACCAGAGGGACTAAAGTTCCTCTGTAATGTTCTCATTTCTAATATGTTATTTTTTTCTACAACCTTTCACAGCCCGTAGGAAACTCATTTCCGCTGCCTGAATTTTACTTTTTTTCTTTTTCTCTCGTCAACCGAGGAGAAGGCAACCTTCTAAGGGAAAGGGGCCCTAACAGAAAACCTCCGGTCCTGCAAGTTGGGGGTTGTGCGTCGGACTGGATACCCACCAGGTAAAACGATCTTTCTCAAAAGTCTCCCGCGATTAAGCCGGATGGAATTATAAGACGACGATTACAGAAAAAAGGACAAATGTATGGATTGTATATGGATCTAATTCAACCTTTAACATTCATGTACAGTACCAAGCCTTGATGTCAAAAGCGATGCGACACCAGGTCCATTAAATCAAAGTAGTACAAATCGTATTGACTCCACTGCAGAAATTGACAACTTTATATTTTTTAATAATTTTAACTAAAACTATAAGGAATTTAAAACTGACGGTAATTGTTATAAACTCACAATAGTGATTTAGATACAAACTATTTACAGACACCATAAAGATTAAATCAAATAATAGATTTTCTGAAGAAGGAATTATAAATCGTGGTGTGAGACAAGGCTGCCCCCTATCCTCAACACTCTTTGCGATCTATATCAACGAAGTAATATGTTGTTGGAACAAGAAATATAAATTTGGAATAAGAATATCAGAAAATACAATATTAAACACCCTATTGTTTGCAGATGACCAAATAATAATTGCAAATTCAGAAGATAATCTGCAGAAAATTCTGTATGAACTTAACAAAATTACAGAAGAATATAGATTGAAGATATCTACAGAGAAAACAAAAATCATGGCATTTCAAGGTGTAGATCTTGTCAGAAGTAAAATTGTATTTGGCAATACAATTTTGGAGCAGGTGAATAATTTTACATATCTAGGATGCAATATCTCATATGAAGAAGAAAAGGATGTAAATGCAAAAATATCTAAATTTTTAAGGATTTTAAGGCTAATAAATTCTATCTTCAAGCCACAGTTAGTCCAAAAACATTCAAGACTAAAAGTGTATAGAACACTGGCTCTTCCAACTCTTTTGTATGGTAGCGAAGTATGGACATTGAAACAGAAGGATATACAAAGACTTAGATCTGCTGAAATGAGATACCTTCGGAGGACTGCAGGATACACACTATTAGATCACTAAAAAAAATGAAGACATCTTAGAAGAATTACACATGGAAACTTTAGAAAACAAAATTTCTGATTATAAGTCAAGATGGATGCAACATGTCCATCGAATGGAAGACCACAGGATACCCAAACAAATGTTAAGATATCAATCTGCAGGAAGAAGAAGACCAGGACGTACACTCAAAAGACTTTTGGATGATGTTTCTCTTGAGGCCGAAACAGGTCAATAAATGGCCTAAATTCGTGAATGTATGATTTAGATTTTTTTAATCAAATTTATAGACGCTTTAAATACTAGGTCATATCGCGTCAATTAATATATTTTTAGTGACGCTTATTGAATGATGAATGTGTTGAAATAGGTCCTAGCAATTAAATTCAAATCTAGAATTTTCCCCACTATAGTAAAAAAAAAACAAAAACAAAAAACTTGGATCTGGCGGCACTGGTGTTTGAATTCGAGGCCTTATATGGTACCGCTTGAGCTAACTGGATCGGTTAAAGAAGATCATCAAACAAACAAAAAATTACTACTATCTAAGATCCATCCGAATATCATTCTCCCACATACGACTAGTTCTTTCTAATGTTTTTTTTCTGTATTTCCCAATAAAAAATAAAGTATCTTAGTTGATAAATTGTTTAAGAAATCATCCCAAATCCAGGCAGAATTAAAATGTAAACTTCTGAGCGGCCAAAGAATCAAAATAAATGTTGGTATAGAAATGGGTTAATAACTGACTAATAATAATGATAATAATAATAATAATAATAATAATAATAATAATAATAATAATAATAATAATAATAATAATAATAATAATAAATTTAAATATGAATATTCCACAATAAAGTGTTTCTCCTTCAACCCAAAGTGATTTATCGCCAGAGGTTCCTGTCTAGAGCATTTCCTTCCCTCAAATCTCTAGCTTCCATACTTCTCCTCACTCCATCTATCCCACGTTCCACCTATTCCATTAGCTTTCCAATTATAGATCTTGTTTGGTGTTCTCTTTCGTTCATTCTTCAGACTTTTTCTTATATTTTTTGTAATAATAATAATAATAATAATAATAATAATAATAATAATAATAATAATAATAATAATAATAATAATAATAATAATAATAATAATTGATACCACTACCACCACCAATACTACTACTACTACTACTACTACTACTACAACTACTACTACTACTACTACTACTACTACTACTACTACTACTACTAATAATAATGATAATAATAATAATAGTAATAATAATAATAAACGTCCTTTGATTTTTATTAAGGAAAATTCAATATTTATTTCATATGACAAAATCACTTTCTTAATATATTCTGATTTCTTAATGCGTCAGCAAAACGAAAGTGTTTGCTACTAATCGTGAAGAAAGGAATAGAGAGGATTAGATGCTAGGGTTTTAGGGAAATAACTTGCGTAGCATATCTCTTTCTCAAGGCAATATTAAAACTGTATCGATGAAACCCACTCCTGGAGAGAAATCAATTCCACAGTACCAAGCCATTCTATGCAGATGGTGCCTGAATCTATGCCTTCGTCTCTAGCCATTTATTAACATTAACTGCATGACTGCTGCGCTTTCTTTCGCAAATAATGAATACCGGTAACATATTTCCAAGTATTTTATACTTGTTTGTTTGGTATTTTTTTACACAATTCAATATGTGCATTATACAAATTTATAAAAAGCTATTAATCAATACAGAGTTTGAAAGAATTTGACTTTTAAAAAAATAGATAAATTTAATTATATATATATATATATATATATCCATGTCCACAGCTGTAGTCTCGAGGTAGCGTGCTGCCTTGTCACGCATCGGGCCAGGGTTCGATTCCCGGTCGGGGCAGTTTTTCTGAGCGAGGTTTTTATCGGGGTTTTCCTCACCTATAAGACAAATGTCAGGAAAACTTTAAGGCCCAAACGGTCCCCGAAATCATATGGCCATCATCATCATCATCATCCTTCACCGGCGTGGAAATCAACGGGAAGCTACCACACGTACAATGATTGCAGTGAAGGACCTGCCTTCGGGCAGAATTACTATGGATGGATATATATATCCTTGTGCTTTAATAAAGATAATTATATTTGTGTTTTTGATAATTCTATTTATTTCTTCATTTGTTCGAATTTTCCATGATCCGTAATGGGAGTTGAGCGTAAGGCCAGCTCCCTTGCATCGTAAGAAAACAATTGCTCAAAATCTCAATGAATGAAAGCTCTAAAATATTAGGTGTAGGAATTTATTTGGAACGAACATTAAAAAAATAATATTTCATTTATTTAGAAGAAAAAAATGTCCCGCGCCTTAGCCGAGTGGTTTAGGCAAGAAGCCTTTGCGCAAAGCTACTGGACTTGCGCTGGATCGTGTCTCCATGGGGGAAGACATTTTCTCATGGAATTTCGACCAGTATACGACCGGTGCCCACCCAGTATCGTGACACATTTGGGTATCTACAATAAGTAGCGACTCCAGGATGAGAAGACCAGCTAAAATGGCTGGAGGACCCGACATGCTGACCACATATCACCCCTACACTGGCTAGATAATCGTCTATCTGTGTAACACATGTGGATGTGAGGCCAGTAGGCTGCTGATAGGACAAGGCTGTCTATGCATGAAAAATTGATAGAAGGAGCAGAAAAGAAGACCAAGAATAGCCTGGAAGAATAACATTCAGAATTCAATGAGGAAATTTGGTATAACGGATGAAGACAGGGAACGATGGAGAACTTTAATCAAGGGGAATTTGTGAATTTTTGTTACAAACTGATAGTTCGTAATCATTTATGTATTTTTTAAAACTCATGTTAATTACTAAGGGTTGTATCTATGAACGCATTAGACCGTAAAAGTCGTTCTCTGCTGAGAAAGTTGCATCCAAAGACGTTTTTGTGTACTCAAAAATCTGTTAATGCGATAATAATTGTCGAAATTCCGAAGCTACCTGGCGAGGTGACTTTGCAGAGAACGAATCTTCAGCAACCCAATGGGAACCGATGGTAACCGATGTACTTTGAAACCTTGATGCCTACCTTGCTGCTTTATCCAAGATGTCGGACCTTGAAGACTTCGATCATGTTTTCGGTATACTCGAAGAAGAGGAATTTGATAGAGTCCCAAAGAATTCAACTGGAAGAACAGGAGAATCGGCGTCATATCGCAGATGTCGTCGTATACGGTATTATTTGCGGGAGACAAGCGTAACTGCGTTCCTCTAGCAGACGAAAATAACGGAAGTGGTTTTATCGCTGAGAATTCTGGGCAATTTCTTGCCAATATTACGAAAAAAACTACTTCCATGCATGACCAGTCAGCGACTCGCTAATTCTAACTTTGCACGTTCTCACGGAAAACTCAGCTCACCAGAGACTAATGTATTTGCATGCGGCCCTAAGATTGGTTGGAGAGAACCCTCAATGATGAGAAAAATTCTCAAAATGAATGAATGAATGAATTTATTTAGGCGTATCAGCGCACGCTGCGCCGTGCATTAGCTAATAACATATAAAATACTGATAAAACATTGGTGGAATCTGTTGCAATGTATGGAAGTGAGGTATGGACAATCAATAAGTAGGCTACTACAAGAATAGACTAATAGCTCTAGAAATGGATTATTTATGCAGAAGTGCCAGAAAGTCAAAATTAGAACATGTCACAAATAAGGAAATTAGAAATATAATGGAAGCAGAAGAAAACATAATTGAAAGAATTGAGGAGAAAGAATTAAAGTGGTTAGGACATGTTTTAAGAATGAAACATGATCGATGGCCAAAGCAACTATATCAATGGCATCCGACTAGAAGGAGGAAGAGAGGGAGGCCGAAGTTAACATGGAAGGAAAACATGAAGACATTAATGCAAGCAAGAGGGCTAAGCATTGAAGATGCCCAAGATCGTAGGCTTTGGAGGTTTGGCACGGGAAGACGGCAGTAGCTGTAAAAAAACCCGAAGATAGACAGATAGAAATAAATGTTCGTCGTTGTGATATCTATAAAAACATCAAAGGAGAAAAAAGTAGGCATTTATAACATGCGGTCATATAGTGTCTAAAAAAGGAACAAAAACTCCTTCATAACGAAAACAATTAAGATGATGATAGGGCGTTAAGTACTCCCATGAATTAATATTAAAAAATTAGAGTCTAGACCGCGTTGATGGATTTTTTGCGTGCACGTGTGCGCTTGTTGCCATTTTTTGAGTCTCGAGCACACTTAAGACGTTCATGGTGCAATATGTTACTTGTATATTATTTATGAGAGCTTGTGTGTATCGGGTAGGATCTTGTTTAGGGGGCTTGCACTCCAACATGGGCAACCCTTTCCACCGTCACAACACTTCTTGCTGGAACACCATTAATCACACACCACACATAACAGAAACTCTCTAATATTTGGTGCTCTAGTGAAATATTCAAGCTTTCAAAATACTGGACGCCTCGTCTACATTATCAAAGCCGACTGGTAATAAAAAAATAAGTGTCCTCTGGAACACTCATGAGATTTGACTGATACAAGAGGTAAATAAGTAATGGAATTTATTGACATTCCGAAAGGATATACATTTTCATTTACATTGCGCACGGGCCTACTTGGCCGTACGTGCATTTTTTCCATGAATAAAATAAAAACTAAACTTAAGATTGTGTAAAAAATACACATATAGCTACACACCTATACTCATGCATAAAGAAGGTATAAAAACATTGAATGTATATATATATATATATATATATATATATCGAAAATTATGGCATTTAATGGGAAGGACCCCATACAAAGTAAAATCTGTTTCCAGAATAAAATTTCAGAGAGATCTAATCAATTTAAATATCTTGAATATTATCTCTCTATCTGGGATGAAAAGGATATCCCTGAAAAAATTACTAGTTATAATAAAAGTTTGGGAATTGTTAATCAAGTTATGAAATCATCCCTTGTATAAAAAAAAACACTAGATTACGTTTATATAACACTTTGGCTAGACCAGTGTTGACCTATGGTAGTGAAGCATGGACACTAAAAAGACAACATGAAAGCAGAATAACGGCTTGTGAAATGAGATTCATGCGCAGAACAGCGGGTTACACCAGATGGGATCGGAAAAGGAACACCGATATCTTAAAAGAATTGAAGACTACGCCAATTTTGGAATATATTAAACAGTACCAATTAAATTGGAAACACCATCTTGAAAGAATGACTTCAAATCGGATCCCCAAAGCTGTTTACAATTATATACCAAGAGTACGAAGGTCACTGGGCCGTCCTACTTCGTGAGTCGTGAATTTATCGATAATTTGGAAATCACTCGTGGCATTACTTATGACTCGTAATCTTTTCTTCTCCCTTGAAGTAAGAGCCTACATCTATTCCTATAATTGTACTCATTTTGTTACTTTTTTTCATATGTTAATTTCATTGAATAGCACTCCAATCATTATGCCATAATGTTATGAATAAAAGGAATAGGATGTATGACAATAAAAAGCTTTTATAAAAAATCTTTATGACAAAAAGCTATGTTTCGTATTCATATTATATAATTGGCGGAATAACAGTTAAATATATTTTCAGTGTTTTGAGAGAAGTTGGGATGACAAGAGTCTCTGTAATGCATAATAGCATGCATTTCCAGAATTGAGCCTAAGTTTAATTTTTTTGTGCATATCATTCTTATTTGTGATTATTGTTCCTAGGTATTTGAATTAAACCACTTCTTCAAAATTTACCTCATTTGTCATTAACTGCCCGTTTCCATTATATAATGTATTTCTATGGGTGAATATATATTTATGAATTAATTAGAAATTAAGTTATAATTTTTGTTCCATCCCAGGAATTTAATTTTTTTTACACTGGACACTCACCAAGCATCGTTAAATTAAATTAAAAAGCACATCTTGATTGCTAGAGGCCTCCACGTTGTGAATCCGTGAAAAGACGCGAAAATTAATTTTAAGGTTGGAAGCAACCCTTTGTTTTAAAGCTTAAGTCTTAATTAATTTTTTCCTTCTTGTATTATTGGACTCAAATTGAAAGCAGGCCATGGCATTTGGTGTATTTCCTAGAGTTCACACCCACCACAAAACGACAACATTGGAATGAAAACGGCGCCATACTCTCAACTGTTCTTTTTTTTATCTCTTTACATTACAAACTCACCAACGTTTTGCATAAATGCATAGCCTGCTATTATTATTACTATTATCAACAGGGCTGCGGATCCTACACCTAACCCTTCATGTTCAGGATGGCCTGACTTAGAAACTATGTAAACTACACTTGCACGGATGAGTGACGGGGAGCAGAAGGAACACAACGACGTCCAAGACAGGACCAAGTAAGTTATATATACACTGCTCAAAAAAATTAGGGGATATTGTAGAATAACCTATTAAGACTATGTTTTTTGGAATAGTATTAGATGCAATCACTTTCTATTACTCCAAGATAATGTAAATAAAATTTTGAAGTTGTTACGTAACCTCGGTACCACACCAGAGGGCAGTGTCTGTACTATTGATGTGAAAGGGTGGTGTGGGGGTGAATGTTTTGTTGCTGTTTTTAAATCCAGTCCAATTTTCAGTTAGTGAATGACTTGCCTTAGGGACAGTGATGCCTCGACAACATGATTTACCTGAACCAATGGCTTGGAGGGCCATAGGAAGGATGGAAGCTGGATAGACACAAGAAGAGGTGGCAGAAGCCATTGGGGTGTCTCAAAGCGTGATTTCCAGACTTTGGAATAATTTTCAAAGAATATACTGTTCACAGAAGAGCCGGACAAGGTCGACCAAGGGCAACAACAACAAGGGATGACCGTTACCTCTTGTTAACAGCCCGTCGGAATAGACAGCAGAATGCAACTCAACTGTGAAATACACTTCAAACAGCAACAGGACGCAGGGTGTCAACTCAAACTGTCCCTAATCGACTGCATGGAAGTGGTCTCTATGCCCGTAGGCCCATGGTGTGTACCAGGTTAACTCCACAACACCGTAGAGATAGCAGAAACTAGGCGGAGGAACATCGTGGGTGGAGGCATGCTGAATGGAGATCAGTTCTTTTTTCTGATGAGTCGCGATTCAACGTGGAATGTGATAGTAGGCGTGTATTCATCTGGAGAGAAAAAGGGACACGAAACAATCCAGCTTTTGTACGTGAAAGATCCCCATATGGTGACGGTTGATTGATGGTGTGGGCATGAGTCAGTAGTGGTGGACGTACAGACCTCTACGTCATCCAAGGTGGTACTTTGACTGCGGTAAGGTATAGAGATGAGATTCTCCGACCTTTTGTCGTGCCTTATGCTGGTGCCATAGGCGATTCTTTTCTTTTTATGGACGATAATGCACGACGCCACAGAGCTGGCTTGGTGGACGACATGCTGGAAGTGGAGGGTATCGAGCGTATGCAATGGCCAGCTTTCTCTCCGGACTTAAATCCGATTGAGCATGTGTGGGATGCATTAGGCAGGCGCATTGCAGGCAGACCAGCACCTCCCAAAACTTTTCCAGAGCTGCACATTGCTCTTATGGAAGAGTGGCCACGTATCCCCCAAGAACTCATTGCTAACCTCATTGCATCAATGCCACACAGATGTGAGGCAGTGCTGGCCGTTCGAGGAGACCATACACCATACTGAAGAAACATTTTCACCCATGTTAATGTTGCTTTGTTTGTTTGCCATATTCCTAATCAGGATCTCTTTGACATCTGGTGTGGTACAGAGGTTACGTAATGACTTCAAACTCTTCTTTACATTCTTTTGGAGTAATAGAAAGTGATTGCATCTAATACTGTTCCTAAAAACATAGTCTTAATAGGTTATTCTACAATATCCCCTAGTATGTATGTATGTATGTATGTATGTATGTATGTATGTATGTATGTATGTATGTATGTATGTATGTATGTATGTATGTATGTATGTATGTATGTATGTATGTATGTATGTATGTATGTATGTATGTATGTATGTATGTATGTATGTATGTATGTATGTATGTATGTATGTATGTATGTATGTATGTATGTGTATGTATGTATGTATGTATGTATGTATGTATGTATGTAGGTATGTATGTGTATGTTGTATGTATGTATGTTGTATGTATGTATGTATGTATGTATGTATGTATGTATGTATGTATGTATGTATGTATGTATGTATGTATGTATGTATGTATGTATGTATGTATGCATGCATGTATGTATGTATGCATGCATGCATGTATGTATGCATGTATGTATGTATGTATGTATGTATGTATGTATGTATGTATGTATGTATGTATGTATGTATGTATGTATATATATATATATATATATATCATCATCTGCACTTTAAGGTTTAGGCGATTCGCCTGTTTTGAATTCACAATGATTCCTTCCATCTCTTCCTAGGTCTTCCTACATCCATTCATCTTTTTGGTTTATAATGGTAAGCTATCTTGGGCAATCTTGTTTCTTCCATTCTCTGAACATGTTGTTCCCAGACGACGCGGTGGTTGTTGAATTCTATCATTTATTGAATATATTTCTAATTCTCTCCTTATTTCTTATGTGGTCCAATTTTGTGCATCCTTTGGTACTTCTTAGAAAGGTAATTTCTGCACTTTGTATCCTATTCGAATATACGTATGGACGAAGTATTAAAAATAATTTTTAATTTTTGTATATTATTAACTATTTTGGCAGATAAGTGCATCAGATTAATCTGGATTTAATCGATTTTAGTCTCTATAATTCCATGTTTCTCACCGCTGTGGTGTCGAGGTAGCGTGCTGCCTTGTCATGCAGCGGATACGGGTTCGATTCCCTGTCGGGACAGGCTTCCTGGATATGGTATGTTTTTTTCGGGGGTTTTCCTTACCTGTAAGGCAAATATCAGGAAGCTTTAGGACCCAAACTGTCCCCGAAAATCATCTGGCCATCATCATCATCATCATCACTACCATTCATTGGTGTGGAAAGCAACGGGAAGCTACAACACCTATAAATTCCCAGTAAAGCTGCAAGCATAGCATAAAAATGATGTGATTGCAGTGAAAGACCTGTCCTTGGGCAGAACACTATAGAATAGAATAGAGAATTCGAACTTATGGTAATGATTTTTTAAAATTCTTACATAATATTACAATGTTTATAGTTACTTTTTTATTAATTTCTTTAATCCCTTTATATATATATATATATATACATAAATATATATATATATATATGGCTTCTTCTTCTTCACTTCCTGGTTTAGGCAAGAGTTGCCTATTATATATATATATATATATATATATATATATATATATATATATATAATCCATTCATTTTTATTAATTTCTGTAATTCCGTTATATATAGCATTTTCATGCTATGCTTTGCAGCTTTACTAGGGAATCATAGGTGTGGTAGCTTCTCGTTACTTTCCACACCGGTGAAAGATCGATTTTCGGGGACCGTTGTGCCCTAAGCTTCCTGAGAATTGTCTTACAGTTGAGGAAAAACCCCGAAAAAAACCTCACCAAGGAGCCTGTCACGTCCGGGAATCGAAACCCGGCCCGCTGACTGACAAAGCAGCACGCTACCTCGAAACCACA
Organism: Diploptera punctata; assembly: GCA_030220185.1. Lineage (NCBI taxonomy): Eukaryota > Metazoa > Arthropoda > Insecta > Blattodea > Blaberidae > Diploptera > Diploptera punctata. The sequence continues at coordinate 1,668,883 of JASPKZ010004576.1, read as the reverse complement.
GCGGTGGTCTCACTCACCTCCTCTCTCTCTCTCTCCTCTCTCTCTCTCTCTCTCTCTCTCTCTCTATATATATATATATATATATATATATATATAACATGACAAGAAGAATAATCGCCTGAACAGGGAATTAAACAAGAGAACTCTACCTTTATACGTTAGTGACATAACCACTAGTACACTCTGGCTCCTAACACAAACATTTATTTTTCCTTCCTTATATATTATTCTCAATCATGGTAGGCAACGAAACATCGGTCCCACTGCCATCTCGTGGCTTCTATAAATATTATGTGCTTTAAAGATAATATATATATATATATATATATATATATATATATATTGTTATGGTCTTTTCGGTGAAGATCGGTATTTTTTTTTAATTTTAACATAAGAACAACCTCATTAGCTCCATTCGTTCCAAATTCACTAAAATTTACCGGGAATGAATTTCAGAGTTTCTCGCTTCATAGTCAAGAATTTTGATTACAATCCTAGCTGAAGAGGCTAAATTAATTTACAGTAGACATATCTTAACACTGTTAAAATATTAATTACAGCATGAAATAAACTACGAAGATAACATTTTTTCATTATTCAAAGATATGAAAGTTTTGAAAAATGACCTTGATATATAAAGAAATTATAGGCAGTTATTGTTTATCTGAATAATAATTTGTGCCTCATTAAAATGTGTTTCCTTATAAACCAACCGACCATGAAGAGCAAGATAATGTTTAACGTGAACATTATTTTTCTTGTTTAGATGCAATCTCAGTGCACTGTTTACTGTCGGTTGATGTATTATGCAAAAGAACTGCTACCGTTATGGCATAGATAAGCAAATTTAAACTGTTTTTTATCAAGGTTATTCTCATTTTAACTATATTGTACACTGCATTTAAGGACGAAACTGTCTCCATTCGCAGACAAATGGTATGTGATATTTTGAACAGTGGAAATGCAGTTTCCAGAGTTACATGTCCTATCTCTTATGTGAGGTATGTCAACGATTCCTAACCTATGGTGCGCAGACTCCGGGAGTCCGGTAGGAATGAAGAAAGCCACTGTTTTTTTTTTTTTTTCACATTCTGTATTTACAGTCTAGCGGAGAAAGGCAATTTAATGTTTCATATTTTGTTTTTATATTTATTTATTTATTTATTTATTTTGTTATTAAGCCTGGTGAAGTTAAGATCATGTGGTCTTCTCCTTCACTCATTAGGAGAACATATGTTACATTCAAATAAAAAAAAATCACAATAATATTAGATACTAAACAATTACCTAGCCAAACTGAACAATAAAATAATATCTAATAATACAATAAAGTTAAGTTAAAGATAATTATAAATAAAACTAATAAAATAGTACATACACGAAGGAAGAACAGCTCTGTAATATATATATATATATATATATATATATATATATATATTTCATTCATTCATAGTAATTCTGCCCGAGGGCAGGTCTTTCACTGCAATCATAGCATTTTCATGCTATGGTTTGCAGCTTTAATAGGGAACACATAGATGTGGTAGCTACCCATTGCTTTCCACAGGTGAAGACGATGATTATAATGATGATGATGATGGCCGGATGATTTTCGGGGACCGTTGGGTCCTAAGCTTCCTGACATTTGTCTTACAGGTGAGGAGAAACCCCGAAAAAACACCTCGCCCAGGAGCCTGTCCCAACCGGGAATCGAATCGAATTCGAGGTGAAACACGACTGTGATTGGTTGTAATTAAAAAATTATTGAAATGTGATTGGGGGCACGCCGTAGCGTAGTGGTTAAGGCACTGAGCTACAAGCCGGAGGGTCGAGGGTTCAAGTCCCGTTGGGGTCAGGATTTTTAAACTGACCCAAACCCTCTGGCGGCACTATGGCCCTTGGGTCGACTCAGCCTCTAACGGAAATTAGTACCAGACGCTTGTTCTGGGGGTAAAGGCGGCCATCACGCAGGGTTGTCAACCCGGCTGACAAAAAGTGCCGATTGTCTAGAAAAAGTGGGAGCCTTAACCTCCTACTACCCCAAGGGCCTCCGGGCCTGTTGTGGGATCACTTTATTGAAATGTGATTGGTCATTGAATTCCATTTGGGGCATGAGTTAAATAGTCAAAATAAATTAATGAATTATTATTTATTATTATTTTCAGAAGTTTGGTCTTTCAATCTTTATCCTTTACGAATTAGATCTATACTCAGATACAAAGAGAGAGCTACCATTAGACACCACAGCTAGAGTAGAACTATCTATTGAGGGAAGACGGACAATAATTTAATTTAAAAAAAGTTTGATTATAATAATGGGACACATTTTTAACACCCCTGGAGAGTGGCCCGGTGCTGGGGGTAAAAACAGGCTCATACTCTCGACCTCACATCTCGACAGTAGCAGAGGATCGATTCTGAAGCAAGTGGTATCCGCAAGCTAGACAAAGACGGAGAGATAGCCTGGGCCAATTTTCGGTAACCCAACAGTGTCCTTCAGTAACAGTGGCGGTTACGTCCATCACTTCTATCTTTCTACAAGTTTTTCAGCCCAACTAACTTCATAGCACTGCATTAAGATCCTACATTGTAGTTGATAATTCTTAGGAAAAATCTAAAGGAAGTCCATTATTATTATTATTATTATTATTATTATTATTATTATTACAATTTAAAAAGACATTTAAAATTTAGTTCTTATCAACACTATCATTATTATCCCTTTATTAGAAAAAGAAACTACATTTGGTGTAATCGGATACAGTGGTTTAGTGCTTAACATGCTTCCTTCTTGTATCGAGGATCGCAGTTCAAACCCAGTTTAAGTGTAGTTAAATGAAGTAGGCCTACTATATGTCCCATTAAATGGTAATTATAGTATAATAATAATAATAATAATAATAATAATAATAATAATAATATATAATAATAATAATAATAATAATAATGACATGAATTCAGAAGACTATATAATAGTGAGCAACATGGTTTTCATAGGAAGCCACATATAATATGAACACTTAAAGTTAAGTCTCGTAGACTGCGATTGGGAGGACACGTGGCACAGATTAGGAATACAAGAGGTGCATGGAAGTTTCTTGTAGGAAAATCAGAGAGTAAACACCCAGTTGGTAGACCAACTGTGAGAATAACATTAACCATGATTTGAGGGAAGTAGATTATACAGGGGATGATTGAAAAAAAATAACTAAGGATAGAGAAGTATAGAGAAAGTATGTCCACGCCGCCATGAACCAACATAGAAAGAATGATATCCAATAGGCTCCCATTACTTCTGCTGTACTACCAAGCCAAAGGAAGAAGTAATATTGGGTGCCTCATTACTAGATGGAGGGATACAGTATCTTGATGTGGAAACAGGTCTATGGCCTAATTCCATGAAGTAGAAGAAGAATAAATTAACTTGGCCTAATAACTCCTAACAAATGAGAGGCTAAGGTCCAACATAGGGCTCTTACGCAATTGTAGATAGGTAGATCTGAACTAGTTCAGTTTCTGAGGATAAGATTCAGTGAATACTGCTTTGATACCAGCAGACTCCATAAGCTACAGTGTTAGTTGTTGCGGCAGTAGAAGTATATATACTCTGTATTTATATATATACATAGTGTTCTGCCCAAGAGCTTCAATCTCGGCATTCTCCACTCTTTAACTCAGTCTTCCTTTTTTATATCCGCATACAAATAATTTAACATTGTCTATCGTCTGATGTCTTTTTCTGCCTATTTCTTTTCGTTGATCAATTCCTTCTAGGGCATCCGTCAGTAGGCAGTTTCTTCTTAACCAGTGGCCAATTCAATTTATTTTCCTCTTCTTTATGAGTTCCAGTATTTCCTTCCTTCACCCACTCTGTCTAGCCTTAAAAATTGCCTTATTCGATGCCGCGGGAAACATAACTCTATCTGGCATACTGGATTCAACTGGCAGCAGCAGTGCCCCGATGTGACGAACATGAGTTGCGGGGATTCACAAGCTGGCTAACACTGTCTCCCTCTCGCTCTGCCCTAAACAAACCCAGAATATTGTCTAGCCTATGATGCGTCATTACATACTACGATGCCAGTGAACTTGAACAAATGGATGATGGATAAAACCCAACATGAATTCACGCCGAAGGGAGCTTTAAAACGACATCAATGAAACAAGTGTGTCAGTGGATAAAAAAGTCGTGATATAGAGTGAGAGAAGACATTATTGTTAAATCTTTTAAGAAGTGCGGCGTAAGTAACGCTCGCCATGATTGTAAAGACCATCTTATATATGAAGAGGACAACGATGGCGACAAGAAGAAGAAGAAGAAGAAGAAAGTTTAGATGACGATTTTCAGGGATTTTAAAGATCAGAACGGTTTTATAAACCAAGATTTTTTTAAGTCTGGTTTTGCAATCTAATATATAAAAATTAATGTTTGTTTGTTCGTACTTTATGCGCGGCCATACCGTTGATCCGATTGTGATGGGGCTTTTTGAAAAATGTTCAGGAGATTCCCCGGGATGAACATAGGCTATAAGATAGTTGTGATACTCAACTCCTACACCCTTACAAATCACCCTTTGTAGTGGAAAACGCGAAAAAGTAGCTCTTTGAACGCTTAAATGACTTACGCTGCCTAAACCATAACAAATACACCAAATTAATGTACACAGAATTGAATATCTCAAAAAAAACTCTACAAAAAAGTCCACGACAGCGTATATCTATCTCTTACGGATAACTCACAATAACCATTTTTTGTCTTTCATTGATGCCAAGAAGATCGAGAGAAGTACGTAGAATCCTGTTCAAGCATAGCAGCACATGGCGGGTATTCTTTTACGGATAACTCACAAAAACTAATTTTGTCTTTTAGCTCATTTATGCCAAGAAGTTCGAGATCAGTAGATTCCCGGGCAATACCGGGAATCTTAAAATATTTACGATACACATTCATAATTATTTTTCATTTTATTTATTCAACTAATCATAAGAAATAATTAATGTTTGTCTCTCAGCTCATTTATGCCAAGAAGATCGGGATGAGTAGATTCCCGGACAATGCCGGGTAAACAGCACGGGATATATAAACATAATTACGATATAAATGTTTCCTCCTACTTATTTAACTAATAAATTTCATTGTTAAAACCGTTGAAGTGGATAGTCATCAAATAAAATAAGTTAAAATGTACCTTGTGAGGTCAGATCCGTCGTCCTCAACTTATAAATTGAGGGCGACAGGTCTGACCTCAGAAGGTATATTTTAACTTACTTTATTTTAATATTATTTAACTAAACATAAAACACATTAATTTTCGTATTTCAGTGCATTTATGTCAAGAAGATCGGGATAAGTAGATTCCCGGGCAACGCCGTGTAATCGGCACGGGGTATCTAAAAAATATAAATTTATAATTATTTTTCCTCACTTATTGAGGTCAATATAAAAACACATTAATTTTCATTTATTTAGGTGTAGCAGTGCACGCCGGGTATTAGCTAGTTTAATAATAAAAATGGTAAAAATGTTATTTTTTTAAAATGAAGGTGCGTCTTATAGTCCTTAGATTCTTATAGTCCATAAAATACCGTGTATATCCCTAGTAAAGCTGCAAACTGTGTTACACTAGTGAACATGATTTTTGTACTTACTGCAGTTTTTTTATCGTGTTTTCAAATCTGTATTGGAATTTCTCCATCACCCACAATTTCTTTTTATTTCAATTTCAATTAATGCATTTAAATAATTATTTTTTAATAAACCTAGATTTTCCCCCGAAAATCCTGGCGGAATGAGCGATGAGCATGGGGAACACTTTCATCAGGCGATTTCAGCTATGGAAAAGATATATCAAGACAAATGGAATCCTAATATGCTGGCCGATTATTGTTGGACCATTAAGAGGGATGCTCCACAGGCGAAATATAGCAGAAAGTCGTAATTTCTTACTTTATAGTCCGAATGTTGGAATATCGTGTAGTTACGAATGTAGAAAATATTAAAATGTTTGATATTATAAATGCGGAAACCTTGCGTGATGGAGAAAAACGATATCATATTTGAATTCAGGAGAAAAAATACTATCAGAATCACACGTTTCTTTCTGAGACAAATAAAAAGTTTCTTTTTTGTTGCTCAGTGTTATTAGTGAGTATTAATTAATGTGTATTAGAAAGTAGAAATAGATGAACCATTAACTAGTAAAATGATCCCTAGGGAAGGTCAGGTATAATGAACCATGTATGATTTGCTAGTTAACCTCCGATATTGATGATTCTAGTCATTTGTTTATTCTTTAATGGCGCTAATGAGGTTTTGCGGTTTGCCAAGCGTTGACCACTCACATCTACATTATATGCTTTGATTGACGAAGCTTTCCAAACTATCAATTAATACCGGTACGTATAGGTACCTGACAAATCGCATCTGCTTGTTAAATTAAATCACATGACACACATCATAAGGCACACATTTAAAACATATCGACCCATTAGGGCTTTGTCGTGTCTGATATTCCCCTTGTGATTTGTAAAATAAAACTTTCAACAAATTAACATACACCAACTATTATTTGGAATCCATTCTTTACCTTCACTTTCTTATAAACATATCTAAAACAGAAACAACTCACTAATATTACTTCTTAAAACAATTATCAATAATTTGTTTTTTCTATCTATCTTCGGGTTTATATAGCTGCTGCCGTCTTCCCGTGCCAAACCTCAAAAGCCTACGATCTAGGGCATCTTCAATGATTAGCCCTCTTGATTGCATTACTGTCTTCATGTTTTCCTTTCATGTTAACATTGGTCTCCCTCCTTTCTTCTTTCTGGTCGGATGCCATTGATATAGTTGCTTCGGCCATCGCTCATCTTCCATTCTTAAAACATGTCCTAACCACTTCAGTTCCTTCTCCTCAATTCTTTCGATTAATATTTTTTCTGCTTCCATTATGTTTCTAATTTCCTTATTTGTGACATGTTCTAATTTTGACTGTCACTTCTGCGTAAATAATCAATTTCTGGAGCTATCAGTCTATTCTTGTAGTACTTATTGATTGTCCATACCTCACTTCCATACATTGCAACAGATTCCACCAATATTTTACCAATATAATTGTTTGTGTCTTTCCAAATATGCTTATCCCACCATATGAAATTTATCGATGATATTATTTTGCTACTCAATTCAATTGTATGTTTTATGTTCTCTTTGCCTATACCTTCAATGTTATCCATAATTGTTACCAAATATTTAGTTTGTTTCACTTGCTTTATTTGAATCCCTTCTTCAAATATTAAATTATCTCTTTCATTGCTATTTATTGTCAAATATTCTGTGTTTTGTAAATTTACTGTGAGACTCCATGATTTATATGTGTTTTCAACCTTTTTATCATGAATTCTACATCAAATTTGTCTTGCGCTAAAACCAGTTGATCATAAGTAATGCCACGAGTGATTTCCAAATTATCGATAAATTCACGACTCACGGAGTGACAAGTGAATTTATCTAGAGAATTTGGAAATCAAGAGTGGCATTTGTTAGGACTATTTAACGAATAAATTTAAGCTGTTTACTCACAAATCATTGTTTAACTATAGTTATTTTAAAATATTTATATATTTAATGTAAGCGGCAATGTTTGAAAACAAATCAGAAATGTGAGGTTATGTTCATTCACTGCACCTTGATCATATTATTTATTGCCAAATAAGATCGCAATATTGTAAGTGTGCACCCAAGTGGAGAAATAATGAAACACATCAAACTATATATCATAATCAACATTACGGGTTATTCATTTATTTTTTAGTAAACAACTCAGTTAAATCAAGGAATCTTTTCATTATTTGCTATATTCAATGTATTTTTTGAAGAAAAATAATGCTTTGACCTGTTCAGAACATTAAAAAGGAGGAGCTTTCTTTATCACAAAATCAGGAGCTGATAAAGAGAAAACGATAAAGAGCGAGGTGAAACACGACTGTCATTGGTTGTAAAACAACATTCATTGAAACGACTAGCATTTGTGGCATGAATTAAATAGTCATCATAATTTGTTTGTTGATTATTTAATAAAAGTAGCATTAATATTTGTTAATATATTTACGTAATATAAGCTATAGATTGATTCATTATAGTTTATTACTTTGTTTTTTATTTCTTTTTATGCACAGTATTCGAGCTGTTGTTCCTTTGTGTATATTGACCAGCCTCATGGGCTAGTGGTCAGCGTTCCTGTCTATTGTTCATGAGGTCTCGGGTTCGATTCCCGGTCAAACCATAGGAAATTTTCCTTTAAGGGAATTATTCCTGTGGTTGGGCATGACCTGAAATTTAGGTGAAGAACTCTCCTGTATTTCATTATCATTTATGACCCACGATATCAACGGGGTAATATAACTCCACCTTCCAGGTGCCCCAACTTAAGAAATGGATTACAAATCTGCCAATTCCAGGAGATAACAAATAATTAAAGAGAGAGAGAGAGAGAGAGAGAGAGAGAGAGAGAGAGAGAGAGAGAGAGAGAGAGGAGAGAGAGAGAGAAAAGAGAGAGAGAGAGAAGAGAGAGAGAGAGAAGAGAGAGAGAGAGAGAGAGAGAAAGAGAGAGAGAGAGAGGAGAGAGAGAGAGAAAGAGAGAGAGAGAGAGCATTGTATAAAATAGTAATATGGTCTTGTTGAATATCAACTGACACTACTTTTGATACCAATTATATGATTAACTAGCTAATAACCGGCGTGCGCTGCTACGCCTAAATAAATTGAATGTGTTTTTATGTTTCGTTGAATATGTAAAAATAAAAATAATTATAAAGTTATATCGTAATTACTTTTGGATACCCGTGCTGATTACCCAGCGTTGCCCGGGAATCTACTTATCCCGATCTTCTTGGCATCAACGAGCTGAAAGATAAAAATTAGTTATTAAGAGATCTATAATAAAATAATACCCGTCTTGCGCTGCTACGCTTGCCCGGAAATCTAGTCATCCCGATCTTCTTGGCATCAATGAGCTGAAATATAAAAATGGTTATTGTGAGTTATCCGTAAAAGATAAACATATGCTGTCGCGGACTTTTGTATAGAGTTTTTTGAGATATTCATTTCTGTGTACGTTAATTTGATGTTTTTGTTATGGTTTAGGCAGCTTAAGCCATTTAAGCGTCCAAAAGGCACTTTTCCCCCATTTTTCACTACAAAGGGTGATTTTTGAGGGTGAAAGGGTTAAGTATTACAACTTTCTTATAGTCGGAAAACTCCTGAACATTCTGCAAAAAACCCCATCACAATCAGATGAACGGTAGGGAGCGCATAAAGGACAAACAGACAGACAGCGTTTATTCATTTTTAAATATCTTCTTCTTCCTTCCAAGTATTAGGCCAAGTCTGTTACGATCCTATAGAAAATTTTCCCTCCAGCGTTTCATAGGACGGCCCACTGATCTTCGTCCTCTTGGTATATAATCATAAACAGCTTTGGGGATCCGATTTGAACTCATTCTTTCAAGATGGTGTTTCCAATTTAGTTGGTACTGTTTAATATATTCCAAAATTGGCGTAGTCTTCAATTCTTTTAAGATATCGGTGTTCCTTTTCCGATCCCATCTGATGTAACCCGCTGTTCTGCGCATGAATCTCATTTCACAAGCCGTTATTCTGCTTTCATGTTGTTTTCTTAGTGTCCATGCTTCACTACCATAGGTCAACACTGGTCTAGCCAAAGTGTTATATAAACGTAATCTGGTGTTTTTTGTACAAGCGATGGTTTCATAACTTGATTAATAATTCCTAAACTTTTATTATAACTGGTAACTTTTTCAGGGATATCCTTTTCATCCCAGATAGAGAGATAATATCCAAGATATTTAAATTAATTAGATCTCTCTAAAATGTTATTCTGGAGACAGATTTTACTTTGTACAGGGTCCTTCCCATGAAATGCCATAATTTTAGTTTTGTTAATTGATATTTCCATATTAAATTTGGCACCTATTTTTTGTAAATTATAAATTGATCGTTGCAAATCATTTTCGGAAAGTGCCAGAAGAGCTAAATCGTCTGCAAAAAGAATAGCATCGAGTTTGAGGTTCCTATTGATGGGTATATATCCTCGTTGTGTTTTCCTCCATTCATTTATTAATTTATTCATGTATATAATGAAAAGCACCGGTGAAAGTCCACATCCCTGTCTTACTCCAGTGTTGATCTTTTCCCAAGAAGATAATTTGCCATCTTGTTTAACAGAGATTTCATTATTTTTATAGATGTTGAAGATATTAGTAATGTTTTTAAATATATATATATATATATATATTATATATGGCGCTTTTTGCAAAAGTTAAGGAGATTCCCGGGAAGAACATAGGCTATAAAAGAGTTGTGATACTCAACTCCTACACCCTTAAAATTACTCTTTGTAGTAAAAAACGTAAAAAAGTGACTTTTTTGGACGCATAAATGGCTTACGCTTCTAAAAGACGAATTAATGTACACAGAATTGAATGTCTCAAAAACTCTACAAAAAAGTCCGCGACAGCATATATTTATCTTTTACGGACAACTCACAATAATAATATTTTTGTTTTTCATTGATGCCAAGAAGATCGGGATAAACAGATTTCCGGGCAACTATGAGTAATCAGCACGGGGTATCTAAACATTATTACTATATACATTTTCCATTTTCCTTATTCAAATAAACATAACAAAATAATTTTCATTCATTTAGCCGTAGCAGCGCACGCCGGGTATTAGCTAGCAGATTATATTTATTTTCCTCTACAAAAGTCAGTAAAGAGATAATACCTGACATAATACAATAGCATAAAATATACGGATGATGCAAATTACATAATGATAAAACAGACTGGCATTAATTGTGTTAATTGAAGTATCGTAGGAAAAAAAAAATGGAAAAATGTTTAAATGTTCCTGTTACCAATTACAACAAATTGAAGGCTTCAATATCTACACGTAACGTTGAAAGGTTTTAACAGTAATTACAGCTTCTCTACTTCTCTCTACTATTTTCATCATTTCCCTCTCTACTCCTCTCGCTTTTAATACTAAAACCACTCGTGATTTTTTTTTTTAATTTCGTGATGTATTCGACATCTAATATTAATTGTAAAATGAACGCAATTTATTATCAGGTCAGACAAGCCATCAACCGCATCATCTATTAAAGTTAAAATTACTTTTTCATCTAATGTCATTCTATATTTTCAAATGAAAAAAGTGATGGAAAGTCTATGTGTTTCATGAAAGCTAATCACAGCTCATCACATACAAAGATGAGATGATGCAAGTGACCAGATTCTAGGGGTAAACATAAATAAATATTACAGTAGAAACATAATTACCCGTTGTAATGAAAGGGACAGGGCGATCGGATAATCAGTGAAAAAAAAGAAGTAAAGTTATAGGAGAACAAATAAATATTATTAAAATATATATACAGTCAACTATGGTGGGATAAGCATATTTGGAAAGACACAAAAAAATATATTGGTAAAACATTGGTGGAATCTGTAGCAATGTATGGAAGTGAGGTATGGACAATCAATAAGTACTACAAGAATAGACTAATAGCTCTAGAAATGGATTATTTACGAAGAAGTGCCAGAAAGTCTAAATTAGAACCTGTCACAAATAAGGAAATTAGAAGCAAAATGGAAGCAGAAGAAAGCATAATTGAAAGAATTGAGGAAAAGGAATTAAAGTGGTTAGGACATGTTTTAAGAATGGAAGATGAGCGATGGCCGAAGCAACTATATGAATGGCATCCTAACAGAAAGAAGAAAAGGTTAACATGGAAGGAAAACATGAAGACAGTAATGCAAGCTAGAGGGCTAAGCATCGAAGATGCCCAAGACCGTAGGCTTTGGAGGTTTGGCACGGGAAGACGGCAGCAGCTGTAAAAACCCGAAGATAGATAGAAGATATACAGTCAATATGCCCATTTCACCAATTAATGTTTTAAAATGGTCAACAAGTTTCCACAGCCAAGCTGTCAAATTTGTTTATTTATTTATTATCAATTTTGTCTTCAGTCAATATCTGGTCTTGAGAATGACAGCTTGGCTGTGGAAACTTGTTGACCATTTTAAAACATTAATTGGTGAAATGGGCATATTGACTGTATATATATATATATTAATATTTTATCACCAAGAAGATCACTTGTGTATTAAATAAATATTAGATAGTAGATTATATAAGATAAAATAATTATATTGGTACGGCGATTTACGACGAATGGAAGAAGAAAGGTTACCCAGAAAAAACATTGGAATGGTGTCCGCTTGGAATAAGAAAGGAAGGAAGACGTCGAAACTCGTGGTTGCAAGAAATAACAATTGGAATGAGAACAAGAGGACTGGAGGATATGGAAATGGATGGTTAGAGACGAGTGGAGAAGGAAGATACAAATTTACGCACAGAAAGATGTGTAAACATCGAAAATCTGTATGTAAATAAATAAATAAATAAATAAATAAAATTAAATGTTTGTGTCGAATACCTGATTTACTTATAGTCATAAAATTATGGTAAAACCAATCACAATCACACTTTATGATTGATGGTCGACCCCTCAACACATGAATGTATGCAGATGATCAAGTAATATTGGCTACTTCTGAAGATCACCTACAAAGAGCAGTACATAGATTGTCAAATAAAACCCAAGATTATAATTTACAAATTTCGGTGAGTAAGACAAAAATTATGGCGTTTCAAGGGAAAATACCGATACGAACTAAAATTGTTATTAACAACAATATAATAGAACAAGTTAATAACTTTATTTATCTTGGCTGCAATCTTTCCTACGACACATGTAAAGACATAGACATAAAATTGGTCAAATTTCAAAAACTTATAGGAACAATAAAGAGCATTCTTTTCCGAAAAGTACGTCCAGATACAATTCTAAAAATTTTATAAAACAATGGCTCTTCCAACTCTACTTTATGGTTCTGAAACCTGGACTCTTACTACAGGTAAATTAAATAGGATAGTAGCTGCAGAAATGAAGTTATTAAGACCTTTAGCGGGTTATATGATCACATACGTAATGAAGATATCCGCAAAGCTCTCAACACACCAGCAATAACTGAAATCATTCAAAAATATCAAAATAATTGGCATGAACACCTTCTGAGAATGCCAAACAATAGACTACCTCTACAGCTATTGAACTACAGACCCACAGGGCGAAGAGACCTAGGAAGACCTAAGAAGAGATGGAGGGATCAATTTCTTTCCTGAAGCGGAACAGGCCAATGGCCTAAATCCATGACTGCCATTGATGATGATGACTTATAGTCTTCTTCTTCTTCTTAACTTCCTGGTTTAGGCAAGAGTTGCCTGTTCCGTCTTTACTAATAGATCTAAGACCATCTCTTCCGAAGACGTCCGACATCTCTTCTTCCTCTCGGAAAATAATGTAACATTTTATTTGGTGATCTACTTTTTTCCATTCTTTCTACATGTCCTTTCCACCGAATCTTGTTGTTAAATATATTTTCTTTTATGGAGTAGATCTGCAGTTCTTCACGGATATCCTCATTTTTTATCTAGTCCATTATAGTTAATCCTTCTACTCTTTCACTTATAGTACAAAGTTAAATTTAAAAATACTTCTCAGGCAATTTTTAAAAAGTCTGTGACTTTATTCTGTTTGATTTGAATTTCTGTTTGTTGTCCTGCCCAAATGTTCAATTCTCGTGTCATGGCCGGACGTTAAAAATATGTTACTTTTGTACATAAAATTCACTAATTAAGACATAATTAGATATTATTAAGTAAGTTCACAAGAAAAGTCGTCACTGCCATCTGTAGTGGCTGAAGAAGCGTGTATGATGACGTCGCAATGATTTCGCGCGGAATATGTCAATAATGCAGATGACTACACATCTGATATAAAATAAATCCTATAACCCTATAGTAGCGCCACCTATCGAGTCCAATTGTGAATCAAAACCATCCAAGGATCCACTCGAACAAAAAAAAAATCATCTAAATCGGTCCAGTCGTTAAACAGTTCTTTATTTCGGGTTTCAAGTAATACTCCACTTCTAATTGTCGGATTTCGCTCATTTTTTGATAACACCTATCTCGGTTTATTTTAATATGATATACTGAGTTTCGTTGTGAACATAAAAAATGTGATCACTAGAGCGATTGTTAAATTTTCACTTCAGGTGAACTCCTACACCTAATGGTGAATCGAAATCATCGAGGGACCTTATCAGAGACACACAAAAATGTCAAAATCGATGCTATGCTTGCAGCTTTACTAGGGAATTGTAGGTGTGGTAGCTTCCCGTTGCTTTCCACACCGGTGAAGGATGATGATGATGATGATAAGGATGTTGATGATGATGATGATGATGGCCGTATCATTTCGGGGACAGTTTGGGCCTTAAAGTTTTCCTGACATTTGTCTTACAGGTGATGAAAAACCCCGATAAAAACCTCACCCAGAAAAACTGCCCCGACCGGGGATCGAACCCGGGCCTGCTGCGTGACAAGGCAGCACGCTACCTCGTGACCACAGCGGTGGGCTATACATATATAATTTAAAATAATTTACATGGACAGTAAAAAAATAAACAATTGAAAATCAGAACCCTAGGGGTTCGATAGCGCCAAAGAGTTGGTTAAAATGCTTGAACAGCAGGTATAAAACCTCCAACAATCTTTCTGAATTTGATGATAAATTCTGCTGTGTGAATGTCTTGCAGATATCGCACTAGGATTTCTTGCATGTGAAGGGTCGCTGTCACTGCAGAATGTTCGCTTGAGAAATTCCAGACTCTCTCCACGTTTTAGACTCTGTGATTCTGAAATCCTTCCTGAGAAAACACCCACCTGACGGAGACTGAGCAGCAAAGCAATTAAAATAAGTTAAAAGGAAATCTTGGTCACGTAAACATAAATAATTATCTAAAAATACAGTATAAAGTAATCTAAACTTTCTTCAAACGTCCTCTATTAAGTTGATTACCTGGTGCAGTGTCAAATATATCACAGGTATAATTAACACTTAAATTGGCGACATATCCTACAGGATACAACAGTTGTTCAATTTAATACTTAGTCATCGGCCGCGATGGAACTAGTGGTTATGCTCCTTGCCTGTGATCCCTAGGGTCGCGGGTTCAAACCTGGACGGGGTCGATGGATTTTTTAGGATGGAAAAATCCAAGAAGCAAGTCCTCCGGGAGGGACTTTAAGTCGTGGGTCCCAAGTCTGAAGATTTTCAGGATGGTAAAGGATCCTTAAGCCTGAATAAAAAGGCCTCTAAGCAAAATTTACCGATATTCCCTATCCTAATACTACCTTGGTGTCCTTAGATGCCAGTATCGGGAACGGTGAGTTGCGTCCTAGAACCAGAAAATCTCGCTAGTTGCGGCCCAGGTGAGTTCGCTGGGTAAGTGAGTTGCGGCCCAGGTAAGTTCGCTGGGTACTAAGATACGTAGGTTGTTTTAGAGGATTTAAGGGTGACAAATCCATCTCAAAGACAAGCTAACATTCCCTTCCCATTTACAGGCTTAGGACTGTTGGCGCCATGGTTAAAATGTTGGTTTGTATGTTATTAAAAACAGCCATTCATCAAATATTGTCATGCTATTTTACATTCATTAATTGGAAACGGGCAAACATTTAAAAGAAACTGACTTTATGTACTAAAGTCTAGTCACAGTTTGTTCTTCCAGAGCAAGCATTTGTTCTTGTAAAAACATTTATTTTTCCAGGATGGATTTCGTTCGTTTTCCTTTGCTTCTTAAATAAATATATGTTTCAGATTGTATATCCAATAAAGTGTGAACTAATTTAAATATGTTGGGATGACTGCTTGAGAAAAGGCTATTCAGTTTCTTGTGAAATGATTCACAACTGTTTGTTGTTCGTCTTGTTGAATAAGAAAATTCAGCCCATATTTTCGGCGGAAAAGTAGCATCGTCAGCAATGCATACCCCTAACGATAGGACATTTTATTCTGGCCGCAACTCGCGTACTCCAAAAAGCACGTCGGGCCGCAACTCACGTACTTAAAAAGGTAAACATACCATATTGGACGCAACTCACATCATCCCGCCAGTATGAGGCGGAACGCTGACCACGGGTCACTGCAATGACATATATACGAAAACAAGTGTAACTATCACACTATGAATTATGGGCCCAATAAACAAGGCCTATAAATTTTGGGGCATAACATTCTACATATATGAATATTTTCAACAATTCTAATCGTTTTGTATGTTATAAATTTTGTTATGGTTTAACTCAAGAGCCCCCAAAGCTTTTGAGATTCAGATAAGGAGAAGGATAGGACGTATCAAATGGACAGACAAAAAACATACAGATGTTCTAGACAGAGTGGGTGAACGAAGAACAATGCTGAACTCATAAAGAAGAGGACAAGAAATTGGATTGGCCACTGGCTAAGAAGAAACTGCCTGCTGACGGATGCCCTAGAAGGCATAGTCAACGAGGAAAAAAAAAGTCAGAGGCGGAAAAAGACATCAGATGATAGATAGTATTAAAATAAATGCTGATACAAAAAGGAATGCTGAGTTTGCGGTGAAATACCACCTCTTGGGCAGAACACTATGTATAATTTAACTTACTGGCGAAAAATAAGAAAGAAAAGTAAAATAAACTTACTAAAATGTTTTTTTAAAGGAAGGAAATTTGAGAGAGAATTTTCTGATATCGAATTTCTGTGAAGGTTAATAAAAGACATAATAAAACTGATAAAAGTTTCAGAAAAAAAGAAGGAAAGAGTTGACAAATGGAACCAAGATTCGAAGTAATGGATATCTCTACTATTGAAAAGGAAACTGTGGTCAATTTTTCATTTCGGAATCTATAGAAGCCATCAAATAGAATAGGTAAATGCCCGTGCTTTATTAAAGTCCGTCTGGGGGCCGCTGTAGGTCTGACAAATGACCACTCGATGCTGCTCCGCTCCAGGTGAACTATGACCTGGGGGAGGGGCCGGTGATTTGTTAACGTGGAAACCCGTCCGCCAGTTTCTGGTATTAGCTTATCGTGAGAAGCTGGAAATTTGTCTCAAGACATCTGTTACATTCACCGCCATATTGTAATGTACTCTTGTAAAGAAACAAAATAAAATATAAGAATATCTCTTAAAAATTCCTCATATTTGTGACACCGATAATGTTAATTATATTTGTAGAAATGCAAATTTACGCTTATATATAAGGAACTTTACATTCAATAAAATTACGTGTTCTTCTTCTTCTTCTTCTTCTATGCAAGAAAGCTAACAGCTTGTTATGTGGAATGCAGGCTTTCACGGCCGGTAATCATGGTAATAAAAGATTCCGGGCTATAACTACCGTGGTCTATAACTACCTTATAGTCTATAACTACTTATAGACCACGGCCACATAGCCCGGAATCTTTTATTACCAAGCTTGTTATGTGTTTATTCACTTCAGGTCAGGGATATGGTGACGTCCTTCCATCGTAGTTGTAAGATAAAAATAAAAATTAAAAATGTACCTGTTGGCAGGTGCCGTTGTTCTCAACTCTGTTAAAATTGTGTATTTAAAATATTATTTGGAGGCATTTCGGAAGTAAACTTCCATCGTCAGCAGTGATGGGCGCAGAGCTTTACATCTATCTATCTAACATGAATGAGGAGGTACTGGATTGAGCTGATCACTCATTCGGTAAGACCCTCTATATCCTTGTGTAATCAAAAAGGTACCGTATGTGATATAAAATATAAAATCCCTGTTGCGACAGGTCGTACCGCTGTAAGGTCCGGGCTGCATGGGGCATGTTAATGTACCTTTAAGTGAGAGGTTAAACTACAATGCAGAAGAAAAAAGTCGTTCATAACAGAAGGAGGAAGTCCCGCGCCATAGCCGAGTCGTTTAAGGCATGATGCCTTGGCGCAGAGCTACGGGACTTGTGCTGGTTCGTCCCCATGGGGGAACAAATTTTCCCATGACATCTCGGCCAGTATGGGATCGGTGCTCACCCAGCATCGTGACAAAATTGGGTAGATACAATAAGAAGCGGCTCCAGGTTGAGAAAACCAGCCATAATGATTGGGAGACTCGACTTGCTGACAACATGTCACCCCTGTACTGGTTGGATGATCGTTGATCTCTGTGATTAACACATGTGGATGTGAGGCCAGCATCCGGATGGTATGCCAAGGGCCTTCTAGGTCTGTCGCGCTATGAAGAGAGAGAATAACTAACTAACTCACTCACTGGCACTGTCAAACCCGTAGGTTAACGCTCGGACATAAGCTCTCCATTCATCCCTAACCTGATCTAATGTTTCCAATCATTTCCTGTATAATGCACTTCCCTCAAATCTTGTTTAATGTTATTCTCCCACCTCATTTTTTGTCTACCAACTGGGCGTTTTCCCTCTGGGTTTCCTGCAAGAAGCTTCCATGCACTTCTTTCATTTCCCATTCGTGCCACATGTCCCGCCCATGTTTGAGCCTTTGGCATGGATTCTCTGAAGTACTCCCCGCACTGAGAACCGAATGCGGGACTATTTTACCTCCGGAAAATTTTACCCCAATGGAACCCATGTCCGCGTTTCTGGACAGTTGTATTTTTACGATGAAAGATCGTCAGTCTTTCGACGAAGGTACTTTCTTCGTCTGGCTTATCATCTTCGACCAGTCCGGCTGGGATAACCATATCGGCAGCAATGCTACCGCTGGTATAGCTCTCGGGATCATTTAAGCTCGCAAGCCACTCCACCACGTCAAGGTAAAGATACCATGGAGGGGAGAGAGAATAACATAAAAATTATGTTACTAACAGTCGATTTCTTCCAATCCCTAATTAAGGTTGTTTGACATTGCATATAATTCCATATCTCTTTAATTTTAGTGCCAAATAATGAATATCAAATGTAAGCAACTGTAACAATGATAACGCCAGGAACCTATTTTCAATCTATCACGAGTTCCTTTATGTAGAATACAAGGCTGAGATTAACTGGAACAAAAAATGTCAAGACGTCCAGGCGTTCCTACGTGAAATACTGCTGACATTTCCTTTACAAAAGTCACACCACGATAATCCGATCTTAATAACAAATGCCAGACGCCATTTCTACCAATTAAAGTAGAACTTAGCTTTAATAAATAAGGTATAGGCCTACGCGTAGATAACGCCGCCTCGATTGGGATCCCAGGTTCGAATCCTGGAATTTCTAGAGGGGTATTTTAATTTTTTGGGGTTTTGTTCGTGGTTCTCCCGTTTCCCGAATTTCATCCCACCAACACTCTTTATTCAGTCCCGCGCCGTAGCCGAGTGGTTAAGCTAGTTGAATAGCAGAAAAGGCCTTAGACCTTAACTCTGCTACGTAAAATAAAGCTATCGCCGTAGCCGAGTTGTTAAGGCAAGATGCCTTGGCGCAGAGATATGGGACTTGCGCTGGTTCGAGAATTTGGGCAAGAAATTTTCTCATGGAATTTCGGCCAGTATGGGACGGGTGCTCATCCAGCATCGTGAGGCATTTGGATAGCTACAATAAATAGCGACTACAGGTTGAGAAGGCAAGCTATAACGGCTGGGGGACCCGACATGCTGACCATATGTCATCCTTATGATCGTCTACCTCTGTGATTAACACGTGTACGTGAAGCCAGCAGCCGTCTGGTAGGCCACGGGCCTTCTAGATCTGTCACGCTAGGAGAAAAAAAATATCATCCGGTTGCCGCCGTCTTCCGGAAACCAAACGTCATTCCTCTCTGTCCATCCATTGGTCTTCCTCCAATCCTCTGGTATTCACAGCTGCTTGTATCCCTTCTAACCAAGTTTTCTTCGGTCTTCCTCTCTTCCTCCTTTCGATTGGGATCCATTCCATAACAATTTTATGCAATCTTTGCTCTGGCATTCTTTTGACATTGCCATACCACTGTAATCTTTTCTTTTCTATAATGTCCGGCTCCTCTTCCACACCCATAATTTCCCTTATTTCTTTTATCGTATTCTATCCATTCTAGATTTTCCAGTTGATCTTCTTAAAACATCCATTTCTGTACTTAAAATTATTTTCGTTTCCCTGACAGGAATTTGCCAGACTTCAGCACCATATGTTAAAATGCTCTGGATTATGGTTTGATATCAATACTAGTAAAATTCGTATCAAATTCCGTTGAGGTGAAGTCATATGATGAAAGTTAAAAATTAAATTGTACCTGTTGGTAGGTGTAGTCGTCCTCAACTTTGTTAATAATATATTGTATATAAACAATTGTATATAAACAATACTATCAAAGTTGAGGATAACGGCACCTACCAATAGGTACAATTTAATTTTTAACTTTTATCATATGGTTTAATATATTTGTAATTTTATATTTTTTGAAAAAAATATATATACAATAATATGAACCGCTCATCGAAATGAATAATTTAGGAAAATCAATTATTCATGGAAGCGAATTACTGAAGTATTATTTGTATTTTATACGAAGGGCCGCAAGAATTTCAAGAAGAGAAAAAATTAGGAACTCAGTTATAAGGGAGAAAATGAAGATTGAAGACACTATAGATTATATTAAAACTCAGCAATTAAGATGGTACGGACATGTCCAGCGAATGGAAGAGGATCGACTACCAAAATCTGTTTTGGAATGGAAACCTGAGGGAAGGCGAAGCAGAGGAAGACCTAAAACCTCCTGGAGTCAGGAATATGTTTATATATGAAGGAGAAACTTCTACAACCAGGAGATTGGATGGACCGACAAAACTATTAGGAATCGGACGATGTCAAAGACATTAATCAACCGATGATCTATCTATCTATGTAATTGAAGAAAGTTAGATGGAATAAAATCTTGTAACAAAATTCAAGAGTTAAAGGAAAACAATAGTTGTTTAAACAGTCGGAAGTCACGAAGTTTAATTGAATGACGACAATTTGGAATGAAACTAAATTAACGTCTCGTGCGAATATTGTGGATGAATTATAGCGAAGTCTGCGGAAGTCAATTCCACAGAAAACACCTTTTATAAATTTATGGAGCAATCAAGGTGCCAAGGCTTCTACTTTCGATTATTTGTCCCTGAAACTTTTTTTTTTCTTCTGCTATGGAGGTAACTTTGATTGCAAACGTTGTAATTTACTACTACTACTCTCTCTCTCTCTCTCTCTCTCTCTCTCTTCTCTCTCTCTCTCTCTCTCTCTCTCTCTCTCTCTCACTGCTTACAGGTCACTTTTCTGAAATGTTTTACTGCGAGAGAAACTTTCCATCGATCAACTCAAGATTTTAACAGGCGATAAGAGCCTTTTTATTTCTTATTTCATATTATGTCTCATTTTAATATAGTATGATCTTAAAAAAGGAGTTATATAGTTATATAGTATCCTGCTGGAGTTTGGAATTCCTAAAAAGTTAGTTAGACTTATACGAAAGTGTCTAAATGGCACAAAGAGTAGGGTGCCTGTAGGCAAACAATTTTCGGACACATTTGAAATCCAGAATGGGTTGAAGCAAGGAGATGCACTATCTCCTCTACTATTTAATTTTGTACCATAGCATGCCATCAAATCTTTAGAGGATGAGGAAGGTCTACAACTCAATGGTATTAATAAGCTGTTAGTTTATGCTGATGATGTAGTACTATTGGCCGATAGCGAGGAGATACTAAAGACAACATGCACACACTATTGAGTAACACCAAGAAATTAGGACTGGAAGTAAAAATCAATAAAACTAAATGTAAGGTCACACGTAGAAATACATTATATAATGGAAATGGACAGCTAATGACAAATGAGGGAAATTTTGAGGAAGTGGCTGAATTCAAATACCTAGGAACAATAATTACAAAGAGGAATGAGATGCACAAAGAAATTAAACAACTGCCAAATTCTGGAAATGCGTGCTATTATGCATTACAGAGACTTTTGACGTCCCAACTCCTTTCAAAAAACGATAAACTGAAAATATATAAAACTATTATTCTACCAGTTATATTATATGAGTGCGAAACATGGACTCTTACTTTAAGGGAGGAAAGGAGATTACGAGCATTTGAGAATAAAGTACTTAGGAAAAATTTTGGACCAAAGAGAGATGAACAAACAGGTGAATGGAGAAGACTACATAACAATGAACTACATGGTCTTTATAGGAAGCCAGATATAATAAGAAGAGTTAAGTCTCGTAGACTGCGATGGGTAGGACATGTTGCACGTATGGGGAATGAAAGACGTGCATGGAAGCTTCTTGTAGGAAAATCAGAGGGAAAACGCCTAGTTGGTATACCAAGAATGAGGTGGGACAATAATAAAGCATTATTATTATTATTATTATTATTATTAACTATGATTTGAGGGAAGTAGATTATACAGGGAATGATAGGAGAGCATTAGCTCAGGATAGGGATGTATGGAGGGCTTATTTCCGCACGACCATGAACCTGCGGGTTCGATGGTGCCAATGAGTAAGTAAGTAAGTATGATCTTATAAAAAGTCTATCATACAGGAACTGCCTAAACTAAGGAAATTCCTCAGCGAGTAGAATTTTTTGTCCGAATTTACTAGTTTAAATAATATGCATTGCTTTGGGTTGTTAAATTGTATGTATCCAATTTAATTACGTGAAAACACAGATGGCTGGCGCTAAGGTAGCCTACTTTTAAATGTTCTGTTTCAGTTGAACTCCGACACTTAAGGGGACCGACTGCGAATTTCAATTTTTGTTTTGTTTTATCTGATTGGTTTGAACTTTTTATCACATACACTATGCCCTTATAGAAGTATTTCTGTGAAGTTTGGTGTTTATAAGTAGAATAGTTTCAAAATTATCTTCTTCTTCTTCTTCTTCACGGTTTAGGCTTATTTACTAGCCTCTTCCGGCTCCAAATTGCTGCTCTTTCCATCTTTTCTTTGGTCTTCCCAAACTGGTGAATAGCTGTATGCTGCTTCTGGTATTCTATTCTCAGTCATCCTTGCCAAGTGTTCTTTCCAGTTTGTTCTGTATTTCTCTATACTTACTTACTTACTTATTCACTGGCACTCTCGAACCCGTAGGTTCATGGCCGCGCGGACATAAGCTCTCCATACATCCCTATCCTGAGCTAATGCTTTCCAATCATTCCCTGTATAATCTACTTCCCTCAAATCATAGTTAATGTTGTGGCGGGCGGGGCGAGGGAACCACGCTAACTGCTACCATTTGTGGCGTTTATTAACCACGCTACTACTACCATTAGTGCGGGCGGGGCGAGAGAACTTGCTTAACCTCTCTAATAAACCACGGTTACTACCATAAATCCGGGATCGGGTTTTGTTACTGCTGTCTCTATTAACGTGGATCTGATTTCCTGCAAGGTTATCAATCACGAAGTTGCTTGCCTTGGGCCCATAGAAGGCAGCAATCGATTCATCTTTCTCTCTCAGATATATTAACATAGATAAATAATGATTCTCAAATACATAGAGTGAGTGAAAATGACAATAAAAGCTAAACAGCAAAATAGTAAGGGAGCTGGAAATAGTTTCCTACATGAGTGAATTTCCGTATAGGATTGAAAATAACTACGTATACATTAATGAAGAAGCCGATAAGTTGTATAGAAGATGACAATTAATAGAAACAAGTTGTCTGAAATATAAAACAATTAACAAAATATTTTTATCAGTCAATAAACAAAGGAGAAATGTAAATAAATAAATGACGATACTCTTACATTAGAAAAAACCACACCATACCTCACGCCACACTCATGCTAACGTCCGAACCAGGGACAACTTCTTCCCTGGTCTGCCGGACCAACTAAACCACGCCGCTTCTCGGCTTCAGACGAACTTGTCCATTAGAGTTCCAATCGCATCGCGAATTGGATGCTGATTCAAACCTTGAATCTGCTTGAACAACTGAACGACGACTGCTTGAATGATTGAATGATAATGTTCTGCCTGTGCACCACGTATATGAAGGTTCCGAAGTAGAGGGGAGATGCGCCGTAGACATTGCGCGGTAGGAAGGGTAAAGAGTGGAGAGAGGGGGTAAATAGAAGGAGAAAGGGATATTGGCATAGTTCATAAATATTCCAGTCTAGGGAGGAGAACGAAGCTACAATAATGAGCCGAAAAACGCACTTTCGGTTCAATGTTATTCTCCCACCTCATTCTCTCTGACTTTCCTACAAGAAGCTTCCATGCAAGTTCTGTATTTCTCTATTGTTGTGTTTTTTCAGAATTATGATTTTTTTTAATATTTTCTAAAAAATACTCCTTAGAATGCATTTTTAAATATATTCTCATGAAATTTGAGATTCTGAGTCTTAATGATTCTACTAAACACATTTGCTATGCAAAAATATCATAAAGGGAGGATACTGCTTATTTTCCATTTTTTGAAAAAAAAAGTTATCCACTCTCATGCTTTTCCATCTCAATGAAAAATAATACATGTGTCTTAGATTAATAACTGCTTAGCAAATTTTAATTAGCATATATTGGGTAGTCTAATCATAAAATTTCACTTTGATAGTAGGCTATACAAATTGCATCGTAAGGAGAATTTTGAGTTTTTGAAAATGACAAAAATGGAGAAATAAAAAACACATATTAAAGGTAAAGTAGTAAAAGGTATTTAAACTGTTACGTCACGGACTCAGTTTTGCTCCTAAAATAAAAATTGTTATTTGAAAATGATCATAAATAATCAGAATTATTAAAAAGAAAATAAACAAAAAATGTACTTTTTGCCATTTTTTTCAACATTTTCACCATTCGGTGCCCTTAAAGTTTGAATATCGCTGTTTTTTTTTCGAAATACCTTTTTCGTTTGATTTCCACAGCATTTTCCGATTACAATTGTAAAAATCTAAAATTACAGCCACCATTGTATTTTTTTAAATTTTCCCTCAGGTTATAAATAACTCAGATGTTACATAAAATATTAAAAATATACAAAACTAAGTGGTTAGATAATGTGGACAGAATTGCAAACGAGAAACTACAAAACAATTAAAATCTTAGAGCGTGTATCTGATACATCAGATGTCCTCAACAGAAATAAACTTCTGTTTAAAAACTTCGTCATACAATTAAAACACGTAGGCCTTTCAAAATCGCATTCTATCCTCGGCATCCATCTTTTTATTTAGTTTAACGTTTTTTTAGATAAATTGAGATGACAAAAGTCCCTGTAATTCGCAACAGAGGTAAAGATATATAGGACAGAGATAGAGAGATAGAGGTTACCAGAAAGCAAACAAAAATAAATAAATAAATATATATATATATATATATATATATATATATATTTCAATGTTATAATTACATTTTGACATTAATCAATACAAAATGCCAACATTTAATTATAATATCGAAATAAAGAAGCGTCACTGCTATGAAATAAACATTCTTTTTAATTTGCTTACTTGTTATAGTGGCTACCAGAGGGCAGTGAAACCGAGTTCCCGCTACCTCTCATGGTAGAGAATATATATCGAGGAATAATGAATTATTGTGCTAAGATGCCTGGATAGCGTAAGTGGTAGCGCACTGAAGTATCAATTATATATATTTTATAACATCGATAAAGCGTTACTGCTATAAAGTAAACATATTATCTTTAATTTGCTTACTTGTTATAGTCAGCTACTAGATGGCAGTGAAGACCGAGTTCTCGCGACATCTAGTAATAATGGAGAATATAATACATATATAAGAAAAATAAGTGTTTGAATTGGATTCGCCTGGTGGTGTAATGGATAACACGCTGAGGTACTGACTCAGAGTTCCGGGTTCGAATCCCGTCCAGGCATTTATTTTTCTTATCATTCCATATATATATATATATATATATATCCATAGTAATTCTGCCCGAGGGCAGGTCCTTAGTTGCAATCATAGCATTTTCATGCTATGCTTGCAGCTTTACTAGGGAATTGTAAGTGTGGTAGCTTCCCGTTGCTTTCCACACCGGTGAAGTATGATGATGATAATGATAAGGATGATGATGATGATGATGGTATATGATTTCGGGGACCATTTGGGCCTTAAAGTTTTCCTGACATTTGTCTTACAGGTGAGGAAAAACCCCGATAAAAACCTCACCTAGAAAAACTGCCCCGACCGGGGATCGAACCTGGGCCCGCTGCGTGACAAGGCAGCACACTACCTCGATACCACAGCGGTGGACATAGAGAATATATATATATATATATATATATAATATATATATATATATATATATATAAATATAAAGGAAACATAAATGTTTGTGCTAAGATGCCTGGATAGCGTGAGTGGTAGCGCACTGAAGTATCGATTCAGAGGTTTGGGTTCAAATCTCGGTTCAGGCGTTTATTTTTCTTTTCATATAGAAACAAAAAGAGGGAGATATAGAAACTGTTACTGAAACTGAATGTGTGGAACGGATTGTTCAGAATTAGAGTTTGGGGTATGAGAAATTTTGAAACTTCAAGTATTTATCAGTAATTATATTCACCACTGTGCGTGACCATAAATGCGTTAACTAACAAATTAGGTTACGTAATATTATAGACATATTACAAAATATGCAATAAATACGCAGTTTATGGTCTACCAACTTTGCTGAAACAGGTTTAATTATGTTTTTTATGCAGTGTCCTTTAACCACATCTCTCATGGGCTATTGGACAACGCAGCATTTTGAGGTTTGAATTCCCTGACAATTACAGACAGAAATGAGTGACAACAGAAACTCTGCCAGAAAAAATGTAAAATAATACATGATTTTTTTTACAATAACTGATAAGGCCTCCAGCATGTTAAACATGTAATTGATAGAAATGTCTGTTGCCTGTCCAGTATGCTGATTGACTGAACATTCAGTGTTATTTATCTCATATTTTCAATAAATTACGCTTTACAAATCCCACTCTGAAACCAATGCCTCTATGAAGTCACTAACTTGCAAGGAACATTTTATAAAATTGAAATTAAGGAACTATAGGTTGCCATTAAACGTAGGCTCAATTCTGGAAATGCGTGCTATTATGCATTACAAAGACACTTGACGTCCCAACTCCTTTAAAAAAAATATTAAAATGAAAGTATATAAAATTATTATTCGGCCAGTTATATTATATGGGTGCGAAACATGATCTCTTACTTTAAGGGAGGAAAGGAGATTACGAGTATTCGAGAATTGAGTTCTTATGAACATTTTTGGACCAAAGAGAGATAGAGATGTGAATGGAGAAGATTGCATAACAGTGAACTATATTGTATTTATAGGAAGCCAGATATAATAAGAACAATCATGTCTCGTAGGCTGCGATGGGCAGGACATGTGTCAGGAAAGACGTGCACGGAAGCTTCCTTTAGGAAACCAGTGGGAAAACGCCCAGTTGGTAGACCAAGAATGAGGTGGAAGAATAACATTAACTATGATTTGAGGGAAGTAGAATATACAGGGAGTGATTGGAAAACATTAGCTCAGGATGAGGATGTATAGAGAGCTTATATACGCGCGGCCATGAACCTACGGATTCGATAGTGCCAGTGAGTTAGTTAGTTATCGGTTGTCATCGCATGCAATAGTTAATAATTAAGAGTGCCAGCGCGCAAAGCTGGAGATCCTGGGTTCAAATCCCGATTCAGATATACATTTTTCTCTTTAGTTGTATTAAGAAAACTTGTTTTTAAATTTCTAACCGAAGATCAAAGTGCATGTATAAACTGCGATTTTTTTTTATTGTATGCCACCACGTCGTCATTTCGACATTTTGATATTCTCTCCTGGCATTGCATTATGATAACCAACGTCTGGGGTTGGGGCGCCTGGAAGGCGGAGTTACTGCTCCGATGATATATGGTAGATGATGGTGATGGTAATGATTACCTCATCGCGTCAAAGAAACACGTAGTAAGCAAATAATGTATTACTTGGTTGGGGAAGGAAGATTAAATATTGTTCAGAGGCACTAATTTAGGCTTGATGTTATTTTACAGTCTAACATTCGGGTCTCACGGCTTAAACCCCCTCCCTGAGGACTTGTCCCTAGGATTTTTTTCCTACAATTTCATCGATCCCGGCTGGATTTGAACCCGCGAGCCTCATTACCAGAGACAATAAACTTAACTCCTAGATTATTTACATGTAGTAGGATTCGGTAATGTTAATAATTTATATATATTGACATGTTTTCTCATCAAATGGGATTTAATTTATCTTCCCATCTAGTAAATGGGCGCCCAACACTTCCATGTTCTATGGTTTCTACTTTAATAACAGCTGGGGGATTCTATCTGTAGGCATTCTTTTAGCAGGTTCGTACCAGTTGTTTCTCATATTGACAATTCTATTTGTAAATTAAAATATTTAAGTTTTTTCTAATATCTTCATTTCTTTTTCTGTCCAAAATTGTCATACCTGCTAGTGAACGTAAGAACTTAATTTCTGCAGTTTCTATTTTTCTTCTGTCTCAAAGGTTAAGAGTACAATTTTCACTTGGATATGTTAAGACAGGCACTGCCATAATTTCGTAAAATTTTAATTGTATTCTCCTCAAAGTTCTATTTTTCAGTGTCCGTTTTATAGCGCCACACATTTTATAAAATGTATTTAATGTAATATTAATATCTTCCTTCTGGCAGTTTGATACATTGCATCCTAAATAATTTAAATTGTTCACCTGTTGTATTGTACTGTACTGTTATGAATGCTGATTTTACACATCATATGATATTTCCTGTTGAATGCCATTACTTTCGTTTTGCTTTCAGAGGTTGTCATATTGAATTTATTTGCTCTCTCTCTCTCTCTCTCTCTCTCTCTCTCTCTCTCTATATATATATATATATATATATATATATTCTTGTATATTGTAAGCCCATGTTTCCCTTAACAGAGGTTTAGGCGCTCTCCCCAACAGGGAAGAATTTGAACCATACTAATTTAGTTACACTTGTTTTTGTATAGATGGCATTTGAGTAGTCCGTGGTCAGTGTTCCGCCTCATACTGACATCTAGGAAACCAAGGTAGTACTAGGACGGGAAAATTCGGTAAATTTTGCTTAGAGGCCTTTTCATTCAGGTTTAAGGATTTTTTACGAGCCTGAAAATCCCGGAGGACCTGCTCCTTGGATTTTTCCGTCCTAAAAAATCCATCGATCCCGGCCGGGTTTGAACCCGCGACCCTCGGGACCAGAGGCAAGGAGCATAACCACTAGTCAACCGCGGCCGAATATATATATATATATATATATATAATCATAAGCTTCTTGGATTGGATTTAGATCTTCTAATCCTGCTTTTCTCCTTTGGTTGTAATTGTATGATTTTATTTGATTGGGAAGCCCGAATAGTTGAGCTGGTTAAAAATAGACCGAGAGGAAAACGACGAAAAACACGGGATGATAATTAACAGGGACTTCTAAAGAACAGGAATGTGACATAGGAATATGCCAAGAAGATATCCTTAAAGAGGAGGGACTGGAAGAGTATCATAAACCTTGACACCTCCTATGGTATAAAAGGATAGGACTAAAGAATTAGAATTTTGAATACAGGGTGAACGGTAATTACACCGACGAACTTCAGGGACTGATTCCTGACTGGAAATGAAGGGAAAAACTTCCTATAAATATGTGTCCGGAAATGAACGATGTGCGTGCAACGACAACAAATAGTCCCGGTACACAGTACATAGCATAATCGCATCCACATCACAGCATATGTTTAATGTGGGCTCCATGGGATGCAACGCACTTCGAATCATGGATTGCCTCATTCTGTCGCATGTTCCGGCCTCTCTCCGAATAGCGTCACAGACGACGTGGACACACTGTTGAAGGGTATGCACAGCTGGAACTGGGTCAGCATACACAACACTTTTAGATGCCCCCAGAGGTAAAAATCCATGGGGTTTAAGTCTGATGATATAGCAGACCATGCAACAGGGACGGAGAGGCCGTTCATCAGTGCCATCTACCGTGGCAACGATACATTTATGGACACTTATTCATACCACATTTTTTCTTCCATTTACAGTCAGAAATCAGTCCCTGCAGTTTTTCGGTGTTAATTAAAACTCAGCTTGTATAATTCTGTTTGTTGACATGCACTGTATATGTTGCCATTTCAATCTACATTCGTCTATTTTTACTGAAATGCTTTAAATTGTGTTGTGAAAATTCTTCTTAGTTTCAGAAGTATAAAATTGTCCTTATGCTCAGCGGTGTCACCATGGAAAAGATACGGAGGCAACAATGCGAAGGAGAAGAAGAAGACATTAGAATTCGCGAGTCGCAAGAACGCGGATTAGAATTGCTACAAACTTTAGCATTAATTCATTCATGCAAAACCCGCACCTCCACCGCTACCTCCCACAAGAATTTTTATATTATTTCCTGCTCACACTTTTAAACAGATTGCTTGGTGAAAACTTACTTCAGTAAAACGCTCCGAGAAACAATTTTTATCTTCCTCCATTCCTTATCATGTAATTGTACACCTACTAACACCATCATCAGCTTTGGGATGAGGAGAATCCTTGAAAAAGGAGTAAAATATAAATGAAAATACAATTTGAAGCTCCATTACTTCTGGACATGATTAACTGATTTCTATGTAAAATTTATTTAGAACATAATTGAATAAGTCATTTCGAGAAGGGATCATCTCTAATTTGTCTGAAATTCACTTCTTTCATTATTCCATGTTTAGATACCTACTTCCATCGTTTCCATTTGAGAACGGATCAACTACACCATTCCTTCACCACTTTCTGACTTCATTCAGCAGCAATTTCAAATTCAATGCTTTATCCTGAAAAAGTTGAATCAGTTCTTTCCCCTCTCCTGTAAAATTTGATCAGCTGTAGATTATCCCTTTTCGAAATGACCCATTCAATTAAAGATTATGAAAATTTAGAATATATGACTAGAAAATTAATAAAAGAATCTGAAAAATGGAGATTAATTTTGAACATGAGAAAAACAAAATATTTAGCAATTGGTGAACCAGAACAAAACTTGATTTTGGAGACTGGAGAAACAATAAAATCTTGTTTTGAGATCACATATTTAGGAATTAAAATAAATAAAATCGAAGTTATGAAGAGAAGTAAGAAATAGAAATAATAAAGGAAAAATTACAATTGCTTGCCTCAATGGAATATTGTGGGATAAAAATATAAGCAATAAAAATAAAATGTATATATATCATACAATTGTTAAAAGCATAATTACTTATGGAGCAGAACTTTGGCCATTAACAACAAAAACAAATAAGTATCTTTTGGCAACGGAAATGTATTTTATACGAAGGGCAGCATGAATTTCAAGAAGAGAAAAAAATAGGAACTCAGTTATAAGGGAGAAAATGAAGATTGAAGACACTATTTTAGATTATATTAAAACTCAGTAATTAAGAAGGTACGACATGTCCAGCGAATGGAAGAGGATCGGCTACCAAAATGTGTTTTGGAATGGAAACCTGAGGGAAGACGAGGCAGAAGAAGATTCAAAACTTCCTGGAGTCAGGGATTATATTTATACATGAAGGAGAAACATCTACAACCAGGAGACTGGATGGACCGACAAAATTGGCTATTGGGAATCGGACAATGTCGAAGACATTAATCAACCGATGATCTATCTATCTATCTTTCTATTAATAAAGTAGGTTCATGAACACGCGGATTAGGCTTTAAGACTGGTTTACACGCTACGTCTTATTGTACGTTTTACAGGACAGGACAAATCCTATCCGATAAAATGTTGCATATAAACAGCAAAACGTACGTCCTGTCGAGTGGGAATGAAATCCAAGGTCAGATTGAAGAACTGACGGGAGAAGCATCATTTTGCGACAAAACGTACGTTTTTTGTATTCCGTCTTGTATGTTACGTTTAAATGGCTTTTCTCATGCAGGTGTCTTGTTTCTGTATGTACGGTGTTACCAACTAAAGCAATTGACTGTAGGCTGAGGTGTCCATTCGCAAATAATTGCTCCAGTCATCAGGTTCACCTCTCACTTCTTTTAGTAACACGACATGGGATTACTGACTTCTCTTGAGATGCCACTCCCTTGACCATCTTGTCTTTTTCCTCTTCATCACTTTTCCTCCCAGCCGTCGAATCCTTAACCCTTAACTTCACAAATGTATCTTTTAAGATACATCGATTTCATTTATTTACATATTTTATTTATAAAACGATAAAAAACGAATGATTATAAATTACTCGTACTTAAGTCTGTGCCAAATTACGTAATAATGTAGCCTACAATAATAACTTAGAGTTTTACATGATTTTTTTTTTTTTTGCGGTCCGAAACATTTGAATAACTGGCACGAGAAATTATTGTGTCGCCAATTTAAGAGTTTAAGAGAGAAAAAAAATAAAAGAAAGCAACTGGGCTTCCTCCATAATCAAATTAATGATGTTTTTCTCACTTTTAATATGAAAAAAAATAACACTGACAATATACTACAACTCGAGTCTGGATTAGAACTGAGGTAGAAAATGGAGGGAAAACGTTACCGTGTAAACACTGGACAAAATGTACATTTTGTATTCCGTTCTGAATGATCGACAAAACGAACAATAAGAGGTAGCGTGTAAACCGCCATTTACATGCATCCTACCTTGTACTAATATTTCCAATCATCCCCTGTATAATTTACCTTACTCAATCACGGTTGTTATTATTATTCTCCCATTTATTTTTAGCCTACCTATTGGGCGCTTTCTCTATAGTTTTCCCAGAATATATTTTCATTTGCCATTCATGTCTTGACGATCGCAGGCTAAGAGACTTAACTTGTCTTACTATATATAACTTTTCCTACAAATATCATATAGCTCACTGTATATTAATTCCGGGCTAAATTCCAATTGTACTGTAAACAAATGCATTTAAGGTATGACTCTTCCGACTCCTATTGGGGAAATTTTGGTACTACTTATACTGCCCTATGACTGAATTGTGTACGAAACTGTCAAAGATAGAAACATTTTTTTCGTTCAATGTCACCACGTTCTCATTTCGACATTCTGGTATTCTCTCCTGGCATGGCATTACTGTAACCCACTTCTAAGGATTTCGCATCCATATAACTGGGAGAATAATATTTTCATACATTTTCAGTTTTTTTTGAGAAGTTGGGATGGCAGGATTTCCTGTAATGGATAGTCACATGCAATTCCAGTTTAAGCCTATGTTTACTGTCTTTGTGCATCTCATTCATGTTTTTAATTATTGTTTCTAGGTATTTTAATTCAAATTTTAAGAATTGTAAAACAGTATCTGTATCTCAGTCGTCCTCAATAATTTGCAGTGCTGTTTTATAGAAAGCCTTTCGATAACCTAAGTATCATCTTCTGCTTTCATTTTGGTACAATTCTTAAAACTTTAACATAGTGACTTCAACGAAGTTTCGTAATGTATTTTAAAAATCTTAATATTTTAATTCAGTAACTTCTTCAAAATTTCCTTAATTTCCATTAACTGTCCATTTCCATTATATAAGTTGTTGCATTTCCATGTGTGAGCATATAATTAGCTTTATGTTAAATCAAGGTTTCTCAAAAGAGCACTGTCAATTTCAAAATATACAAGAAATAGTTATGCCTATACAATTGCCCAGGAATCCTTCTTCATCGAAGATATCAGACACTGTTTCAGACTACCGGAAACGCAAGCATACAGAATCGTCATCGAGGAGAGACAGAACAAAGCCGCCCAGATACCGACAGAAATTATGGAAACAGACGCAATGAAAACAGATACCTGGAAGCAACCGAATTTCGAACTTCGGCACCTGTACACACGTTTCGCAGCCCATGGATTTCATGGGAATATATGCCTGAACAACATGTACCATGAACCCAAGGAGGACTGCATCTGTAAATTATGCAACTATCCATGTCCAAAATATCATCTAGCGAAGTGTAAAAACAGGACTCTGCCTCTAAACAATTTAATTAAAGACTGGTAAAAAGCTAAATTTAATTTGATGTACACATTGTGTTTAATAAATATATTACAATATAATTAGCTTTATAATAATAATTATTATATATCTCAAGAATGAAACACCTTTTAAAAATGTAATTACATTTATATTAATAATGTCACAACGTGAATGTCACGTCACGTGAAACTGACTTCGTAAAATATTCTTCATTAATATAGCATTCTAACAACATATAAAACTTGAACTTTTTTAAAATTAAATACGGCGACGGTCTTAAACAGTTCATTGTTAGATTAAATTGAAATGTTTCGTACCTCTCCTCATATCCAGTCTTCTAAGTAGATTGCGATTTCAAAGCCTTGGTAGTTTCATCTACAGTACTTTCTTGTCGTCTGATGTTAATGTCGATCGGAAGAACTACTTCTTCCCTCTGTTGGTGGACCGGTAAACCTCCGGTTCCAGTTAGAATTCGCGGGGGTTTCGAAGTTCATAAGATCTTCTTTCTTGTTTTTTATGTGGATTTTTTCCTAAAGCGTGAGTTTCTTTTTGTTTATCTATTTGTTTAATTAGACTGACTTTTGATTCAATTAGATTTTTTTTCGGACCAAGCATGAGCAGCCTCTGCTAGCTTTTCCACTTCACCATTTTTGACATTTTTCAAATCCTTGGCGGCTTCATCTTCAGTACTTTCTTGTCGACTGATGTTATGTCGATCGGAAGAACTATTTCTTCTTCCTACTGTTGGTGGACCGATAAGCCTCCGGTTTCAGCCAGTATCCGCGGGGATTTCGAAGTTCATAAGTTTTTCTTTCTTTCTTTTTATGTGGATTTTTTTCCAAACCGTGAGTTCTTTTTGTTTATCTATTCGTTTAATTAGGCTTCCTTTTCATTAAATTAGATGTTTTTCGGACCAAGCATGAGAAGCTACTGCTCACTTTTCCACTTCACCATTTTTGACATTTTTCAAATCCTTGGCGGCTTCATCTTCAGTGCTTTCTAGCCGACTGATGTTATATCGATCGGAAGATCTACCTCTTCTTCCCTCTGTTGGTGGACAGATAAAATTTGAGGACGACGGATTTTACCTAAGAAGGTATTTTAACTTATTTTATTTTAGGACAGATAAACCTCCGGTTCCAGTCAGAATCCGCGGTGGTTTCGAAGTTCATAAGTTTAGGTGGATTTTTTTTCCCAAACCGGGAGTTCTTTTTTTCTATTTGTTTAATTTGACTGCCTTTTGATTTAATAGATGTTTTTTCGGACCAAGCATGAATAGCTACTGCTCATTTTTCATTTCACAATTTTTTACCTTTTTCAAATCCTTGGCACTTCATCTTCAGTACTTTCTTGTCGACTGATGTTATGTCGATCGGAAGAATTTTATTTTAATTTAATCTTAGATTAAACCTCATAGTGATCTATTCCTATAAAAGTTGAATAATAGTTTATTGTTAGTTGTAATCTATGTGTACGTTTTTTATACAACTCCGTAAATGCAATGCACTTTAAAATGCCAATGCTTTGAAATGCGGCTTTTGTAAATCCATAGATCAATGAGAGGGGGTACTATGGGGTAGAGGGTAGCCAGATAAACCCCAGTGCACTTACACAGTGTATAACAATAATAAAAAGGATTAAGCCATGTTTTATGAGGGCACAGAAACCAATAAAAATCGAGCTGCCCTCTACATAGCAAGTGGTTCACATAAAACACACCAGATCATCATTGTACGTTTCTTTTCCAACTGTTAAACCCTCTCCTTTCTTGTGCACAGTGGTTACAATGATGTAAATTATAGGCAATAAACATTATGCGCAGCCCTCACTTTTTTTTATCTCTAAAAACTGACAAGAAAAGTACACTCAATCCAACTTAGCTTTGAATTGTAAATTAAAATTGTCTACCGATACTTCTCTCGCTCTAGAACTAAATAAATCAATATTTTTACATTCCATTCCATTCCATTGCTGCAGCATAACCTCTCACCATATAGGTACTTTTACGTGTCACCCGCCATCCGTGCATTACAGAGTGGTACAAACTGTCGGGGAGAGGGATTTTTAACTGTGGATCACACACATACTTTTTTACCATTCAAGGACATGGAGAGCCTCCCAGGATGAATGCTTTTAAAATAAATAAGTCCATCCATCCACAGTAATTCTGCCCGAGGGCAGATCTTTCATTGCGATCATAGCATTTTCATGCTTTACTAGGGAATTGTAGGTGTGGTAGCTTCCCGTTGCTTTCCACACCGGTGAAGGATGATGATGATGATGATAACGATAAGGATGATGATGACCATATGATTTCGGGGACCGTTTGGGCCTTAAACGTTTCCTGACATTTGTCTTATTGGCGAGAAAAAACCTCGATAAAAACCTCACCTAGAAAAACTGTCCCGGCCGGGGATCGAACCCGGGCCCGCTGCGTGACAAGGCAGCACGTTACCTCGAGACCACAGCGGTGGACAATAAATGAGTGTACGATTTTTTAGTTTTCTATAAGTGTAAGCCATTAGATTTTTTGTTTTTGTTTTCTTCTTTTTTCAAAATTTCTTTTTACTGATTTCCTCCATTTTGCTTTCAAACTCCACGGTATTACAGCCCTAGAAGGCATTTAGCCTACCAACCGGCTACTGGCCTCACATCCACATGTGTTAATCACAGAGGTATATGATCATCGAGCCACTGTAGGCGTGACATGTAGTCAGCATGTCGTGTCCCCCAGCCATTATAGCTGGTTTTCTCTGCCTGGAGCCGCTACTTAATGTAGCTACCCAAATTCATCACGATACTAAGCGGGCAGCGGTCCCATTCTGGCCGAAATTCGATGGGAAAAATTTATTTCCCCATAGAGACTCGAATCAGCGCAAGTCCCGTAGCTCTACGCCATGACATCTTGCCTTAACCACTCAGCTACGGCGCGGGACCTTTCTTTTTTCAGGCATTTATTTTACCAGTTTGGTCTTTTTTATATTGTCTATCTTCTTTTTCCATTTTTCATACAATTACAGGACACACACTCAGACATAAGGTGGATATTTAAAATCCCTACCCCGCCAGGAATCGAGGCCGGTTCGCCGGATTGGAAGGTAGGGACAATAGAGATCATGCTACGGCGACGTGCTAAGATTCGGACTCCACATTCATTTTATACATACGGAATATAATTACCAAAACGTAAATATTCAGAGGGTATTCAGGGATGTTGGCTCAATGCTTTGATGTAACGAATCCGTGGTCTCAGGTGACTTGTTTATTAGAACTTAATTGTTGTTGATACATTAGATATAGGCTATAGTAGGTCATTTAGTTATTTTATCTCTAATAAATACAAATACATAATTATATTTAAAATACTTGATTAATATATTTATAAAATTAATTATAATTAAGTCAAGTTATATTGAATCGCACAATAAGATTTTCATAAGTAATGCCACGAGTGATTTCCAATTTATCTAGAGAATTTGGAAATCAAGAGTGGCATTTGTTAGGACTATTTAACGAATGACATTAAGCAGTTTACTCACAAATCATTGTTTAACTATAGTTATTTTTAAATATTTATATATTTAATGTAAACGGCGATGTTTGAAAACAAATTAGAAATGTGAGGTTATGTTCATTCACTGCTGCTTGATCATATTATTTATTCCAAATAAGATTGCAATATTGTACGAGTGCACCCAAGTGGAGAAATAATGAAACACGTCAAACTGTATATCATAATCAACATTACGGGTTATTCATTTTTTTAGTAAACAACTCAGTATAATCAATGAATCTTTTCATTATTTGCTATATTCAATGTATTTGTTGGAGATAAATAATGCTTTGACCTGTTCAGAACATTAAAAAGGAGGAGCTTTCTCTATCGTAAAAGCAGGAGCTGATAAAGAGAAATCGATAAAGAGCGAGGTGAAACACGACTGTCATTGGTTCTAAAACAACATTCATTGAAATGTGATTGGTCATTGACTAGCATTTGTGGCATGAGTTAAATAGTCCATGTAAATGAAAATTCTAACTTCTAAAGTAATTTCATAACCGACTTTTGTTACGAGTTATCTCGCCTAAATCAAATGTATAATCTCTCTATAAAATTACTTTTAAATCCACCTTTATATCAGCATTTAATTTGATAATCCGTTTAATTAAAATTGCATTGCAATCCATCACCACTTAAACATAAATTACACCTGATAAGATGGTTCTGATAAATTACAAACGAAAATTAATAATATAATCATCACTTGGATATCTGTATGAGTAATTGCTCTAATGGACTGGGCATCATCTAAAGTAGAAAGTAGCCGAGAACTGCAGATCTACATTTTGGCATTATTTATATGAGTAATACTGGATTATACACTACAAGCTACCATCACTCAAAACTTCATGAAGTTTGTCGCCTGGTCTTAGTAACACTGTTCAAGGATGTCCTCACACTTTTGATTCACAGTGTATTTATATAACTGCGTTACAGAACTTGCTTCGAGTGTACTTTCCCTGTAAATGGGTTTTCAGAGAGGATATAACAAAGCGGCATTAAAGTCTCTGAAATTGAACGTAAAAGTTTAAAGCCTGCAGTATTTTATATTCACAATAAGCATGTTGACCTAGTACACACTCATATCTGTGGCTAAAGTTTTGCAATTGTGAACACATGTGGAATTTCTGCTACAGTCAAGTTACGACACAGGAACGTATAAAGAAGAACATAATTGATGTTATCAACAATGATACGACAAAGGTGTTCACTCTCACCTGTATCATTTAATATTTATATGGACGATATCCTAAAAGAATGGAAGAAGGTTTTAACTAATGAAGGAATATTAATTGATAATAAAGATAAAATAAATGCTTTATTATTCGCTGACGATGTTGTACTTTTAGCAGAATCTGAAAATGAGCTCCAAATGTTAGCATATAAATTTAAATTAATAGCCAATAGATATAATTGTAAAATATCAATAAATAAGTCAAAAGTAATGGCATTTATTGGTAAACATGGAATTAGATCAAAAATTGTACTGGATAACAAAATAATAGAACAAGTATCACATTTCCAATATTTAGGATGTGATATAACTTATAGAGAAAATAAAGATATAGAAAATAAAGTAAATAAATTTCAGGCTATTTGTGGAATCATAAAAAGAACCTTAGGTCGGAAAACAAGGAAAGATACGAAACTTAAATTATATAAAACAATGGCTGTTCCTTTGTTGTTGTATGGAAGTGAAAATTGGATAATGAAATCAAGGAATAAAAGCAGGATGCAGACTGCGGAAATGCTGTTTTTGCGTAATGTGAAAGGATGCACAAGAGCGGATAGAATAAGGAATGAAACTATACGAGAATAATTAAATATATATAAAATTGAAGATAAAATCAGCGAAAGTAATAAGAAATGGACAGAACACTTAATGAGAATGAACAACGAAAGAATACCAAAAAGAACCTTCCTGTATAATCCCAGAGGAACAAGAGATGTTGGCCGACCACGCAGAAGATGGACTCCACTTTTAACTTCTCCGGAACAGGCTGCATAGCCTAAACCTCGTAGTAGAAGAAGAAGGAGAACAATGATACAAGTGGTCCTGTTTTTATTAATACATTTGCGGCGAAATTTGTTATGTGTAAATTTATCTGCAAAGTGTTTACTTATTTTGGAGGCGTCAGTTATTACCGGAAAAATGTGTAAATTCAAATCGTGAAAGATTGGCATGCCGCGAGTAAATGGTAAACCCATAAAATTGGATAAACTGGGCGAACTTCTGGACAAAACGCGGAAAATAAGAACAACACTCATTCGTGAATAAATATATATATGTTAGCAAAATGTAATATCATTTAATACTTCATAATTCTATGTAGTCCACCGCTGTGGTCTCGAGGTAGCGTGCTGCCTTGTCACGCAATGGGCCCGGGTTTGATCCCCGGTCGGGGCAGTTTTTCTGGGTGAGGTTTTTATCGGAGTTTTTCCTCACCTGTAAGACAAATGTCAGGAAAACATTAAGGCCCAAATGATCCCCGAAATAATTTGGCCATCATCATCATCATCATCCTTATCATTATCACTATCACCATCATCCTTCACCGGTGTGGAAAGCAACGGGAAGCTACCACACCGACAATTCCTAGTAAAGCCACAAGCATAGCATGAAAATGCTATGATTGCAGCGAAGGACCTGCCTTCGGGTAGAATTACTATGGATAGATGGGATTCTATGTAAATTATTAATGTATAATCTAATTGTATTTTTATCTAACTAACTAACTAACTCACTGACAATAATGAACCCGTAGGTTTATGGCCGCGCGGACATAAACTCTCCATACATACCTATCCTGAGCTAATGTTTTCCAATCATTTCCTGTATAATCTACTTCCCTCAAATCATGGTTAATGTTATTCTTCCACCTCATTCTTGGTCTACCAACTGGGAGTTTTCCGTCTGGTTTTCCTACAAGAAGCTTTCATGCGCGTCTTTAATTCCCCATTCGTGCCACATGTCCTGCCGATCGCAGTTTACGAGGCTTAACTTTTCTTATTATATCTGGATTCCTATAAAGACCATGTAGTTCACTGTTTCGTAGTCTTCTCCATTCACCTGTCTGTTCATCTCTCTTTGGTCCAAAAAAATTCCTAAGAACTTTGTTTTCAAATATTCGTAATCTCCTTTCCTCCCTTAAAGTAAGAGTCCATGTTTCGTATCCATTAAATATAACTGATAGAATAATAGTTTTATATGTCTTCAGTTTAACTTTTTTTGAAAGGAGTTGGGACGTCAAGAGTCCTTGTAATGCATAATAGCACGCATTTCCAGAATTGAGCCTATGTTTAATTTATTTGTGGATATCATTCCAATTTGTGATTTTTGTGCCTAGGTATTTGAATTCAGCTACTTCCTCAAAATTTGCCTCATTTGTTATTAGCTGTCCATTTCCATTATATAATGTATTTCTATGTGTGACCATATATTAATACTTAATAAAGCTTCAGCGATACATACCCTACTAAACGATGCAGAAAAGCTTAGCATGGCCCCTGCGCGAAAGGATGACACGCAAAATCGTGAAGCGTTCCACATTTTTTAGTATGTATACTTCAATTAAAATTTGAAATTTTTTAATGTATTTACAAAATGTATTTCATCAATTTCAAAAAATAATTGTCTGTATCACTTTGTCCTTGAGGCAATCCTCTAATGAGGAAAGTTACATATAATAAAAAAAATATCATTCTGCGTAAATTATTAATGTATAATGTAATTGTATTGTTATCTAATTGTAATATTATTGTTGTTTTTTACTTTATAGTATTATCAAACATTTTTATTGATACAGACTGTCAAGAGCACGTAAGGCTTGCTGCCCCTGCGACCCATATTTGTAAATAACATTGTATCTTACTTTTAGTCTAATAAAGTCCTACTACTACTATCTTTACTTGATGGCCTATAAATCACTTGGGCTACGAGTCGGCTGCTGGCCTCATAACAGCACGTGTTCATCACAGAGATAAACGATCATCCAGCCAGTGTAGTCGTGATATGTGGTTAGCATGTCAAGTCCTCTAGCCGTTATACCTAGTTTTTTTCAACCTGGAGCCGCTACTTATTGTAGCTACCCAAATGCCTCAAGATGCTGGGTGGGTATCGGTCCCATACTGGCCGAATATCCATGAGAACATTTCTTTCCCCATGGAGACTCAAACCGCAAGTCCTGTAGTTCAGCACCAACGCGTCTAGCTTTAACCACTCGGCTAAGTAGCGGAACATTTCAGGCTCTTAGTTCTTTAAATTCCGAATCTACGAAAATGAACCCATGACTTTCCTTCCGCTTAGAAGGTAGCTCTGCTCAGGTTTTACGCCGTTCAAATACATCGAAAACAGAAGGTTTGAAACCGCGACCCTCGGAACCACATGCGACCTAGTTACTATCAGTTTATCAGGACTTTCTTCTTCTTCTTAAACTTAATTTATAGAATTTTCATCCTGTTTATTTCCAAAATCACTCCTCGGAGGAAGACGTATTGGATGTGCATTCACTGTCTAGCCATCTCTTGGCTGGCCTTTCTCTTGTTCTTCTCCCGTCCATTGGTCTTCAGCTCTTTTTGCAAGCCCGTTTTCTTCCATTCTTTCTATATGACCCTTCAAATATTTTCGTCTATCTATAATAAATTTTGTTATGTCTTGAATATGGCATTTGTCCCTAATTTCTGTGTTGTGTATTTTATCAAATAAAGGACCAATAAAGAATAATATAAATAACCTTAGAACTTTAAAATGTTAGTATTTATACCAAAATATGTATATATTTTTACTTTTACCTTCCAGGTTCTGAATGACTAGTGATTACCATAGGCACAGAGTTTTCAACTGGAGATTTCAATATAGCTGAATTAGCATTAACTAATCTCGTCTGATTTCGTTACAGTAGATGGCAAATATTAGATTTTGATTTCTCTAGAGTTCCTATTCTCTGGTGTTTCACATAGATATAAAAATATTACAATTCCCTCGGAAATCGACAAATTCAATTGTTTATTTTGTCAATCTGTTGTCTATCCCATCATTATTCACATGTTTACATATTAAAACCGCTAATTTCCCAACAGATGGCTCTGCATTGACAAATGAATCACAATAATATTGTTTCCAAACATGTTAGCGGTTTTTATTAAAATCAGTTTCTCATACATGATGTGAAATTTTCCTTAGAGATTTACTGTGGC
This sequence comes from Diploptera punctata, assembly GCA_030220185.1. Classification (NCBI taxonomy): domain Eukaryota; kingdom Metazoa; phylum Arthropoda; class Insecta; order Blattodea; family Blaberidae; genus Diploptera; species Diploptera punctata. The sequence goes on along the minus strand of JASPKZ010004576.1, from coordinate 1,626,172 downwards.
TATTGAACTCTTGCCCCAAATGGTAGTCAATGACCAATCACGTTTCAATGAATTTTGTTTTACAACCAATGGCAGTCGGGTTTCACCTCGCTCTTTATCGATTTCTCTTTATCAGTTCCTGCTTTTGGGGTAGAGAAAGCTCCTCCCTTTTTAATATTCTGAACAGGTGTGAACATTATTTTTCTCCAACAAATACATTGAATTGTAGGCGTTCACGGCGGCATCTTGATCCATATTTGGTTCGTCTTCCGGGCTTATAGGCCGTGGTCTGGTTGTCCTTCATACCCTTCGACGTTTTCGTCTACTGCTGCGGTAGACATCTCCGCGTGCTCTCTGTGAACTCCTCAACATTCGGCTGTCAGACTGGCTGGTCGTTGGAAACTGTCTCTCTGTTTATAATTAGCTAAACCCCGGGTGGAGGGGGGGGTTTCTTCTTTCTCTTTCCCTTCTGGCGGTACGCGAGTTATGCGCTGTAGTGCAGTTTGCAGAAGTCATAGGCTTCGTTGTCCGTGTTTATGCAGTGCTGGGATCCAAATTGTTTGTTTATCTTTCATGGTTTCTTGTTCTTCTTCTTTTTTGTTGAAGGAATTCCGTATGTTTTTAATTCTTATGTTTTATATTTCAATGGCTTCTCTGTATCGTCCTGGTGTAGTATGGTGATGTTTGGTGATAATACCCTAGTAATCTTCGATGTCTACCCGCAGCAGTAGACGAAACGTCGAGTAGGAAGACAACCAGACCACGGCCTATAAGCCCGGAAGACGAACCAAATATGGATCAAAATACATTGAATATAGCAAATACTGAACAGATTTCGTGACTTTATGCAAAAGCTCAATTGTTTACTGAAAAAATAAATGAACAACCTAATAATTTTGATTATAATATACTGTTCTTTGATGTGTTTAATTATTTCTCTAATAGAGTGGTTTTTACAATACTGCGATCCTATTTTGGCAATAAATAATAAGATTCAAGTTGCAGTAGATAGACATAACACCTCACATTTCTGATTGGTTTTCAAACATCGCCGTTGTACATCTTGGATATATCAACACCCTTAAAATACCTTAAATACCACCATTAACTATATTTGATAAGGATTTTTGGGTACACAGCTTAATTTTATTTGTTAAATAGTCCTAACAAATACTACTCCTTATTTCCAAATCCTCTAGACGAATTCTCGAGTCACGAAGAAACTCGTAAATTTATCGATGATTTGGAAATCACTTGAGAAATTACTTACAAAAATTTTACCTCATGTTATGTGGAAATGATATGCAATGTATCTAGGTTCGAAGCAAAATTACTGTACTATTTTTACTTGGGTTGCAAAATTTTGGATTGAATAAAACACAAAATCGGCGCAACCCATTCTCGTGAGGCATTTGGGTAGGTACAATAAGCCTAGTGGCTCCAGGATGAGAAAACCGGCTATAACATGCACCCTTACACTGACCGGATGATCGTCTACCTCTGTGATCAACACATATGGATGTGATGTCAGCAGTCGGCTGGTAAACCAAGGGCCTTCCAGGACTGTAACTAACTAAATAACTCACTGGCACTATCGAACCCGTAGGTTCATGGCCGCGCCAATATATCCCTATCCTGAGCTAATGTTTTCCAATAATTCCCTGTATAATCTACTCCCTCAAATCATAGTTAATGTTATTCACCCACCTCGTTCTTCGTCTACCAACTGGACGTTTTCCCTCTGGTTTTCCTACGAGAAGTTTCCATGCACGTCTTTCTTTCCCCATGCGTGTAACATGTCCTGCCCATCGCAGTCTACGAGACTGTTCTTATTCTATCTGGTTTCATATACAGGTCCTAGTTCACTGTTGTGTAGTCTTCTCCATTCACCTATCTGTTCATCTCTCTTTGATCTAAAAATTTTCCTAATAACTTTATTCTTAAATGCTCTTAATCTCCTTTCTTCCCTTAAAGTAAGAGCCGATGTTTCGCATCCAAATACTGTAACTGGTAGAATAATAGTTTTACATATTTTCAGTTTAACGTGTTTTGAAAGGTGTTGGGACGTCAAGAGTCTCTCTGTAATACATAATAGCACGCATTTCCAGAATTGAGCCTATGTTTAATTTATTTTTGCATCTCATTTCTATTTGTGATTGTTGTTCCTAGGTATTTGAATTCAGGCACTTCCTCAAAATTCCCCTCATTTTATCATTAGTTGTCCATTTGCATTATATAACGTATTTCTATGTGTGACCATATATTTAGTTTTATTGATATTTACTTCCAGTAGCGCCATGTATTTATTGTTTGAGTGAATAGTAGATCCATCCATCCATCCATAGTAATTCTGTCCGAAGGCAGGTCCTTTACTGCAATCATAGCATTTTCTTGTTATGCTTGCAACTTTACTAGGGAATTGTAGGTGTGGTAGCTTCCTGTTGCTTTTCACACCAGTGAAGAATGATGATGATGGCAATATAATTTCGGGGACCGATTGGGCCTTAAAGTTTTCCTGAGATTTGACTTACAGGTGAGGAAAAACCCCAATATAAACCTCACCCAGAAAAACTGCCCCGACCGGGGATCGAATCCGGGCCCGCTGCGTGACAAGGCAGCACGCTACCTCGAGACCACAGCGGCGGACAATAGTAGATAATGTATCAAAATGTATATACCCCTAGGTAGAGTTGAATATTAGGACTTGGCCAAAAAAGAAAAGTTCCACACTTGGAATATTAAAAAAATCTGGAAATTTTCACGAGTTAAGGGAAATGGGAGTAGGAAGTTGAAGAGGGTTGGAGGATGAAATTGGAGGGGGTATAAGGAAGACTGAAGTTGTTTCCTGGAATATAAAAATAAAACGCAACAATCTGGTGCAATCTTACGTTCAATATACTGCAAGACTCTCGTTTGTCAAACTGAATTACGACCCGAATTCTTGCACTGATTGTACTTTGCAGAACAAATTCAACTTCAGACGTGGGACAAATAAGCAACGGAAATTGAATTTGGAAATATTGATGACGGCTATTTGAATAACATTGGACTCAAGACATCTTAAAAATTACGTAGGCTAGAAAGAAATACATTCATTTTATCAACCAGAATGTTGAAAATTCTCTACAAAAAAATTAAATAAATAAATACAATTTTCTATGATATAAGCCTAGTATTCATTACTCAAGGGACAAACATGGGAACAAAGTATTTTTATTAATCTAGGACTATTTCTAAGGTTTTTTTAAACCGGTACTAGAAAACTTCAATAGAATATAAAGGACACAGAGAAAGAATAAAGCAAGACTACTCTTTGATCAATACATAATTATTATAAGACATTGTATTTGTGTCGAAGTTTAATAATAAAACTAATAATAATAATAATAATAATAATAATAATAATAATAATAATAATAATAATAATAATAATAATAATGTCCCGCGCCGTAGCCGAGTGGTTAAGGCAAGAAGCCTTGGCGCAGAGCTACGGGACTTGCGCTGGTTCGAGTCTCCATGGGGAAAGAAATTTTCTCATGGTATTTCGACCAGTATGGGACCGGTGCCTACCCAGCATCGTGAGGCATTTGGGTAGCTACAATAAGTAGCGGCTCCAGGTTGAGAAAACCAGCTATAACGGCTGGGGGACTCGACATGCTGACCACATGTCAACCCTACACTGGCTGATGACCATCTACCTCTGTGATTGGCACATGTGTATGTGAGGCCAGCAGCTGGATGGTAGGCTAAGGGCCTTGTAGGCCTGTCGCGCCAGGAGTTTTAATAATAATAATAATAAAAATAATAATAATAATAATAATAAGAAGAAGAACAACAACAACAATAAGATAATGCATTTTTCTGGAGGAACTGCTTAGTAGGGTTATATCTTTATACAATAGACTGCAGGAATATTTGAAAGAGTTGGACAAGATTATTTCCATACCTGCATTGAGATTGGTGGTCGCTACTTTGAACAACTGCTGTGATCTAGAAGGTGTTGCTATTGCTTTCATATATTGTGGTAATTCTTGCTATGGAATGTACGTTGTGTTTTACGAGAAAAATAAGAATTCTATGAAATGTACCAGTACTTTTTTTTAAATAATACATGAACTTTGCATTTCCGACCATAAGTCCCTTCTATTAAAGTGTTTAGTTTGGTGTCTCTATCATATATCCAATTTTGACCCAAAATGTTGAAGGCACTCCGTGTGTGTGGCGTGTCTGCTAATACTCTAGCGGTCCCAATGTTTGCATTTTCGGAAACCAATCTCGACATATTAAGCAGGAAAATCGGACCATTAGGGAGGGATTGACCTGAAGTTAAAATTTAGAAATTGCCGTAGTGGACTCAATTTTGGATTTTTCCAACGAAACTCAGTATATACCAGTGAAAAAAAGAAAGGTATTCTCCAAAAGTCAGCCAAATCTAACCAATAGGAGTGGGTGTTTACTTAAAAACTTTACTTTAAAAATAGCTCTAGCGGTCACCATGTTTGTAATCAAGCAAATAACTGGATACAATCGATGTAATTAACAAAAGAAGTATATACGTGGTACAGTCATTAAGTTTTGAGACTGAGCGCATAGTGGCGCTGTATTACGCTATAGCGCATAGGTGGCGCCGTGGTATGGTACCTTGTCAGTTAGTCTCTCATCCCAGCAAGAGACAGTTGAGTGCATTCACTGCAAGCAGAACTACGACCTTTCTCGTGACGGTGATTTGAATGCGCTGTCGGAACTCGAGATGTCACAGTTAGAGCAACATCAAGGCAAGACCGCTGTCGAAACGTTTCAAATGATGCAGTAAGTTTACGGTGAGTACGCATTGAGTCGCAGTGTTGTGTTTAGGTGGCACTGACGTTTTTTGCAAGGAAGATACAGTTTGGAAGATGATGTGCGTACTGGTCGGCCACAAACAATTCGAACTAAACGCAAGATCGAAGATGTTGTGACGTTGGTGTGTGCTAACCGCTCGCAATCAGTAGACGATCTGGCAGCAGTGGTAGGGGTCAGCCATGGTACTTGTTATAAAATTCTGTCTGATGACCTGGACATGTCTCGTGTTACCTTATCCAGCACAGCGTGCCAGGAATCCTGTCGCAAGACCAACGTGATGATCACATGACGATTTTTTTTTTCTCTCTTTCCTCGCATGAAAGCAATCCTATGTGGGCGTAATTTCATTCTTCCGAAGGGGTCATGACTGCCACAAGAGAAGCCATACGGGACCTTCCTGCCAACATCTTTCAGCGGTGCTTCCAACAGCTATACCTACCACCGTTGGCAAACATGCATGACGGCCAAAGGCGACTATTTTGAGGGAGGATGTGATTGTATTTAAATGTACGCCTAGTTATCGGCATCTTGTGAGACATTCAGATTCTTGTGGGTGCCAATCCTCAGGAGTAAAGTCTCAGAACTTAATGACTGTACTAGTGTATGTATGTATATATATATATATATATATATATATATATATATATATATATATATATATATATATATGGTATGATAAGAAAAATAAATGCCTGGACGGGATTCGAACCTGGAACTCTGAGTCTGTGCCTCAGCGTGTTATATATTACATCACCAGGCGAATCCAAACCAAACACTTATTTTTCTTATATCTGTATTATATTCTCCATTATAACACACACATATATATATATATATATATATATGTGTGTGTGTGTGTGTGTGTATTTGAATTGGATTCGCCTGGTGGTGTAATGGATAACACGCTGAGGTACAGACTCAGATTTCCGGGTTCGAATCCCGTCCAGGCATTTATTTTTCTTATCATACCATATTAAGCTTACATTGCTCAATGTTAAACATTTAATTATAACATCGATAAAGCGTCACTGCTATTCTCTTTAATTTGCTTACTTGTTATAGTCAGCTACTAGATGGCAGTGAAGACCGAGTTCTCGCGACATCTAGTAATAATGGAGAATATAATACATATTTAAGAAAAATAAGTGTTTGAATTGGATTCGCCTGGTGGTGTAATGGATAACACGCTGAGGGTCACAGACTCAGAGTTCCGGGTTCGAATCCCGTCCAGTGGTATTTATTCCCCCCTCCAACTAATATTATACTATATATACTATATAATATATATTTGTTACTGTATGTGAAACTGTATGTAAAACTTCCCATAATTCCCTAATCAGGGGCACATAGAGCTAATCTTCTATTCTGAATCAATAAATGTGTGTTGGAAGGTGCAAACTTTTTTTCAGTTATTAGTTTTAAACTGTTTATTTATGTGATCAATGATTGATGGGCTTTTTCCGAAACCTGCCCTTTCTTCTGTTACCACTTTACTATATTCTTATTTCACTTTATTGTTTACTTTTTTTCAACATAATAAAATCACCTGGAAGGTGTTTGTCACATGTACGTCCTCTATAATTCTCACACATCATACTTTCTTGCCTTTCTTTTGGAGAACTTGGGTGATATAATCCTTATCGTTCCAATCATCCTTCACAAGGATCAGCTCGTACTAATTCATATCAATTTTTTTGCGCGCGATTCAACATGTTCTGCCAAGAATTCCCCTCCGACGCCATGTGCCTTGTTATTTTTCAAAGATCTAAACACACTATTACACAAACTTTCAGAGGCTATTTTTAGTAGGAAAATGACCTAGGACGTTATGGAGATAGATTGAATGGAAGTGATGTATGGAGGAGAGTGGAAAGTGGATTACATCTGCGGTCTGAAACGTGTAAACTCCATAAAAAAATCTATTTCGTAACCCAGTAAAATGTAAAATTGATTATGGAGTAATTAGCCTTAGTTTATCGCAAGTTGGCGTGTGACCGGTCGCGTTGTTAGTACGAAAGAATTACGCAATGTAAAACAAGTGACTGGGAATTGGATTAAGATAGTAACAGAGTTAGGGAGTTAGTTCCAGGCTGTCGCATCTTCATCTGCATTAATACATTTTTGTTTCCATGCAATTAAAACAAATCTCTTGACCCACGATGAGTGCTCCGCAATGCGCAATGAAAGCAAGCAGCGGTTTATAAAATGTCCATTTCTCGGCTCGTTTGCACAAATGTGGACACCCTGTTTTACACACTTAATTCACTATAATCCAATCCTTTTCTTCATCACCCTACACACTGCAATACTTGCGATAACCAAATGACAATTCTATCCACTGTGCACTAGCCTGATAGCGCAAACTGATCTTTCTCTATCAGTTGTCCTGCTTGATCACACTCGGGGCTCTGGGTTCGATCTTTCGCTTGGACTGAAATTGTTAATTGTAAAATATTGTCCTAAGTCGAAATAATAGAACAGATAGCACACTTTAACTATCTTGGTTCAGATATAACATATAGCTATGATTGTGATATACATAATAAATTAAACCGATATCAAATGAGTGTGGCACCATAAGAAGAACCCTCCTAAAGACTCGAAGAGAAACTCAGCTCAGGTCTTATAAAATTATGACTGTTCCTGTCCTTTTATATGGATCTGAATCTTGGGTATTTACAAAAAAAAATCTCACACATTCAAGCCACTGAAATGAAATTTATGGATAGATTACACAATGAATCAATAAATGAACTGGAGATATTTTCAATAGTTGATAAACTAGAAGAGCACAAATACCAATGGAAAGAACATTTAGACAGAATGGACAATACAAGATTACCCAAAAAGATCAACACCTACAAACCACATGGAAAAAGATCTTTGGGACGGCCAAGGAAACGATGGACTTGAGACCGGAACAGGTCGCATTGACTTAATCCTGGAAAGGAAGAAGAAGAAGAAGAAGAAGTAGACTGTGGGGTCGTCTTCACGTCGTTTGGGCGTAAATTTTCAACACAGATGGTCGTTTAATACTTCTCAATAACTTTATTCAATTCTACAAACTATCAGTAACAAATTTACTCACAATTTCCAGTAACAATTATTTTTGTTTTAATGTTTATCTCATACACAATTATTTTATAGTCTCTGATGAGTCCGCTTGCTACAATTTGTTCTCTCTCTCAGCTCATTTATCGGCTTATCGCTGTCGGAACACGACTGACTGGCTTTCACTCGCGACCACAGTTTATATAGGGCGGGAAGGGAAACTTCTAGGCCCACGGTCGAGATACTACTAATATGGAAATTTTCGACAATCGATCTTTCCGAAGGGGGAATAGAGGCTCATAGAGATGTCTGGAAGGGAAGCCTAGACATTTCGATGATCTGCCCAGGTCTTTCGACTTGCGAGTCGGCGACTCACGAATTTATTTCTACCAATGCAAGATCACCATTCTCGCCGTAGCCCGCAAAATTCAAACGTCGTTATTATGATGCGACATAATATAATACTGGTTTCGGCCTTAGTTTATGTTGTAATGTAAACAGAAACACGTGGTTAAGTGTTATTTCATAGGCCACTTAAACCTAATGACATCTTTGTCCAGCGGCGTAGATGAATACATAGTTCCCTGATCAATCTACATTTTACATAACTACTATGTTTGAACAAAATTATCGCAGAAATAATAATAAGGTAATAAAACACAATATACTTACTTAATACAGGCTTTCCACTTTATAGCAGTTTGCCCTTGATTCCTGCTTTTCAGAGATTCCCATTGTCCTTCTTCCATACCCCTCTTCATCATAACATCATATATTCCCTCATACCATGTTCTTCTACTTCACCCCCTCTTCCTTCTGCCTGGTACCATCCAATCTAACACATGTTTAGGCCACTGGTTCTCCGACATCCGTTGTACATGTCCATACCACTGTAAGGCTCTATTTGTTATCCTTTCGATAACAGTTTCTTATGCCTCCATTTCTTGTCTGATATATGTATTTCGAATATGTTGTAGCCTGGATATTCTCATACTTCTCCGTAATCCATCCATTTCTGTCGCCAATATTATTTTCTGCATCCCTTCATTTATTGTCCAGCTTTCTGACTCATACGTAAGTATACTTTCTATTATTGTCTGTATAATCTCTTTTTTTTTGTTATAAAACACAATATAACATATGGAAAGAATGACAGTGGTGAACAGTAAGTATACATTTATATAAATTAAAATATAACACAATTTCATTACCAATGAAAGGGAGAAGAACAAGAGGAAGACAGCCAAGGGATGGATAGATAGTGAATGCACACCCAAGAGGCTTACTCCGAGGAGTGATTTTGGAAATAAACAGGATAAAAATCCTACAGATTATGATCAAGAAGAAGACCATTTCGCGCATGTCAGTTGATGAAGAGGAAAATTCAGTATTTCAACATGGCCGCTCTCACAGATGCCTGAGGAAGGATACCGTTTGTGACTTTGTTTACAGTATAGCATAAACTAAGGCCGAATACGGGATAAATATCGGGTCTAGCCGTAGTCGAGCGGCTGAGGCAAGATGCCTTGGCGCAGAGCCTACTGGACTTGCGCGGGTTCGAGTCTCTACGGGGAAGATATTTTCTCATGGATTTCGGCCAGTATGGAACCGGTAACCACCCAGCATCGTGAGGCATTTGGGTAGCTACCTAAGTAGTGGCTCCAGGTTGAGAAAACCAGCTATAACGGCTGGGGGTCCCGACAAGCAGACCACATGTCACCCCTACACTGGTTGAACGATCGACTACTTCTGTGATTAACACATATGGATGTGAGACCAGCAGTCGGGCCCTTGAGACCAGCAGTCGGACCCTTCTAGGCCTGTTGCACCATGCAGTTCAGTTTTTACGAAAGGTAGCGTAGTTTATCGTCCCTTTTTGTAGACGAGCAGTTTAAAACATGAAGTCTTGGTGCAGAGCTACTGGACTTGCGACAGTTAATCAAATTATTATTAATACTTAAACATGCAAATCCCGGCTCAGGCATAGTTTTCACTTAAGTAGACTTAACTACTGCATGCAGATGGCAAGCGTGAGTAGGTTACATTAATTTAAATAATAGATGCTAGTTACTTACATTACATCTTTCGGGTTATCAACCAAATATCTCTGGAGACTTACCTGTAACAAAACATTGAAAAGATTAATAGAGTCATAATCATCAGAATATACGGTGATATAGCGCCATATTGATTATAATATTATAAAGAAGAAATATATTATAAGGATGGGTTCAGATGTTTATTGAGGAAGAATAGCTCAATGCCTAACATCTGCTGTATCGGTGGACGCGTGGCTAATGCGCGCGGCTGCCTCGACTGGGATGTCAGGTTCGAATCCTGGCGGTTCCGGAAGGGTGTTGGTAGTGAGCCATAACGGGATTTTCCTGGTTTTTCTTGGCGTTCTCCCGTTTTCCGAATGTTACACCTCCCACACTCTCCATCTGCCCGCTACTGGAACTTCCTCCCTCAAGAAATCAGGGGTTGCCGCACACTTGGCACTTTTAAGTCACGCTTATACAGTTACGTGTTGTATAATAATTATTTTTTCTCTATTTATTTAAATTTATACTATGTACTTACTAATTTTTTCTTGTTCTTTTTTTATATACCTTGTACATATTATATTTAAATCGTTAAATTTAGAGTAAGTTAAAATACATTATCCTATAAATAATAATTGTATTTTATTTATAACATATAATCGTTTATGTTGAATGTAATTTAGATTTAAGACTATTTTTTTGTACTTATTAAAACCTGGTTGAGTGGCAGATAAGGACTTAAGGTCTTAACTTTGCCAGGTAAAATAAAGTTATTATTATCTTCTCCTTCTTCTACTACAAGGTTTAGGCTATGCAACCTGTTCCGGCGAAGTTAAAAGTGGAGTCCATCTTCTAAGTGGTCGGCCAACATCTCTTGTTCCTCTGGGAATTATACAGGAAGGTTCTTTTTGGTATTCTTTCGTTGTTCATTCTCATTAAGTGTTCTGTCCATTTCTTATTATTTTCGCTGATTTTATCTTCAATTTTATATATATTTAATTCTTCTCGTATAGTTTCATTCCTTATTCTATCCGCTCTTGTGCATCCTTTCACATTACGTAAAAACAGCATTTCCGCAGTCTGTATCCTGCTTTTATCCCTTGATTTCATTATCCAATTTTCACTTCCATACAACAACAAAGGAACAGCCATTGTTTTATATAATTTAAGCTTCGTATCTTTCCTTGTTTTCCGACCTAAGGTTCTCTTTATGGTTCCACAAATAGCCTAAAATTTATTTACTTTATTTTCTATATCTTTATTTTCTATATAAGTTATATCACACCCTAAATATTGGAAATGTGATATTTGTTCTATTATTTTGTTATCCAGTACAATTTTTGATCTAATTCCATATTTACCAATAAATGCCATTACAAGTTTATTATTATTATTATTATTATTATTATTATTATTATTATTATTATTATTACTCTTCCCTCCTCTTTCATGACATTTCATCTTCATTCATTCATTTCACATCACATTTCGCCTATCTCATGTTAGGTTAGAAATAAGCTTGTTTGGCAAGACAACATATGTTTAAAATATGTTGTTTTGGTTATCTAATGGGAGCACATTCATATACTTCCTCATACCTCCGTTTTTAACTTATGGCAGAATAGGGTCAAAGGTATGGTTTAGACCCTCCTCGAGACATTGGGCCCAGCCCAAATAAATCTCGGGGTTTCTCCCGTTCTTCCCTGCTACAAAATTCATTCCATCATTTCTCCACATTCAGTCTCATTCTTTTTCTTCTTTATTAGGAATGTCTCTACAATACAGTAGTTTTCCTACAACGCATTGTAAAATTTACCCCTCTATACATCTCTCCTATTCTCTGCACCACTCTCTGTTAATCCTCTCGATTCCATACTCCTAAACACTCCTTGAATCCATTGTTCATATGGTCTCCCCATTCTTTTGTTCAAAAAGTAATAGCATTTAATTTGAGAACAATAATCACAAATAGGAATGAGATGCACAAAGAAATTAAACATAGGCTCAATTCTGGAAATGCGTGCTATTATGCATTACAGAGACTCTTGATGTCCCAACTACTTTCAAAAAACGTTAAGCTGAAAATATATAAAACTATTATTCTACCAGTTATATTATATGGGTGCGAAACATGGACTCTTACTTTAAGGGAGGAAAGGAGATTACGAATGTTTGAGAATAAAGTTCTTAGGAAAATTTTTGGACCAAAGAGAGATGAACAGACAGGTGAATGGAGAAGACTACATAACAATGAACTACATGGTCGTTATAGGATGCCAGATATAATAAGAACAGTTAAGTCTCGTAGACTGCGATGGGCAGGACATGTTGCACGTATGGAGAATGAAAGACTTGCATGGAAGCTTCTTGTAGAAAAGCCAGAGGGAAAACGCCCAGTTGGTAGACCAAGAATGAGGTGGGAGAACAACATTAACTATGATTTGAGGGAAGTAGATTATACAGGGAATGATTGGAAAGCATTAGCTCAGGATAGGGATGTATGGAGAGCTTATGTCCGCGCGGCCATGAACCTACGGGTTCGATAGTGCCAGTGAGTAAGTAAGTAAGTAAGGCTCTGCCTGTCACAAGCCAGGAGAAACGAAGAGTGATGGAGGAATAACATCTCCTTAAAAACCAAGGTTCATTCTGGGCCGGATGATAGTACCTTTGGGGGCTCCTTGCCAGGATACAGCAACTGCTGCCTTGTAGGGAGACGTTGGTCAAAGGCTAGAGGAAGAACACATCGGAAAAGAAAATCACCCGGTCCTCTAGGGTGGGGGTTATAAAGATGGGCAAGCCCCCCGTCTTACGGAAAAAAAATTAAATATGCAAAAACAGAATGTGAAGAATACATTCACATTAATTTAGTTTAATTTCAATTCATCTGGTCCTGTGATGGTACGTCAAGGGTGGTAGGCTGAATCCTTGAAATTTACAGAGCTCTAATGTAAAGGACTTCATCGCATCTCATTCCACGATTCGACCCGACGTCGGGCACGATTTGAGGAGGAGGAAGAGAAGAGTATGAGTGACATATTGGTAATCTCTGAAGAGAAGTGAAAGCGATCAATGTCGGAGAGGCCACAAAGCTGTGTGGGGAGGCGTATTTGCCTGCATTAGTAACGCAGAATTGCATTGCATCTGCCAAACACCTTGATTCAGGTAACTGTAATCCAAGAGTCCTCTCAGGATTACAAACATCAACTAGACAATGATATGCACTTCCAACTGACACCTGAAACTCAGCATTCCAAACTGTCTTCTGTGTCCACTCATTAACACTGTATACATCTAAATTTCTACACAAACGTATTCCCAGTAAAACGGCTACTATATATGTCGTTATTTATTTCACTAAAGATAGATTTCACATTATTTCCAACCTGAAACGCGAAATTTGTGCAAAATTCAAATGACTACTTAACTCATGCCCCAAATGGGAGACAATGACCAATAACGTTTCATTGAATTTTGTTTTACAACAATGACAGTCGTGTTTCACCTCACTCTTTTTCGAATTTTCTTTACCATCTTCTGTTTTGTCATAAAGAAAGCTCCTTCTTTTTAATATTCCGAACAGGCCAGAGCATTATTTTCCAGTAACTTACTCTTCAACAAATACATTGAATATAGCAAATAATGAACTGATTCCTTCGAACTACACATTTGATACTTGTGTGTTCAATAATTGTGATTTTAAATAACGATTTTACTGAGTTGTTTACTAAAAATAAATTAATAACCTAAAATGTTGATTATAATATACAGTTTGATGAGTTTCATTTTTTATTCACTAGGGTGCATTCTTACAATATTGAGATCCTATTTGGCAATAAATAAAACGACGAAGTTGCAGTAAATAAACAAATGAAACATAACCACACATTTCTAATTTGTTTTCAAACATAGCTGTTTACATTAAATATATACATATTTGAAAATACCGGTAACTATATTTAAATAATGATTTTTGAAAAACGGTTTAATTTTATTTGTTAAATACTCATAACAAATGCCACTTCGTGACTCGTGAAATTATTGATGATTTGGAAATCATTCGTGACATTACTTATGACTATTTAACTCACAGACCGATAAACATGCCTCTTCCTGTTGATAATCGTGCCTCTTCCTGTTCGTAATGCGAAATACCTCCGCAAATTAACTTCTTTGACAAGGATATCGATTCAACAATGTACGATCGATACGGTACAGCAATAAATGCCAAAAGAAAATAACTTCAAAAATTAAAAAAAGTTACGTACATTGCTCTAAAAATATTAAATGTTGTATAATGCATATGAATTATTGTTGATAGTTATTTCTCATACAATCATCTGTTATTGATTTTTCCCAAGTCCAAAGAGATTTAACAGTAAATATATGATATTTATAACTATACAGCAGGCTTAGAAATCGCTTCTTTCTCCGACGTTTCGGCATGATCCCACATGCCATTATCAATTGATAATGACTTGTGGGATCATGCCGAAACGTCGGTATCAGTGGTCAGAGGCCGACCTTGAATCCATGACGCGGAAAACAGAAGAAAACTTTCTTAATCATTTTTTTTTATTATTCCGGCTTTTACAATGAATAGCTATACATTTTTCCGGTACCCATGTTCACAGTTAACTACACATTTGTTTCAACACATTTTTCCATTCTTGTCTGTTCATCCATATATCTTCTTCTATATCCCATTCCCTCTTAGTTTCATTGATTCCCTGAATCCACGTAATATTTGGTCTACCCTTCTTTTTCCTTCCCTGTGGTTCCCAATCCATGATTATCTTAGGTAATCTTCCTTCTAATGTGTCCGTACCAATTTAATTGTTTCTTCTTTATAAAATCTAATATTGAATATTGTACCTGCATTTTTTCTTTTAGTCATTTACATACATATATTTTGTAAAGCAGCAAAATGTGACAATAAATTCCACTTACTAAGGGAAATTTTGAGGAAGTGGCTGAATTCAAATACCTAGGAACAATAATCACAAATAGGAATGAGATGCAAAAAGAAATTAAACATAGGCTCAATTCTGGAAATGCGTGTTATTATGCATTGCAGAGACTCTTGATGTCCCAACTGCTTTCAAAAAACTTTAAACTGAAAATATATAAAACTATTATTCTACCAGTTATATTATATGGATGCGAAACATGGACTCTTACTTTAAGGGAGGAAAGGAGATTACAAGTATTTGAGAAGAAAGTACTTAGGAAATTTTTTGGACCAAAGAGAGATGAACAAACAGGTAAATGGAGAAGACTACAGAACAATGAACTACATGGAAGCCAGATATAATAAGAACAGTTAAGTCTCGTAGACTGCGATGGGGAATGAAGTACTTGCATGGAAGCTTCTTCAGAGGGAAAACGCCCAGTTGGTAGACCAAGAATGAGGTGGGAGAATAACATTAACTACCGATTTGAGGGAAGTAGATTATACAGGGAATGATTGAAAAGCATTAGTTCAGGATAGGGATATATGGAGAGTTTAATGTCCGTGCGGCCATGAACCTACAGGTTCGATAGTGCCAATGAGTAAGTAAGTAAGGGATTCGCTTAGTATACGCATTTCCTAAGTGACGGACTTTTATATGTTCATTTTCTATTCTGTTACACATTTGACAATAGTTTGCTAAGTTATACTACAGTCCTCTCTTAATTCAAGGGATTGCACAGTGAAATCCGAGCGCACAATTTTTCTTCTCTCTTTATTCTCGAAATGTAAAAGATACAAGAATAATCCTCATAGGACCTCATTTAGTAATCCCTATTCGAAATAACTTCACCTATAAATACCTAGCAAAGCGTTCAACTGTTTACATTTGCCAACTGAACAAAACAAATGTCTTATTTAAAAGCCTTTGTAACATTAACAATGGCAGTAATACTGTGTTTTAACACCAGGTCTTAAATGTTTCTATGGAGTTTACAGAGCTTCCTAGAAACCAATTTGGAAGAAAAAAAAGTAAAAAACATCTGGAGGAAAAGTGGACAGCTGGGAAAGGCTATTATACTAGTTTCTTCACTAAAAGAAATACTGTCTTTTTTAAAAGAGGGGGTTCAGGGCATGCATTTGGTTTTATTGTTACTGTCTCACCAAGTCTTACCCTACGATTGTTTTTTTTATCCCCTACCCCCAAAAAAAAAGTCTTCAAAGGGATTACTTTCACATCCAAGGGATTGTGTAAGCAGGAATCTCAATACTTGAGGCGAGGTGGAAGGGCTATACAGATTGCAAAAGGTCACTACTACTAACCCACCAAACAGTGGCGTATATACCCAATATTTGTTATAATCAATAACATTTGAAGAACATCTTTGAGACATCCCGAGCATGCAATACTACCTCAGAATATTTCTTCTTCGTCACGGTTTAGGCTTATTTACTAGCCTGTTCCGGCTTCAAATTGCTACTTTTTTACATATTCTGTAGTTTTTACAGAAGATAGGAACTGTCCGAGATTCTGTAAAACACTTCACAAGCGTGTGTTGTACATTATTTTTTGCGCTATGGTGTTTTCAAAATAATAAATAATAGTAAAATAATAACATTTTTGTTGGAAATATTTGCGTTCATTATAAACAACTGGCCAATATTAACGGTGTGGCCAATGTTTATCAGTTGAAACTATAGCAGGCAGTGGCACCAATCAGTCATAAAATGGCAGTTAGTACGTATTTATTGTTTTATATTGTTTCAAATAACGTTCAGGTCATTAAAAATACAGTGATTGTGTCATGTAATGTATATTAACACTACCTTTTCGACATATTTTTGTATATACATTGTACATAGTATACATAAAGAGTAGTGGTTTTACTGCACGAGGTTTGTAATATGTAATATTACAGTATAGTTATTTAGGTTGGCATCCCCGAAATGTAGAAGTTGAACTTTCAATCATGGCCACCATTGCTGTAAGTAGGCCCTACCACAAAACGCACAATCGCGTAAAAAAATATTTCATACTAATTATATTTATTGTTTTGCAATATTTTCGACATTTAGTACGAAATGTTTAACTGAACGATCACTTTTTATACTAACTGTATTATACTCTGAGTAAAGGAGATTAGGAGTATTTGAGAATAAAGTACTAAGGGAAATTTTTGGACCAAAGAGAGATGAACAGACAAGTGAATGGAGAAGACTTCATAACAATGAATTACATGGACTTTATAGGAAGAACAGTTAAGTCCCGTAGACTGCGATGGGCAGGAAATGTGGCACGTATGGGGAATGAAAGACGTGCTGTACATGGAAGCTTCTTGTAGGAAAACCAGAGGGAAAACGCGTAGTTGGTAGACCAATAATGAGGTGGGAGAATAACATTAACTATGATTTGAGGTAAGTAGATTATACGCGCCGTAGCCGAGCGGTTAAGGTAGGAAGCCTTGGCGCAGAGCTACGGTACTTGCGCTGGTTCGAGTCTCCATGGGGGAAGAAATTTTCTCATGGTATTTCGGCCAGTATGGTACCGGTGCCCACCCAGCATCGTGAGGCAATTGGGTAGCTACAATAAGTAGCGGCTCCAGGTTGAGGAACCAGCTATAACGGCTGGGGGACTCGACATGCTAACCACATGTCACCCCTACACTGGCTGTTGATCATTTACCTCTGTGATTGACACATGTGGATGTGAAGGGCCAGCAGCCGGCTGGTAAAAGGGCAACCGCTGAAAAGTGGAAAGACCCTCAATCGGAGATTATACAGGAAATGATTGGAAAGCATTAGCTCAGGACAGGGATGTATGGAGAGCTTATGTCCTCGCGGCCATTAACCTACGGGTTCGACAGTGCCAGTGAGTAAGTAAGTAAGTATTATACTCTAGGATGCTAGATAATGTAACATGATCAAGAACTTTATGGTGCAATGCTAAACATCAGTATTGCTGTTTAGTGTCACTGAATATTACAGAGACTACGATTTTATGACTTTCGATAGATTATGTGTGCAAATGATGACATATAGAAAGGTAATGTTATCGTACTTTATAACGTATGTAGTCTATATCAAATATCGCTCAAAAAATAAAATATTAATTTTAATTTCTAATAAGGAACTTTTATTTACGATCTCTGTGAGTTTCTGGTATCGAGAAGTTTTATGTCTTTTTTATAGTATCTAAGGATAGGAAGTTATTACACTGCTCCTGGGAGTGAGTGAATTTAAGGGGCAATAAAAAATCGATTATTCTTGTAAAGGAACAGGCTATAATCTCAGCAGATAATGGACACCACAAATATTCATTACAACATGGCTATTAATTTCTACACTTTGAATATTCCTAGATTGGTTTTATATCATTCATCATCATCATCACCATCATCTTCATGGTGGGCCGTCGGCCTATTCCGCTCTCAGAATTCATCTTCCCATCGTCTTCTAGGACGTCCCACATCTCTATAGCCTTGAGGTTGGTACAACAGAGCTTGTTTTGTTAGCCTAGAAGAGTGCATTCTTAAAATATGTTCAGGCCATTTTTGTTTACAGTTTTGTATTTTTTAATTTACATTAAAAATGTTGAGTTCTTGCCTAATTGTTCTTGTTGTTCTTCTTCCTTCCAAGTATTAGGTCAAGGCCTGTTACGATCCTATAGAAAATTTTCCCTCCAGCTTTTCATAGGACGGCCCAGAGATCTTCGTCCTCCTGGTATATAATTATAAACAGCTTTGGGGATCCGATTTGAACTCATTCTTTCAAGATGGTGTTTCCAATTTAGTTGGTACTGTTTAATATATT